>OX578152.1:37844020-38416520 GCA_951213105.1 Amaurobius ferox | reverse complement strand
AGATAAATGTTATAAAAACCTGAATGAAATGAAGTAATTAGAGCATAGATCAGTCTTAGATTCTAACGGAAATGATTTAGTAGCAATTAACCAAACTCAAATATTAATTTTATAATTTGTCCATGTCTATATTTAAAGTCTCTACACGGGCCCGTCACAAGATGACGGTGTATGGAACTTGGCTTCCTCATAGACCTGATCCTCCTTTTACCTGTGGGGTAAATAAATATGTGGATAGACCGGCTGCTAACGTGGTTTGGTCCTTGAAGCAGAAGCTTCCAGGTAGCTGAGAGGAGCAGGCCCTTTTTGACCTGTTTCTAGACCCGTCGGTGACTGGGGTCTTGATTTGGCGGGTTGCCTTAGCCCTGCCAGGTGAATGGTGCCGCCAACTCTTGTTCTCCGGGTTGTTCGTCTCACTGGATGGTGGATATAATTCTTTGCCGCCCTGTTCGTAGTGGCGTAAACCACAACTGGTCGCCACGGGGTTGGTCCGTAATCTGTCTATACTGAAAGTCATTTATGTCTGCAAATTTGAATCAGATTTAACTATATCACTGCACTATATCACTATCTAATTAACGAAATGTGCATTTTTTCATTATTAGGTGAAAATAAAAATTTTTGCATCTTCACAGATAATTGAAACAATTATAGTTCAAAATTTTGACAAGAAAAATTAAATTTTTATTCTGCAATTTAATTTTTAATCCTAAAGCGTTTTCTAACTTAGCAACAAAGCATCTTCTAATGACATCTAAATTGGATTCTTTTTCATTGAATGCTGACGGTGCAATCATTTCTTGAATCTTATCCAGAAGGACTTAAGAGATCTCCGACTCGGGCTGACCGTTTAGTGTTCTTCTAAATTAAGACTAATACTCTACATAATAAACAATTTTGTTTTCTAATAAGACTGATATCTTACATTGTTGTGATCTAGCATTGAGCTCCAATTTGAAATACAGCGAAATAGCTTTGCTACCTACCTCTAAGCCATGCATGCCTATCTAGTTTTCAAATTATCACAATCCAGCCATGCAAGATCGATTGTTTTATTCTATCAAGGCCACAAATGACATAATGAAGGTCACCTGAACTGATAATGATCTTATAGTGAGCCGTGCCCTGCATTGTAATAAGACAATCCAAATAGTACTTCCTAGAAAAGGCCATTGTTTCGTGCGGGAATTAAAGAGGAGAATAAAAAGAGAATGCGTAAAAAGAAATGTATTCATTTTCATTTTAATGACATCTTCTGTTAAAATCCTAAACGAAATTTTTCTGCAGGGGATATGACAGTGAGGATAATTAGTGGTATAGTTAATTTTCCGTTTAGCAATTAGAGTAAAAAAGCTTGGAGTCGTGTTTTTCTTTAAACCCCATTTGTTTAAACCAAAAGAACCTTGGCTTTAATCAAAAGCCTGGTTTAAGCTGAAAACATGATTTTTCGTTTAAACCAGGTTTTCTTAGTTTAATCCAGGTTAACTTTTATTAAACCAGGTTTATTTTAAGTTTTTTTTTTTTTAACAGTGGTTTTTTTTTCTTTCAAATCAGTTTTTTGGAAATTTTAAATTGATTTTTTATTTAAACCAAGATTTAAACTATGATTTAATATGATAACCATAATTATCTATGATAACCATAACTATGATAACCATAACCATAACTATGATAACCATAATTATCAAAATATTTTTTTCATATTTTCTTTCACTGTTATGTTTCGCAACTTCACTATTACTTTACGCCATAGCTTCTAACACTGTTAATTTTCATTATTTTCCACTTTCAAACAATTTCCCTGATTATTATTAGAGATGTCAAGCTTCTCGAAAACTGTTAAATAAACGGTAGCATTTGTATATATTTTTTCCATTTGTATGCACTGTTTCTGCCTAAGGAGGTTCATCACACTCTTGGAAAAGCTGTAGCCACCTAATTTAGTGATATAGGGTATTCTACGCCAACCACGGTATAATGCGATATGAGGAAGGTTCTCCTTTTAGAGAAGGTAAAAAAGGAGCCTCATTTTAGAGGAGGAGATTTCGTGCGATGATAAGAACTTTGAAATTTTAAGGGACCACTTTTTTGCAGTGGCAAAGCTAAACTTTTTTGCAATGGCAATGAAGTAAAAATGTGATGAGTCGTAAGTTTTAACTGATAACTTAGAAATTTTAGGTGGTGACAAACGGTTTTTGCCGGTAGCAAGGAGGTAAACGGTAGCATTTGTATTTATTATTTCCATTTGTATACACTCTTTCTGACCTGAATAAGGAGGCTGATGACACTCTTGAACAAATTGTAGCCACATAATTTTCATATGCTTGCTTCTAATTCAATTTGTGTGTGTTTTTTCCCACAAAATCGATATTTGTTAATCATTTGTTAATCATCGATATTTGTTAATTATTGAGCACATCATATATTCGGCACATATTTTTCCAGTTAAATTCAATTGTTTGTTCCTTGTCTAATGCGGATTTTTGGTTCCGTTTCAGAAGGGAGGTGTGGGCTACTACGGAGCTGGTCTAAGTGCTTACTGCCCTCTGGCTCCTCAGACTCTGCCGCCTGGACCCTACTCGCCTCCTGACAGACCAAAGCCTCCCATTGGTAAGCACATTTCATGAACATCGACAATCCTCAACAATCCTCAACACTACATCAGAACATCGACAACCCTCAACAATCCTCAACACTACATCAGAACATCGACAATCCTCAACAATCCTCAACACTACATCAGAACATCGACAATCCTCAACACTACATCAGAACATCGACAATCCTCAACAATCCTCAACACTACGTCAGAACATCGACAATCCTCAACACTACATCAGAACATCGACAATCCTCAACAATCCTCAACACTACATCAGAACATCGACAATCCTCAACAATCCTCAACACTACGTCAGAACATCGACAATCCTCAACAATCCTCAACACTACATCAGAACATCGACAATCATCAACAATCCTCAACACTACATCAGAACATCGACAATCCTCAACACTACATCAGAACATCGACAATCCTCAACAATCCTCAACACTACATCAGAACATCGACAATCCTCAACAATCCTCAACACTACATCAGAACATCGACAATCCTCAACAATCCTCAACACTACATCAGAACATCGACAATCCTCAACACTACATCAGAACATCGACAATCCTCAACACTACATCAGAACATCGACAATCCCCAACAATCCTCAACACTACATCAGAACATCGACAATCCTCAACACTACATCAGAACATCGACAATCCTCAACAATCCTCAACACTACATCAGAACATCGACAATCCTCAACAATCCTCAACACTACATTAGAACATCGACAATCCTCAACAATCTTCAACACTACATCAGAAATGTCGACTTCTGTTTTTAATACGGCAAACGGTCGATACAGACCTACATTATCAATTAAGGCACAAAATGTTTTCTCAGAGGGATATAATTGGTATTTTAGGGCAGGGTCAGGGTTTCCAAATTTTTTTGATCATCGGCTCCTTCAAGAATTCCTCCACTTTTTATCGTGTAAAGAACCTTGCTGTCCCAACCGGGAATCGAACCCTGAATCCCCGAACTGATCAGCTGACGCTCTACCGTTGAGCTACTGAGACGAAATTGCAAACTCTTATCGAAGTGGACTCCTCATTCTCCACCCTCTAATTTCAAATTGGCTGGCAACTGACAATCTGACTGACCACCTCCTGCTATTTTTACCTCTCGATAGCCTCATGCTACTATTATTTTTACCCAGGTTAGTATCCTGATTGGTCATTATTCTCTCAATTTGAAATCGACGCTAAATCTTCCAGAATCCACTGCATCTGTACTAGTCGTACTAGGGTCACTTTCAGACCACCGCCATCTTTGCATTAACCTACAAGGTTGATTTGTTCGGGCACCATTGTAAAGAACCTTGCTGCCCAATCGGGAATCGAACCGTGGATCTCCGAACTGGCCAGCCGATGCTCTACCGTTGAGCTACTGGGTCGAAATTGCAACCTCTTACCGTCGAAGTGGACTCTGCATTCTCCACCCTCTAATTTACTATTACGTAATTATAATAGAAACAAAATAAGACGCTTATGTGATCTTGTATATTGTTAATCTTATAGTGTTTATTATTTGCAATACATGCATTTAGTATAATTATATCTAATCACATGTCTTGTATTAATACTTTTATTAAGTTAGTAAGACTGACTGGAATTGTCAATGTGACGGGTCTGACTCTTGACAAGATTAGTAATGCCAGTTTCAAAATTTGTAGGTTTCATCCTTAAATCGCCACCAAATTCTATATCTAACTTATTTCTCTGTTTTATTAAAATGGAATTAACAAGACTGAAAATATTATACACTGAATTTTATTGTTTCTAAAGATAGTTTTTTTTTCAGTACTTTTTATTATTATACTAAAAGGTATTTAGTTATTTATTACATTAATGATTTTTAATTAACATTTTGCAATCGATCTCCAATCGACCCGGATCGAGTTCGAATCGAATACTAACAATGCCATATCGACCATTTTGTGGACCCCGTTTTGGAGCAATATTTCTCTAATCGTATGAGACTATCAATAAAGAACTTCAGAAGAGTTCAGCCAACGCTGTTGCTATTTCAGACACTTCACGCTGAGTTAAAATGGAAGGCCTGCCTGTTCTCGCTTTGCCTGCAACCGATCCAATTTCTCGAACGTAATTATTGACTTTTTAGGGGGAGGTTAGAGCATGGGGCATTTCTTCTGGAACGTTTCAGTAACACTCTCATAATAATAGCTAGAGAAATATTAATATAAAATAAAGAGAAAATGCTTTCATTCTTGGACGATTGATAAAAAAGAAATCTGTAATTCTCGTCCGACACTTTAAAAACACCAGACGATATATTTAATATACTTTTGAAGATATATGAGTGCCATCTAACAGAAAAAATTATACAATTTTAATTTTTCTGACGTCTCGCCGACTTTTCGATCATGCTGTACATAAAATTAGAAATTTATAATATTTAATTTTTCCATTTAAAATGAATGAAATAAAATGACACAATTTTTAAAATTCTGTGGCTATTCCTTTTTCATGTAGTGTGTATGATTCATCAATGTTATTAACTCTGATTTTGTGGGAAATTCATCTTAGTTAATAAAGGAAGATGCCTGTGTGTATGTGCATTCTATAGCAGGAAATCTAGGCATTGTACAGCCATGAAATTTGGTACACAAGTACTTCAGAACCCCGATATGTGCACCTCGACTTTATTTTTTAATTCGAATTAATTCTTTAATAATTTTATGTTTTAAAGCGATTTACAATGAATTTAGTCGATTTCGCCTTAGCGGCCGAAAATATTATCACAGAATTTTCATCTTAACACCATCGGAAAAAACGAAAATTGTTCTTTCAAATGAACTTTAATCGGAATCCATACAATTAGTATATAAATTTTCGTGAATTTAAAAATTATATATACTTTTCGTGCGTTCTGAACGCGTCCTATATTTAAATTGCAATATACAAAAGTGACAGCCAATCCACTGCGTATAATTTAACACCAGCCACTTTAAATATCACACACTGCTCCAAAGACCGGCCGTCCAAATAGCTGCTCTTAGTCCCCTGGGCGAGTCGGACGGTCTGGGTCTTCTACACTGCTCCAAAGTAAAAAATAATTTCGGAAGACATCCGTTCATTAATTTTAACTTTTTTATCGAGCGAACTCTTCACAAGTTTTAATCATTTTCTTCCGTTCCGACCATACGATTGAAGTTCTTCGATGTACTAAAGTTATGCCTACATACGCGCATGCGCATAAGCGGATGGATCTGAGCCATTTTCTTCGCATTTCTATGAGCAGTGTTAGGAATATATATATGGTCAATTATGATTCTCATTTTGTGATTTGGAGATTTTACTTATTTTTTTCTTTTTGTCGTTCCAGGCCGGGGGGCTTGCCTAATCAGGTTTATAGCTGCTTCAAAACCCCGGTCCGGAAAGGAATCCTAAATGGAGATTTTATTTGTATTACGAAAATGGTTTTAGTTCAAAACAGGCGATTTGGATATTGAGTATGATGTTATCTGTATCTATATTTTTTAAGTAGCGCGCCCTTATTTTATTTATAAGTCATGGGCGCTTATTTAGGACCCAGTTAATTCCAGTAATTCGTTCTAGTAACACATAAAAATTGCTTAATTAATTATACAATAGCACATAAAAACCATGTATGCAATAATCATTTATGTAATAATTATTTTACATTGTCTCACTTATTTAATTGTCAATCAATTATGGTTGATTCCCGTAATAATTTGGTTATCAATAAAAAATTAACTGGAGTACAGATCAACTCGACTTTCTCATACCAGAAATCGATGTTTTTTTTTTCAAATATCACAAGAGAAAAGTTGAAAAATCGATATCATAGATCCAAATGAATGCAATTAAAGTGTGTTACCCTTCACTTTAAAGGGCCTGAAAAAAATCTTTCCATGGATGCTATACTTGACAATATACATCCCGGGAAGGGGAACTTGCGTTAATGATGTCACAAACAAAAACATTTATATGGCGGCTATTTTTCACAACAATGATTGAAACTATTAAGCCTCATGACCATTTGAACCATAAATAAACCCTTTTATGCATGATTATGGCACATTTTGTTCTATTCTGCCATGTTAAAAAAATATAAAATTTTCAACAAAATTCAAAGTTTTCGCTCGAATTTAAAAAAACTTCTCTCTAGTTCTATATTTTATGACAACAAAACCGGATATAAAGTTTCATGAAAATCCATAAATATTTGTGACTGCTATAGTGTGCATAAAAAATCGACCACAAGCAGACAGGACATCACTTCAAAAATAGTCACAACGTGTTCAGGAAGTCTTAAAACAAATATTGGCATCAAAATCTCGAAATCGAAAATTTTCGTGAAAACAATACTTTCTCAATACTACGCATGAGAAAATAAGAATATTCAACTTCTAATCTGCTTACCCGTTATGTAATATATTACATTTTTGCAAATGGAAATGAAAGAAATTTACCTTCTGTTCTACATTTCTAATATTATTCCATTATAATAATATTTGATACTTGTAAATGAGTTGCAAACTGTCTTGAAAGATCTTCCAGTTTCTCATCCTATTCCTATTTTCAGCCTATGCTCAAACACTACCATGGGGAGCTCACCTCACATACGCACCGTCAGGACCTCCAAGCCCAGAGAGAAGACCGAAAGAAATCCTCATACCAGCAGGTAAAAAAAAAAAATAACCTACATCCATCTTTCTAATATCGAAAATAAATAGTGTACTTGAACGAAAGATCTTCAAAATATGTTCAAGAACAACTCCAACTGCTTTTTCTTCGATAGAGAAGAATTTATATTTTTATAGACGATTTCTTTTTTACTTTCCTTATATACATAATGTATAAGGAAAGTATTGTGACGGGGTCGAAAATTCCAATTCGAGTTTTCGACGGGAGAGCACGTTTCAAGAATCCTTGATCACGAATTGAACATTTTTGAAGTGATGTCTGTGTGTGTGTGTGTGTGTGTGTGTGTGTGTGCGTGTGTGTGTGTCAGTGAGTCTGTGGAGACGATAACTGAAGAACGGAAGAACGAATGGACCGATTCGAACGAAATTTGGTACAAAAATTACAATCCGTAAACACTAGAAGCCTATTGTTTTTATACGCAATCGAGTGTTCAGAACCAACCCCTACATTTTCGAGTGAAATTTTGAAAAAATCGTGAAAAAATCAAAACCTCTAATAAAGTTACGCAAATAGATATTTCTTATGTAATTTTTCATTAGAAAACGATTGACATAAATTTTAGAATGCTAGCATGAACCGTTCTTGAGATATTGCACATTTTTTTAAAAAAATTATCAATAAGTCATATAAAATAAAAAATATATATTTCCTATTGAGAAACATGTTCACTTTTCATATGTAATACCATGCGATAAATTCGGTGACATCATTCTCGTGGATCTAGCTTGTTCCATTCATGAAAAAAAATACTTTGAGTAATACTCTTGTATTTGAACACCAATAGTCATTTATCTGCTGTAATAATAACTTATTTCTCCGTCCATAACGCTTGGCGAGATTCTGGCGACGAATTTGGGTGGAATGTCGCCAACTTGGCGACTTTTTTAAACGTTGCTAAATTAACGAAAAACTCGCCAAATGGATAAAAATGACGCTAAATCAATGAAAATGACGACTAATTAACGAAAATTCAATATCTTAGAAAGACTATAAATATCTACTATAAAAATAATCTATGTTTTTTACTGTAAAAGTAGTAAATTCATTGCATTACATAAGAAAAATCATGTGCTGCCCACATCAGATTTTTTAGTATGGGATTATTTCAAAGGTGTTTAAAAATAATTATCTTTTATATTCAAGAAAATTACGTGTAGTTCATGTTAACACAAAAACAATAGTGGTGTTTCTTTAATTAAGAAGCATGAATAATTAATGTACTGTAGAGCTTATTAAATATATAATTTTTTCTTTTGCATTTCAGGTGTGATGCAACCCCCTCCAAAACCCCAACGCTCTTTCCAGCAAGCAGGAACATTGCCCTTGGGAAAAGGGATTCGGTGCACCCCTCCGCCCCCCACGGGGCCCCCTCCCTCCATACCTTCTCCTAGATCAGTAATGCCTAGGCCTATAGGTAATTAATGCTCTTTCCTTATCAGTTTAATTCATTTTGTATTAGAAATGGACATAAAGTATCCGCAAATGATCAAACAGGTCGAATACTATAAAGTGTTCGAAATTCGAAATCTCAAATATAACTTCGATAGGACAAATTCGAATACTTCGAATTTTGCGCCATAATTAATAGCAAGTTCTGGTCGCAACGCAGAAATACATCATAGGCAAATAATATCTGCCTCATATCTTTAACGGATCTTTGGCATGGATGGAAAACATTTTGAACAAGCTTTGTAATCTTTGTGTAAAGTTATTATTTCTACACAGTGTAGATACATTTGTACCAATAAATAGCAAAATTATTATTTATTTATGTAATCATAGTTTTCTTTGGCAATTTGTGTATGACCCCTAAAACGCGATCAGCCGACATGATTTTTCCCCTCTGAGAAGCCATGTCGATGCATCGAAAAGTGCTTTAAGTCAGCATTTTTGTCTTTTCATATCTCTGGGACTTTTTATGATAAAATGCTGAAATTTTGTACATCCCCTTATTAGTGTATGGGGCACATATTACTCATTGGAAATGTTTTTGTACGGGGGTCGTAAAAAAAATTTAAATTTTGAATTTCTTAAAATTCAATTCCCTTGAAAATTTTAATCGATTTCATAAAATTCTGTACCTTTGTTACGCAACTTCGTAATTTATTATATATGTGTAAGATCAATATTTAAGGAATAAAAACCGAGGTCAATGTTTTTTGACACCCTGTATAAGGTGTCAAGAAAAATCCTAGAATAAGTCAATACTCAAAATATGTCAGGGTTATATCGTATATTTTTACTTTCCTTATATACTTAATGTATAAGGAAAGTATTGTGACGGGGTCGAAAATTCGAAATCGTGTTTTCGACGGGAGAGCACGTTTCAGGCATACCTGATCACGAATCAAGCATTTTTGAAGTGATGTCTGTGTGTGTGTGTGTGTCTGAAAGTATGTGTGCGTGTGTGTCAGTGAGTCTGTGGAGACGATAACTGACGAACGAATGGACCGATTCGAACCAAATTTGGTACAAAAATCACAATCCGTAAACACTGGAAGCTTATTGTTTTTATACGTAATCGAATGTTCAGAACCCCCCTAAATTTTCGAATAAAATTTTGAAAAAATCGTCAAAAAATCAAAACCACTAATAAAGTTACGCAAATAGACATTTCTTATGTAATTTTTCATTAGAAAACGATTGACATAAATTTATACATAAATTTATATTACACATTTTTCAAAAAAATTATTAAAACGTCATATAAAATGAAAAAAAAATATTTCCTGTTGAGAAACATTCTCACTTTTCATATGTAATACCATGCGATAAATTGGGTGACATTATTCTCGTGGATCTTGCTCGTTCCATTCATGAAAAAAAGATACTTTGAGTAATACTTTTGTATTTGAACGCCAATAGTCATTTATCTGCTCTAAGAACAACTTATGTCTTCGTCCATAACGCTTGGGAAGATTTTGGCGACGAATTTGGCAGAATGTCGCCAACTTGCCGACTTTTTGAAATGTTGCCAAATTAACGGAAATCTCGCCAAATGGATGAAAATGACGCTAAATCAATGAAAATGACGACTCATTGTCGAAAATTCAATATCTTGGTAAGAATATTTGTATCTACTATAAGAAAAACCTATTTTTTTACTGTAAAAGTAGTAAATTCATTGCATTATATAAGGAAAGTCATGTGCTGCCCACATCAGATTTTCTATTCGGGTGTATAGGAAACCGTTATGGGGCTACGCAATGAGATAACTTTGGAGGGACCCCTTGAATACCCCTTTTTATAGGGGTATAGATGGCTATCTTGTTTTCTATTAAAGACAGGAGAGTTAATCTCAATTATAGCATGTTACCTTTTATTTTAAAGGACTTGAAAATGTCTGCCCTTCCCCAAAGGCGGCTAATGACGTCACGAATAAAAATAATCTGGTGTGAGCAGCACATGATTTTCCCTACAGACTCAAATTCATATTTTATTTTATTATTTTTTTTTAATAATTCATTAGATTGAGTTTAACTGCTCCAAATAACACTAAATTCGCCTTTTTAGTTTAATTTTTTTTTATTTGGTAAATGGACATTTTTCCTAAATCGGCGTAACAAAAATGCAAGAAATCTCAAATATCTTGAAACCGGTTAGTCCTAAAGCATAATGGAGTGTGTTATATTCATTTCCTCGTCACAAATTGCGTATAAAATAAGAATTTAATTGATACATTTCAGCATAAGTAGTCTTTTTTTTCAGATTTTTGCGATTTTTGCGGGCTATTTCGTAAAAAAAGGCAGGTTGTTCTTTTCCAAGTCGTACTAAAATCTAATCAGCACCAGAACATCCTACAAGCAACTTACCTACCGAGTTTTGTGATATTTGGCCAATTAGTATTTTAGCTAGAGTGGATACATGAAATTTTTACTGGTCATTTCGCAAAAAAAAAGGCGGGTTCTCTTTTTACGAATCCTACCAAAAACTAATCAGCACCAGGATCTCATCTAAGTGACTTACATACCACATTTTATGAAATTCGGTCCATTAGTTTTTTAGTTAGAGTGGATAAATACATTGCACAGACAGACAGACACACAGACAGACACACAGACACAGACACACACACAGACGTCACGCTAAAAATGTTTTTTTCATATTCTAGAGGTCTCGAAACTTGTAGATCCGTCGAAAACTCGAGTTGTGAGTTTCGACATGATTCCAATACTTTCCCTATACATTACCATGTATTGCAGGGAAAGTAAAAATCTGATGTGGCCAGCACATGACTTTCCCTGCAGACTTATATTCACGTTCAATTTATTTAAATTAAATTTAATTAATTTTTAATTCAATTTTCGTTCTCATTTAAAACTGGACTTATTTTCAAAAATGGTGTAGGACAAATAAGAACAAGAAAGATCAATCATGCTTAAAGCATTGATTATGAAACACTTTCCAACTTCAATGCAATTTCATTTAACATGTCTAAAATGCAATACATTCGTCGGTAATATTTTAAAACTTATCACACATTAATTTATTATATTTGACACCTTGAACCTTCATCGAAAAAAATTAACTTCATTCAAATGACGGCATTAAAGTATAAATTGCCTGGTTTAAACATCTCTAAAATGTGATACATTCTTCGGTAATAATTTTAGAATTATCATAATACTACGATAATTTATTATATTTGAAAACTTCATCGAAAACAACTGAAATTCATTCAAATGACGTCATAAAAAATAACACGCCTGGCTCTCTCTATAAAAGCAACATTTCATTCATAAATAATTCCCCCATTCATGTCATTTATCACAATACTATAATAATTTATTTTATTTAAAAATTAAGACCATTGAGCTACAAGTAAGTAAACTCAATGCGTAACTTCATCGAAAAATATCGTCCGTCTCTTTCTAAAATCAATGAATATTTTATTCACATCAGCTAAGCAGACTCCATGGACTAAATGATTTTGTGTTAAAGAATTACAGCGATTCTAATACAACTCATTCTACATATTTTGCTGTTTACATTTTACATAGGTGAAAAATAGGCTTAATAGTAGAAATAATCAAATTTGGAAGAGCATTTAAACTGAAATATATTGTCGTTGCGTTGTTTCAGTATGTAGATGCACAGAATTTAGGCAAAAATAAAGTAGTTTTAGGACGGATACAACACTCAATATGAATTAAAAAGAACTTTAAAAATCACGATTTTGACACAAGATGGATGCCATATATCATTTTGAAGTGGGTCATGTGATCGTTTCATATCATGGACACGTGATCGCTTCATATAAGAGGTGTTATTATTATTTTAATTTTTATTTAAGAAACAACTGAATATATTTCGCTGAATTTTTTTTTATATATTTTATGGAACAATTTGAATATTGCCTAAAATTTTCGAAGCAATTTGTGAATTTTAAATCCGCTTAAAATATGCTTGAAAAATTAGGTCCCATAGGGCTCAATGTATTCCATTTTTTCAACCCGGGTTCAATCCAAAACTAATTGGGTGATATTATTCATTTATATTCCCATAGGTCCTATAGACCGTCTGAACAACATACTAAAATTTCATTTTGATTAAGTCATTTTTACGGCAGTTATCGTGCTAACGGACAGACAGACAGACAGACAGACAGACAGACAGACAGACAGAATGAACAAAGTCATAAACACTTTTCAACTTTGTTGTAAAGTGCTAAAAACTAAAATATCTCGAGAACGGCTAGGCCTAGAGTAATGGGGTTGGTCTTATTCTTTTCTTCGCTAAAAATTACGTATTAAACAAGCATTTAATGGCTATATTTGAGCATACGTAGTTCTTAAGTTTAGATTTTGATGATTTTTGCGGGCCATTTTGCAAAAAAAAGGCAGGTTATTTTTTTTCGAATTATACCAAAATCTAATCAGCACCAGCGTGGCCTACAAGCGACTTATCTACCAAATTTTGTGGAATTCGGTTCATTAGTTTTTCAGTTAGAGTGGATACAAGCTTTTGCGGGCCATTTCGCAAAAAAGGGCGGGTTCTTTTAACCCGAGTCATACCCAAAACTAATCATCACCAGATTCGTGCACAAGTGACTTACCTACCAAATTTTATGAAATTCGGTCAATTAGTTTTTTAGTTAGAGTGGATACAAAATCTGCACAGACAGACAGACACACAGACAGACACACAGACACACAGACACACAGACAGACGTCACGCTAAAAATAGTTTTTTCGTATTCTAGAGGTCTCGAAACGTGTAGATCCGTCGAAAACTCGAGTTGCGATTTTCGACATGATTCCAATACTTTCCCTATACATTACCATGTATTGCAGTGAAAGTAAAAATCTGATGTGGGCAGCACATGACTTTCCCTGCAGACACAAATTCAATTTTTTTTTCTTTAATAATTCATTAAATTGAGTTTAATTGCACAAAATAACACTAAATTTGTATTTTTAATTCAATTTTTGTTTTCATTTGGTAATTAGACATTTTTCTAAAAATGGCATAACTAAATGCGAAAAATCTCAAATATATCGAGAACGGTTAGTCCTAGAGAAATAGAGTTGTTCTTATTATTTTCCTCAACAAAAATTACGTATAAAACAAGCATTTAATTGATATATTTGAACATATGTAGTTTTTTTTTTGGATTTTGCGACTTTTGAGGGCCTTTTCGTAAAAAAGGGCAGGTTGTTCTTTTCCGAATAATACCAAAATCTAGTCAGCACCAGAGTATCCCCCCAAGTAACTTATCTATCAAATTTTGTGAAATTTGGTCAATTAATATTTTAGTTAGAGTGGATATATGACATTTTTGCGGGTCATTTCGTAAAAAAAGGCAGGTTGATCTTTAACGATTAATACCAAAATCTAATCAGCACTAGAGTATCGTACAAATAACTTATCTACCAAATTTTGTGAAATTTGGTCAATTAGTATTTTAGCTAGTGTGGATACATGAAATTTTTACGGGCCATTTCGCAAAAAAATGCGGATTCTGTTTTTACGAATCGTACCAAAAACTGATCAGCACCAGGGTCATGCCCAAGTGACTTACCTACCAAATTTTATGGAATTCGGTCCATTAGTTTTTGAGTTAGAGTGGATACATACATTGCACAGACAGAGAGACAGACAGACACACACACACAGACGCCACGTTAAAAATGGTTTTTTCGTATTCTAGAGATCTCGAAACGTGTAGATCCGTCGAAAACTTGAGTTGCGATTTTCGGCATTTTTCCACTACTTTCCCTATACATTACCATGTATTGCAGGGAAAGTAAAATCTGATGTGGGCAGCACATGACTTTCCCTGCAAACTTATATCCACGTTCTATTTATTTCAATTAAATTTAACTCACGCTTAATTCAATTTTCGTTCTCATTTGATAACTGGACTTATTTTCAAAGGTGGCTTGGAAAAATACGAAAAAAACTAATATATCTCGAGAACGACTAGTCCTAATGTAATGGAGTTGGTCTTATTCTTTTCTTCGTTAAAAATTACGCATTAAACAAGCATTTAATGGATATATTTGAGCATACGTAGCTTTTTAGTTTAGATTTTGATAATTTTTGCGGGCCATTCTGCAAAAAAAGGCAGGTTATTTTTTTTAATCGTACCAAAATCTAATCAGCACCAGGGTGACCTATACGTGACTCATCTACCGAATTTTGTGAAATTCGGTCCATTAGTTTTTCAGCTACAGTGGATACAAACTTTTGCGGGCCATTTCACAAAAAAGGCGTGTTCTTTTATTCCGAATCGTACCCATAACTAATCAGCACCAGTCCCGGCCACAAGTGACTTACCTACAAAATTTTGTGAAATTCGGTCCATTAGTTTTTTAGTTAGAGTGGATACAAAATCTGCACAGACAGACAGATACACAGACACACAGACAGACACACAGACACACACACAGACGTCACGCTAAAAATGGTTTTTTCGTATTCTGGAGGTCTCGAAACGTGTAGATCCGTCGAAAACTCGAGTTGCGATTTTCGGCATGATTCCAATACTTTCCCTATACATTACCATGTATTGCAGGGAAAGTAAAAATTGTATCGCGAATAAATTTTTCTACCATGTTTGAAACTGTTGCTTCGTGATCATTGAACAACCCCTTTTATGCATAAATAAGTCACATTCGGCTTCCATGCTAAGGAAATATAAAATTGCGAATAAATTTCGAAGTTTTTGCTCGAATTTCAAAAAAATCTAACTAGTTCTAGAATTTTTGTTAAGAAAGCCTATAAAATTTCGTGAAAATCTATTAATATTTGTAGTAGCTATCGTATACATAGAAATCGACCACGCATAGACGGACATCTAAAAGTAGTCTAAACGTAGTATTCAGAAGTTCTTGAAATACATATATTCAACAAAATCTTGAAATCGAAAATTTTCGTGAAAATAATACTTTCTTGCCATATTCTGTAGAGTATAAGAAAGTAAAAATGTTCCTATCAATCATAGCCTTAATCGATCATGTCTACATTATTGTTTTACATTTTCTTTTGTTCAATGCGTAATTTACTGTTTCTATTTTGTTCATTAATATGTCTATAATCTGAGGGATTTTATTTCTGTATGCATAAAGTTTATTCCTCTATTTGTTCCGCGTTATGTTGCGTTATGTTTATAGATCTGGTTCCTACAGTGTTGATTTTGTGTTCTCCAAAATAGTCTCCATGGATTGCTGTATTTGTTATCGGCTTTGTAATATTTATGATTACTGTATTTTAAATTAATTGTGTTTATTTTGTATACTACGGTATAATGTCTATGCTGTATTTTTGCATTAATTGCTGTGTTTATTTTGTATTCTCCAAAGTAATGTTTATGAATTTCTGTATTTTTTTTTATATTTTCCTATGTAATGTTTGTGGTTGACATAATTTTATAGATTGCTTTAATATATGGATTACTGTTTATATAGATTGCTATTTTTATAGATTTGCATTGATTTCTATATTTCTTTTGTGTTTTGTAATATAAAATTTATAATTGTATTTTATATGAATTGATGTTTTATTTTGTGTTTTCTCTAATGTAATGTACAGTAATTTCTTATTGTGTTTTGTTTTCTACTGTGTAATATTTATGGTTATAGTATTTTTGCATGAACTGCTCCGTTTATTTTCTGTTCTCTAAATTGGTATTTATGAATTGCTCTATTTGATTGGTGTTAGGATATTATTGTTTATAGTTGCTGTACTTCTTTATGAATCGATGTCTTTTGTAATTACTTACTGCATTTCTTTTGTTAACTGCAATGTAATCAATGATTATGGATATCATTTACTTGGTGTTCTTCTCAGTGCCGGCCGAAACATTTAAGGCCAACATTATGCAAGGGCTTCATTCCTTGTTCGTGTAATTATATGGCTTCTGACAATATACACTCTGCTGCAAAAATATATGCACCCATAAAAAATTGAGCTACATCGACGAAACTCAGCATGCAAATGCAGTTTTATTATTGAGTTATCAAACCGTCAGCGCCAATGATTTTATAGAGCTTATGCAACGAGCATGAGAGCGACGCATCGTGCAGCATTTAAAATGACCAGTGTTCTCACTCACGGCCAATTTGAACTGGGTTTGCTGCTTTCATACTGCAAGTTGTATACAAAGATGTTTTTGAAATGTACTCGACGGCGCTACGAGCAATTGTTGGATTTAGAAAGAGGTAGCATCATAGGACTAAAAGAAGCTGGTTAGTCTAGACGGTGGCTGTTTGGGTGAGACGGAAATGGAATGCAATTGGCTGAAAGATAAACATGGTCACGGAGTCTCATCTCTAAGAACAAAACAATAGTTCAAATTTATCTCATTACGGTCATGTTAAGCGTAGCGATTTGTAATTAGCGATTATGAAAATAGGAGCTATTGAGAAATTAGGTACTTAAAAATATATTTTCTTATTTTTTAAAGGTTTTGATAATAAATTATTATTTTTTTCGTATGGAACTGGAGAGCCGCAACTTTATATCAAAAGAGCCGCAGGTTGCCGACCCCTGGTCTAACAGATGTATCAGTCACCATTTTTGTTTTGGCGATATAGTAGTTATTCGGTGGTACCAACAGTGGATCAGAGAAAGCACATGTAACCATCCCAGGAGTTCAGGACGCCCCAGACAGACAACTGCTCGAAAGGATCTTGCAGTCAGGAGAGGAGCCACGTTCACACAAATAGCGTTTCTAGCAGCCATTTGAAAGCCATTTACCATTCTCCTTACATCCTGTATCAAGGCGGATAATATTCGGAGACAACTGGCAGAAGGTGGCATTAAGTGTCAACGTCCGTTAAGGCGCCTATCACTGATTCCTCAACACGGGCAGAGTCGTCTGGATTGGTGTCGAACTCGGTCAGCCGGGACAATGTCCGATTGGATACATGTTGTCTTTTGCAACGATTCCCGCTTCTCTCTCAGTGCTGATGACCGTCGCAGACGTATGTAGAGGAGGACGGTACAACGTTTCGAGCCAGCACTTATTGTTAAGCGTCAGACAGTCAACACACACCGAATTTCACGGCTGTAGCATAACTTCCTATGTATGCATATATTTTTCTGAAACAGAGTGTTTAATTACGATGTAGATGTTCATTTGAGGTCCTGGTCAGATTCAATGAATTCTTTGATAAAGATGACCCTTTCTGCTTCACGCTATTGGGAGATTTCTCCATAAGGTTTGTATTCTGATACACAATGATCTTGAATTTCTGCATTTCCTTTATCATCTTCTTTATTTTTTTTGTGTTCAACGAATTGTCGATAGACTGCTTCATTTGCTTTTATTCAACACTGTAATTCGGGCCTAGCCCTAGAGTGTTTGTTTCCTAAAATGAAAATTTTACAATTTAGTAATTTCTTTCAGTGGACGCTCGCGTACCCGCATATCCTCGGTTCGAGCGACGCCATGAGCCGCAGGGCAGCTACCGGCCCGAGCGGCCCTACTCCGCCGGGGCTCAGCCCATCTACACCGTCTCCCCCGAAAGGCACTACGAGCCCACGTACAGGAAGAGCTACGACGGGGGGTATTTGTCTTCCCCGGAAAGGAGATACGAGCCTGCTAGGAACTTTCCACCTGCGCCTGTGTCTCCCTACGAAGAGCCGTACTATGGCGGAACGGAGCGAATCTACGGAACCAGGTCTGGTTCCGTCACTCCTGTCGTCGATGAAGAAGCCAGGTGAGCTATCGTTGGTATTAAGTTGGTTCCGCGTCCCAGGCCGGAGAACTCTCCAAAAAGACTGAGTATCAAAATCTCCGACCGAGAATCCCCAACACGAAACAGGATGAACGAGCCGTACAGAGAGCACCGCCTACCCCACCACACAGAGGGCGAGCCACCCAGGACGCCCAGGGGAACAGCAGACACGTCCGGTCGAGGGCGGGCAAACGCCTCCAGTCCCAGCGAGGAACGCTGGATTATTACTTTCCTTATATACATAATGTATAAGGAAAGTATTGTGACGGGGTCGAAAATTCGAATTAGAGTTTTCGACGGGAAAGCACGTTTCAAGCATCCCTGATCACGAATCAAACATTTTGAAGTGATGTCTGTGTGTGTGTGTGTGTACGTGTGTGTGTGTGTGTGTGTGTGTGAAAGTATGTGTGTGTGTGTCAGTGGATCTGTGGAGACGATAACTGACGTACGAATGGACCGATTTGAACCAAATTTGGTACAATAATTACAATCTGTAAACACTGGAAGCCTATTGTTTTTATACGCAATCGAATGTTCAGAACTCCCCTAAATTTTCGAAGGAAATTTTGAAAAAATCGTCAAAAAATCAAAACCAATATTAAAGTTACGCAAATAGACATTTCTTATTTAATTTTTCATTAGAAAACGATTGACATAAATTTTAGAACGCTAACATGAACCGTTCTCGAGATATTGCACATTTTTCAAAAAAATTATCAAAAAGTCATATAAAATAGAAAAAAATATTTCCTATTGAGAAACATGTTCACTTTTCATATATAATATCATGCGATAAATTGGGTGACATCATTCTCGTGGATCTAGCTCGTTCCATTCATGAAAAAAGATACTTTGAGTAATACTTTTGCATTTGAACGCCAATTTATCTGCTGTAAGAACAACTTATTTCTTCGTCCATAACGCTTGGCGAGATTTTGGCGACGAAATTGGCGGATTGTCGCCAACTTGGCGACTTTTTGAAATGTTGCCAAATTAACGAAAATCTCGCCAAATGGATAAAAATGACGCTAAATCAATGAAAATGACGACTAATTGTCGAAAATTCAATATCTTGGAAAGGATATTAGTATCTACTAGAAGAAAAACCTATTTATTTTACTCCAAAAGTAGTAAATTCATTTCATTATATAAGGAAAGTCATGTGTTGCCCACATCAGGTTTTTTAGTTGGAGAAATGGTATATAGACAAGGCCAAATTTGGCCATAGGCAAAGGAGAAAAATGCTGAAGGATCTAACTTCCATGCTCAATGTACCTTTTATATAACATTGGGAGGTTCTGCCCCTACTCGGTACGCTCCGAAAGCATGCTCTTTCTCTCCGCCTGTTACGCAAGTGTAATACACCCGTTGGGAGTCCGTCCCTTGTTTGCTGACACTCACAAACCACCGGAGCTTGCTTCGCGATCTGTTTCAACCCGGACGGCGTACACGAACGCTCCCATAATTCGAAAAACTCGACCCGTTAAATATCTGCCCCTACAGAAGAGATAATTTCACTTCAGAAGTGCATAAACATATAATAACTCATAAACTAAATCAAAAATTAAGGAAATGATTAATCTTGTTAAAATGTAGCTATGTACGTACATGTCTGCAAAAATCCGTCGTCTTACTATTGCTAATCTCTCCTGGACGCGAACTCGCAGTTCAAATACGCTTCCTTTGACTTTGACTTTAAATATGTATCTCTTAAACTAAAGTTTAAATCAAGCAAGAAAGATCAATCATGCATAAAGCATTGATTACGAAACACTTTCCAACTGAAATGAAATTTTATTTAAATATCTCTGAAATGCCATACATTCAGCGCTGATATTTTTTAAGTTATCACAGTACTACAGTAATTTATTATACTTGAAAACCTAAAACTTCATCAAAAAAACCAATGCTATTTACACAAAATGAACTTTATTCAAATGACGTCATCGAAATATAAATTGTTTGCCTCTCTATGTAAAATCGATGAATATTTCATTCATATCAGTTATATTCCAGACACCAAAGCTAAATAATTTTGCATGAAAACAATTCAGCAATTCTTATACAACTCTCCTTACAATCGCTTGACTTGTTTACATTCTGCATGCTATAGTATAGTGTTAAAATTAGGCTTCGTTGAAAACATAATCAAAATTTGGTGATCAACTCAAAAATATTGTAATTGCGTTGGCACAGAATTTAGATGGACAGATAATACGCAAAAATAAAGGGTTTGTATGACGGATGCAACACTAAATATAAATTTAAACGATCTTTAAAAATCTACGGTAACAGCTGTTAAATGGAAGCCATATCTTTTGCAATGAGTCACGTGATCTCTTATTTATTATTTAATTATTATTTCAATTTTTATTAAAAAACTACACAACGCATTTTGCTGAATTTTTTTACCCATCTTATGTGATAATTTGAATATTTCCTAAAATTTTCGAAGCAATTTGTGAATTTTAACTTTGTTTTAAAAATGTTTGAAATATTAAGTCCCGGGTTCAATGTATTTCATTTTTTTAACCAGGGTTAAATCCGAAAACTAATCTATGATATTATTCATTTTCATTCTCAGATATCCCACAGACAGTGTCAACAAAATACTAAAATTTCATTTTAATAAAGTCATTTTTACGGCAGTTATCGTGCGAACGGACGGACAGACAGACAGAATGACCAAAGTCATAAACACTTTTCAACTCTGCTGAAAAGTGTTTATAAAATAGATTACTGTGACTTTGTCTGCCTGACAGATATTTTACTGACAAAATCTATGGAACAAGCATGCCTTTAAATTTTTTAAATCAACGAGGATCATTGAAAACCACTGTTTTGAGTAGACACAATAAGTTTCTAATACATGTTTGTTACTGCACTTTTTCCACCAGAATGAGGAGCCCTTGCATACGAATCGGTAAGAACTCTGTAGACTGGTTGCGAGTAGAGTACTCTTCAAGTAGATTGGTGGCTGGTCGAGTACTCTTCAAGTAGACTGGTGGTGGGTAGAGTACTCTTCAAGTAGACTGTGGCGGGTAGAATACTCTTCCAGTAGACTAGTGGTGGGTAGAGTAATTTTCAAATAGACTGGTGGCTAGTAGAGTACTCTCCAAGTAGACTGGTGGCTAGTAGAGTACTCTCCAAGTAGACTGGTGGCGGGTAGAGTACTCTTCAAGTAGACTGGTGGCTAGTAGAGTACTCTCCAAGTAGACTGGTGGCTAGTAGAGTACTCTCCAAGTAGACTGGTGGCTAGTAGAGTACTCTCCAAGTAGACTGGTGGCTAGTAGAGTACTCTCCAAGTAGACTGGTGGCTAGTAGAGTACTCTCCAAGTAGACTGGTGGCGGGTAGAGTACTCTTCAAGTAGACTGGTGGCTAGTAGAGTACTCTCCAAGTAGACTGGTGGCTAGTAGAGTACTCTCCAAGTAGACTGGTGGCTAGTAGAGTACTCTTCAAGTAGACTGGTGGCTAGTAGAGTACTCTCCAAGTAGACTGGTGGCGGGTAGAGTACTCTCCAAGTAGACTGGTGGCTAGTAGAGTACTCTCCAAGTAGACTGGTGGCTAGTAGAGTACTCTCCAAGTAGACTGGTGGCTAGTAGAGTACTCTCCAAGTAGACTGGTGGCTAGTAGAGTACTCTCCAAGTAGACTGGTGGCTAGTAGAGTACTCTCCAAGTAGACTGGTGGCGGGTAGAGTACTCTTCAAGTAGACTAGTGGCTAGTAGAGTACTCTCCAAGTAGACTGGTGGCTAGTAGAGTACTCTCCAAGTAGACTGGTGGCTAGTAGAGTACTCTCCAAGTAGACTGGTGGCAAATAGAGTACTCTCCAAGTAGACTGGTGGCTAGTAGAGTACTCTCCAAGTAGACTGGTGGCTAGTAGAGTACTCTCCAAGTAGACTGGTGGCGGGTAGAGTACTCTTCAAGTAGACTGGTGGCGGGTAGAGCACTTTTCAAGTAGACTGGTGGCGGCTTTGGATAAACCAAGGAAGATGTTCATTACTTACAGCCCGAACACTCGCATATGGATAGGACGAGAAATAGGCTAAAA
This sequence comes from Amaurobius ferox, assembly GCA_951213105.1. Classification (NCBI taxonomy): domain Eukaryota; kingdom Metazoa; phylum Arthropoda; class Arachnida; order Araneae; family Amaurobiidae; genus Amaurobius; species Amaurobius ferox. The sequence continues at coordinate 38,393,970 of OX578152.1, read as the reverse complement.
TATCCATTACATCATTTTTCGTTGTCTTTCTGAGCCATATCGACGATGAAACGAACCTGTTGATTGCAATCGACATATAGCCGCAGAATAAAAAGTCCAGAAGGATGCGGGCTTTACGGAAACGATTATAGTATTCCGTCACTGTATCGGAGGTCGGTTGCATTCGCCGTAAATCAAAATCATCTCATAGAGTTCGGCATTGCTGAACAGCGCCATTATTATATCTAATTACGCAGCAGAGTTACTTAAATGCTTAAATGCAAACTATGAATCGGCATAATAATGACATAATAGCTTTATCTGCATAAAATAAATTTGAAGAAGTGGTAAAAGTTTTAATAACTATTTGCAACCAAAGTTGATTTGTGGATAGTCCCTTATTTCACAATGAAAATTTTAATTAATGATAAATATGTCAAATTGGATCGTATTACAGCCAATTTTTTTTTCAGTTATACTAAATACAGTATGAGTAACATTTTTATAGTTTGACTTTTTTCGATAGACTGGCTGTATAAAAAGTTAATTCTGTTAACTTTCTGCAAAAGTAGGGTACAACATTTAACTTACTATTTCATAATTTCCTCCCTTATTTAAAGCATTTTTGCATTTGTTAACTATTGGTCTACAAAAAATGGTTCAAAAAATCGTCCACTGTTTACTATCTATGGGATACCTTTAATTGTCCTCTCATCTCGCCCCCCCCTCCTACTCATGGTAATCGAAATACTCATTTTCTAGGAACAGATTGCTAACGCATTTTCATAAATTTCTTTCATAAACGAACTTCTAGTTTGGAGACCGCTGGCTTAAATTGTTGAAATTTTTATTGATATTAAACGCCTCAAAAATCCAAGACGAAAACCGAAGAGCACTTTTGAATAATAGAAGCAGAGTGAAAATCAGACCGATAACAATTTAGGTTGTTTCCTTTTTTTATTTTCTTTCGTAGCACTAGGTGGCGCTGCCATATTAGGTTCTGTAGTTTAGCCGCCTTCCCTAGCACGGCATGGTTGAAATAAAATAAGTATTCCCCTGATCATCCATCACCACTCGCTGACCATGGTTTCGTGGTCATTGCTGTTTGTCAGCAAGATACAAACGATAATATGATCAGTGAGGAGCAAACTCCTTAAATCAAAGGTTTTAATTTTTTTCTGGCAGAAGTATTGAAACTAAGAATTCAATAACATTTAGGGGCGTTTAGCCCCGTACATTGTTTCTAAAATTCTAAGCGTTTAGGAAAGCTGTGAAGTGACATATGCTCTATAACAGGGCATTAAGTAAGAAAGTTCTCAACTAATCATCCATCACTACCCGTGGACCATATTTTTACGGTCATTGTCGTTCGTCAGCAGGTATAGACTATGAGATGAGGGGTGGGACATCCCAGTGGTTAGCGCGTGGGGATTTTACTCGGATGATCTGAGTTCGATTCCCGGCTCTACCCAAATTGTATCCGCGTTCATACGGAGTATAGACACGTTAAATATGTAATCCGTAAGTCTTTCCGAGAGGTTAGAGGTCAGGGGAAGGAGGATACTGTCCCTACAGATGCCACCCCCACTGGATTCCGGTCTAAATTGGATGGCACTTCCCGGCCGTCCAAACAGATACCTTACGCCTTCGGGTAGGTCGGCCGGTCAGGGTCGAAGAAAAAGAAGAAGGATGAATGAGAGTAGCAATGATGAGCTCTGGGCTTGTTAACTCTAAAGAAGAAAATCTTAGCATTCACAAAACGGGTCTTCATTTTTTATATTTTGGTCGAGCGGCATTTTACCCTGTGATCTAGTTATTAATTATTTGTGCTTCAAAGTCACATTCTGTATTTAATTAATATTTCAACTAACATTTAATTATGCAAGATATTTTAAGTCAGAATTGTCGTATAAAATATCAATATAAAATCTTTATTCCAGACTTCGTGTGGAACACATGGAAAGGCAGCTGGCAAGTCTAACAGGACTAGTGCAGAAAGCCCTAGCAGCCCCCCTCAGACAAACGCCCCCTAACCAGCAAATACCTACTAGAGATTTTGCTAAGGAGAGGGGACAAGGAGGTATGTACTAGAGTATCACATATTTACTTTCGCTACACTTAATACTGTCCTTGCTCACATTGTATAATATTTCACATTGTATAATATTATAGAGCCAGAGTCTTCACTTAAACAATTATTTTCAATATTAACAATTCAAGTTCTAATCATGAGTATTACTAAAATCTCTATCTAATTCTAGGTATAATCATTTTTTGTTTTTTTCCTTACTTAAAGTATCGCACATAAAATGTTATAGCCATAGTGCAATTGTTCACACCTCATAAACACAGAAGCACACAAAAAAAACACTTTTTTTAAATGGCTGGCAAGATTTGTCAAAATATATAACGATAATAAAGGCGCATATGTTTCTGCGTCGCATAGTGGGAAATTGAAAGCACCGGTAGCCACAAAATCCAGTACAGAGGTAGCTGAACTCATCGAACAACGTATCTCAGCGAATTTTTTTTTTTAATCCAAATTAATTTTTTAGCCTTTATGTTGAATCGCAATTTTGAGTGAATTTCATACGAAACGGTTCATTGGCGATTGAAAATATTACCACCAAGTTTCCATCTTAAAACCATTAAAAAAATGGAAGAATGCTTTCTCCAACGAACAGAATCAGCAGGACAATCGAAATATGCATATTTTAATTAATTTTATTTTTGTTTTCTTGCATCTGAGAATTGAAGATTCACTCGATTTTAATTTTTGGCATGAATATGGAGTGATATCTTAGCATTCTAATAAGAAAAAAATTTAACTTACTTTATACCTGATTTTTTTAAGAGTTTTCAAATATTTCTGTAAAAGTTGGCATTCGTAACTTAGGCGGTAAATAGCACTTTTTTTCACCCGCAAACGTCTTATACGTGGTAGTTGCTATGTTAACAAAGTAAAATTTTATTTTCAGGTACTGATGACGTCATAAATTAATGCGTGTCCGGTGCTATGGAAACTGTTCATCGGCATGGTTGCCAGTGAAAAAAGCAAAACATGGAAATGAATTTTGTCCATAACACGCACCTTTTAAAAAAATTGAGTGGTGTTTTCTGTGTGTCTGTATTATTTACGTAGCAGCCGCTTATTTGGGACCCATGTAATTCGTTCTAGTATAAAATAAAATAGTAAATATGCCTAAATCTAATTATTAAATATTTGTTCCATGTGTATTTTTATAACCAACTCCATTAATCTGAGGTGTTGAGGTGTATTGATTACGACTTGGAGCCATTTAAAAATATCCAATGAAAAAGTTTGAAACTTTAGATATAACTTCAAATAAATCAAATACAATAATAGTAAATGATTTTCAAATGCATTCAAATATATATCCATTTTATGTGCTATATTGTTTGATAAAAATTAAAATCATGTTATTATATTCGTTAATATATGAGGAATAGATGAGCATGTAGGTACACATAAAGAGTATACAGGATTATAAATATAAGTATTTAGAAAAACTAGAGCAACGTCAATAAGCACAAATAATACAATAAGCAGCATACAGCTGTTTCGGGAATACGCTAGATCCCTTTCATCAGTGCAAGAGAAGCAATAAGGTAATTATACACCCAAGATCTAGATTAAACCCATGTCTTGGGTATATAATCTCCCTGCTTCTTCCTTCTCCACCCTTTCATCTTTTGGACTCCGCGTTTGTTGGTTCTCTCGAACTGACGAAGGGAATACAGCGTATCCTCATAACAGCTGAATGCTGTTTATTGTGTTATTTGTGTTTATTTACGTTGCTCTAGTTTTCTTTATTATTTGTATAAAGTGTATTTTACTTATTAATAAGTATGTAGGATTATGCATAACGTTATGTGCTGCCACTAGTAAATGAACTAGCTTATTTATTTTATTTTTCATTTCCAGAAGGGTATTCAGAAGCTCGTTCTTCCAAATCTTCATCATGTGCTTCCCTGGCAGGTAAGGAAATTAATTCACTGAGAATCTGGCAAGAAGTTCGATCCTCCCCATCAGTACTTCAAATTGAAATCACTGAATAAATAACTTAGCATATAACATTCGGCTTTTTAAACTGTTTCTTGAGATTTCTTTACCGATAAAGTTCTGATAAACAGGGTTTTTTTTGTTTAAGAAACAGTCATTTCCTAACCAAGAAAAATTTACATCCTCTCCGTGCTTATGTCGTTCTTAACACTTTCCAACATAGTTGAAAAGTGTTTATGACTTTGGGCATTCTGTGTGTTCTGTCTGTCCGTTCGCACGATAACTGCCTTAATGCAGTCAAATATGTAATGCATTCAAATATGTATCCATTTTATGTGGTATATTGTTCGATAAAAATTAAAATTATATTAATATACATATTTTTTAATATATGAAGTCTCAACAACATACAAAATAAAATTTTAGTATGTTGTTGAGACGGTCTGTGAACGAAAATTAATATTATCACTTATTAGTTTCGAATTTAACCGAGATTGAAAAAAAGATATGCATTGAACCCTATGGGACCTAATGTTTCAAACATTTTTTAAGCAAAGTTAAAATTCACCAATTGCTTCGAAAATTTTATAAAAAATTCAAATTATCACATAAAATGTGTAAAAAAATGTCAAAATATGTTTAATAGTTTTAAAAAAAAAACTGAAATAATAATTACACCCATATTATACAGGGTATCCCAAAAACATTGACCTCGGCTTTTATTCCTCAAATATTGATCTTAGCCATATATAATAAATTACAAGTTGCGTAAAAAGAGGTACAGAATTTTATGAAATCGATTAAAATTTTCTAGGGAATTAAATGTTAAGAAATACAAAATTTAAATTTTTATACGGCCCCCGTACAAAAACATTTTCAATGAGTAAAATGTGCCCCATACACTAATAAGGTGATGTACAAAATTTCAGCATTTTAACATAAAAAGTCCCAGAGATATGAAAAGACAAAAATGCTGACTTAAACCACTTTTTCATGCATCGACATGGATTCTCGGAGGGGAAAAGTCATGTCGGCAGATCGCGTTTCAGGGATCATACACAAATTACGAAAGAAAACAATGATTACATAAATAAATAATTTTGCTATTTATTGGTACAAAAGTATCTACGCTGTGTAGAAATAATAACTTCACACAAAGATTACAAAGCTTGTTCAAAATGTTTTCCATCCACGCCAAAGATCTATTAAAGATAAGAGGCAGATATTATTTGCCTATGATACATTTCTGCGTTGCGTCATTTGTACTCTTGCTGTGAACATTTACATTTTAATTTGTGATTAATCCCTCACCAACTTTGTTTAAACATATCTCTGGGACTTTTTATGATAAAATGCTGAAATTTTGTACACCACCTTATTAGTGTATGGGGCAAATTTTACGTATTGGAAGTGGTTTTGTACGGGGTCCGTATAAAAATTTAAATTTTGTATTTCTTCAAATTTAATCCCCTGAAAATTTTTATCGATTTCATAAAATTCTCTACCTTTTTTTTGCGCAACTTTATAATTTATTATAAATGTCTGAGATCAATATTAAAGGAATAAAAGCCGAGGTCAATGTTTTTGCGACACCCTGCATGAAGAGATCACGTGACTAATTTCAAAATAACATATGACATCCATTTCCCCCTATATGAAAACATGGATGTTTGTAAGTCTTTTAAATTTATATTTAGTGCTGTGTCCGTCATAAATCCGCTTTATTTTTGCATATTATCTTTGTATCTAAATTCTGTGCCAACTCAATTACAATATTTTTTATTTTAAGTGATTGCAAAACTTGATTATTCCTACAACGAAGTCTAATTTCTATAGCATGCATAATGTAAACAAATCCAGCGATTGAAAGATGAGTTGTATAAGTATTGTTGAATTTTTTTTCAAGCAAAATTATTTAGCTCTGGAGTCTGGAATATAAGTGATATGAATGAAATATTCATTGATTTTACATAGAGAAGCAGACGATTTATAGCATTGCCTTTTGTGATGAAGTTTTAAGTTTCTAAGAATAATAAATTATTGTAGTACTGTAATAATTTTGAAAAATGTCACTGCTGAATGTGTCGTATTTTAGAGATGTTTGAATAAAATTGCATTTCAGTTGGGAAGTATTTCATAATCAATGCTTTGTGCATGATTGATCTTTCTTGTTAAAGTTTATAATTCTTATTTCACAACAACTGTAAGTGCTAATTATAAACAATAAGCAAGTAATTTGCAACCCTTAAAATTCTTAGAAGGATATATAAATAGATTTTGTATCAGGTTCTTAGTTTTCAATATATAATAATTACAATAACGAAGATCTTCCTTAATCCAAATGTGTCCATTATACGCATTAAAAGGAGATTTGAAACTAGGCATCAAGAAAGAAGAAAATGTAAAGTTACTAAACTTTATGCAAATGAAGTTCAACGTGAAACCTGAATCTGATCTTGTAAAATCTATCATATACCACTTTGTACAGACATGTACAGACATGACAATAATGGTGCAAAACATGCACAGACTTGATATTGACCCGTAACTTAAATCTTGTTGTTTCAATTAAGTATCTTACTTTGATTATTAATAAGCCCTTATTATCTTGATTATTAATAAGCCCTTATTATCTTGATTATTATTAAGCCCTTATTATCTTGATTATTATTAAGCCCTTATTATCTTGATTATTATTAAGCCCTTATTAATAAGCCCCTATAGAAAAATCTGATGTGGACAGCACGTGACCTGCCCTATATAATGCAATTCATTTATTTATTTCACAGTGAAAAATAGATACGCACTATGCTTTTAATGTTGAATTGTACATTTGGCGCTTTTCCGGATGACAACATGCAAAACTATTTTGAAGTAGCCAATAACTTACATTTTGATCAACTCTAAATTGACAGTTATCAATATTGATAGCATCCGTAGTAAGCTATAGAGTTACATACATTAAAATACTTTAATAATTAATTCAGTAATTTGGCGTAATTTTGTAATTTTGATTATACTTTCGTTAATCTGGGGCGACATATCGCCAAGTTGGCGATATTTTGCTAAAATATCAATGTTTTATTTGATGTTAAATTTGATGTTTTATTTTGCGTATTTGCCTGCCTATTTTAGCATTTTACTGCCTAAAATTCCAGGTTTTATTAAAAATTGTCCAGTTAGATTTGCGTAAAAATAATTGCGTTAATAAAGTACTTCAATATAATTTTACATGTTATCATCCAGAAAAGATGCCAAATGTTCAATTAAACATTAAGCATTGGATTTGGAACATCATTTTTTCGATGTGAAAGAAGTAAATTTATTGCATTAAATAGGGAAAGTCATATGCTGCCCTCATAAGATATATTTAATGTGATTGTGTCATGTATAAGATTTTTGTTTTATTATAACATTACCTCTTATTTTCAGATGAAAGTTCTGACCATTCACTTGAACCTTCCCATTCTAAATATTCCTTTAAAGGTAAGAATTACACTTTGGTAAATATACTTTGGTAATTGCACTTATTAGGGTTTTCCAAGGTCTATCTATAGTATTAAAGGTCTATTATCTATACTATTAAAGGTCTATTATCTATAGTATTAAAGGTCTATTATCTATAGTATTAAAGGTCTATCTATAGTATCAAAGGTCTACTATTCAAGGTCTATCTATAGTACAATAATCATGCCCGACCGAACATAGGCAATTGCAACGCCACTAGTAGAGAATTTAAAACGGTAGAACGACTTTGTTGCCGAACAAAGCGAGATAGGCAAAAAAAAATTAATTTTCAGAATTTTAGAACATTTGCTAATGAATAACATTTAAGCTGTTACAAAAGGCATTTATTTGATACAAGAGTGTTATTTTGAAAGTGCTGTCCTATTCAGAAATCTATATAAATGAAACTGAAAATTTGTCCATTTGTTTGTGCGTTTGTTTGTCTCATCATCACGGTAAAATTGCTACACCGAATTTGGTAAAATTTTCGGGGTAGCCTTGAAATAGTCGCACTTAAAATTTAGTCCATGTTTCGAGTTTTTAGGACCAGGGGTTATCAAGATATTAATAAGAAACGTACTATTAAACCTTCTATTAAGATCGCATTATGCAAACGATATTTGTTCCACAAAATTATTTAAAAAAAATAAATCATATAATGTTGCATAAATGGGTTTATTTATGGCTTAATGATCATGAGACTTGATAGTTTCAGTCATTGTTGTGAAAAATAGTCATAAAACGAATTTGTCTTGTATAGCGACATGTAACCACTAGGGGCAACTCACCTTCCCCCAGGGTGTACATTGTCAAGTGTGATATCAATCGACAGATCATTTGAAAGTCTTAGAAGTGAAGGGTAACACTCTATAATTGTAATCATTTAGCCCATGATACAGATTACTAAAAATTGATTTTGGTGTGAGGAAGTCGAATTGAGCCACACTCGAGTAATGGTGTTATTACACAGGGCAATTTTTAATGCCGAACTTCGGCAATTCCGCCCGTCAATCATACTCTTGGCTCCTCCTCTTTAACAGGTCCCTTCTCTCTAATGTCACCGATTTCATTTCAGAAAGCATTCTTTTGTGTGTTTTTCGTATAATTTGAATCTTTTATATCCTAAAGGTGTCTGTAATTTGTTAAAAGTTCTATTATTACTTTTCCATTTCCAGACTTTAGAAAATCCTCCTGGTAATGATACTTCAGGCCCCGCCTTTCTCAAACGCCCCTCCTCTCTAATACCACCGAATTCATTCCAAGAAGCATTATTTAGTGGGGGTTTTTTTCGTACAATTTGGATCTTTTATATGCCACAGGTGTCTGTAATTTGGTAAAAGTTCTATTATTATTTTTACATATCCAGACATTAGCAATTCCACCGGGCAATGATACTGTAGGCCCCCTCCTTTCTAACAGGCCCTTCCTGTTTAGTGCCGTCGGTTTCAGGAAGCATTCTTTAGTGTGTTTTTTCGTATAATTTGGATATTTATATCCCACAGGTGTCTATAATTTGGTAGAAGTTCTATTATTTTTTCCATCTCCAGATTCTAACGTAATTGAAACTGCTTCGACGTTTATGCATTACAGTCGCCATCGCCATCTTGAATGCAAATGAGGAGAGGACAGGCGGAGCGTAGTGACGTCCAACTTTATCGTCCTCTAATTGGTTCGCAGCTCAGAAATTGAGCAATTTTTATTGCCGAGTATGAACGAATTGAGGCAATTCGGCGGCAAGATTTCTTCCCATTGAAATGTATGGTGCTGCTGAAAAATTGCTGGTAGGAATTGCTCCGTGTAATAACACCATTAATTGATACGGGCACGCTAGAAAACTTTTCAATTATTAATATATTTCCCACGATCCATTATCAACACGATCAAAATTACCCAAGATGTCATTCGTTCAAGTTTTCGACGAAAAATTCGAGACTGGATAAAAACTTTTGCTAAAAATGGGTAGCGTATGCAAGTTTTCGAATGGAAATTTTATCTAGCGAAAATTAATTTTTCGTTAGATAAAATCGTTAGATAAAGACACCTGAAATACACGTTTTCGCCGTTTCTTTTGATCAAGTAGAAATTGTTTAAACTTTGTAACTTTACAATTTTAGCGGCCAACTTTGCATATTATTAGAATCGAGAATTTTTCCTTTAATATCTTTAAATGCATTGTAATTGGAACTTCTTTTGTAATAATTCTTATCCAATATATGTAATAATTCTTATGTCCATAATAATGTAATAATTCTTTAACAATTTTAACGGCCAACTTTGCATATTATTAGAATCGAGAATTTTCCCTTTAATATCTTTAAATGAATTGTAATTGGAACTTCTTTTGTAATAATTATTTTCCAATATATGTAATAATTCTTATGTCCATAATAATGTAATAATTCATTTGTTCAATTTGTAATTTGAACTTCTTTCATAGAAGGCCCGTATAAATCATTATCCTTAAGTTGTCGCCATGCCATTGCCTTTACATATCGTAAATTTTTAATTTATATACTTCAATTATAGAGAAGTTTCTATCCTTGAGATGTCGCCATACCATTGCGTTTATAAATCGTAAATTTTTAATTTATATACTCCAATTCCGACGATGTTTCTATCCTTGAATTGTCGCCATACCATTGCGTTTATATACCGTAAATTTTTAATTTATGTATATTTCAATTATGACAAAGTTTCTATCCTCAGCGATTTTTTTTTATCTACTCGTGTGATCTTCATATTTATTTTAAAAGAAAAATAACCTTACATAAAGTAGGTCTATATTCACTACAATCTGTGCTAATACACGTGCTAAGTCATTTTAAAATTCGGATATATAAATAGAGCCAAGAAGTTTAATTGATTAAGGATTTAATTGGAAATGAACGTTGAATGTTGTACATAAAAAAGTCGTCATATACCTACTCATTTCAAATTGCGAAATTTTCGCAAAGGGATTATCTAGTAATATTTTAAGACAAATATATTTTTTAAATTGAGAAAACTGTTGATAAGTGTAAAAGAAATATATTAATTTGTTCTTCTAAATAATAATTTTCATTTATAACCACGGTTCATAATATTAACTTCCATGTGACTAACACATAAAATCCATTAATGGTTCCCAAATGTCGGGGACGACGTAGTTTCTACACACTTGCTTTAAACTAAATATCTCTATAGATATCTACATTCGTTTTTTTAACCATAACCTTCTTAAACTTTTTGCACTTTTGAAGATTTTGAATTTTTGAAGATTTTGAATTTTTGAAGATTTTGAATTTTGAATATGTGAATTTTTATACCATTTCTTGATGTTTTGATGCAATTTCTTAATATTTTAATGCTGTCTTTTTTTCTAGACTTTGCCTCACTTACATGCGCAAGAATAAAATCGAGGATATGTTTTTCTTTATTTTTATAATAAGAATGCAAAATCAAAAATATAATTTATCTTAATTACGTCATTTTCTACTCACTGTCGTTTCACTCTCTACATATGGAAATTTCCAATTAAGTATCATTTTAAAATATGCCCAACACTTTTTTATCTTTCCGGACCTTTCAAAATGTCCTATCGGATCTAGAGAACTGAATCTTTACGCACATATAGTACTGATAACGGAACAGAAGCGAATAAAACAGGATTTTCGATACGATAAAAATGTTTTTAAAATGTATTTTTAGCCCCTCTTAAGACTCCCTGTTGAATTAAAAGACTAAATCTTTGCATCTATATAATTGTGTAACTTGGTTTTGGATTTCCAGACCCTTCAGAAGCCCCACGGTAACCTAATGGACTGAATTTTTGCGCACTTATATTACTGACCACAGGACAGAACCTAACGGATCCAAATTATTAATCCCCCCCCCCGAATTTTGATTAGAGCGAAGAAAGAGGGTTTTTTTAAGTTTCTCCAGACCCTCCATAAGTCCCCCTGGTGACATAGAAGATTACATCTTTGCACAATTGTAGTATCATCTATGGAACATAATCTAACATAGCCGTATTTTTCATATTTTCCCCCAGGACGGAAACAAGGGGGTCAAAAAGTTTTTTCGGACCCCCTAGATCTCTGCAGTAAATTGGATGGAGCAAACTTATAGTATGGAACAAACATCCCCTCTGGTGACCTAGAAGACTCAACCTTTGCAGACTTGTAGTATCGTCTATGGTACATAACCTAATAGAGCACGATTTTCAATTTCTCCCCCGGGGGTGGACAAAAGGGGAGTCAAAAAAAATTTCAAACCCCTTAGATCTCCACAGTAAATTGGATGGCGCAAACTTATAGTATGGACAAAACGTCCCCTCTGGTGACCTGGAAAACTCAATCTTTACAGACTTGTAGTATCGTTTATGAGAGAGACATAATCTAACAGAGCCAGATTTTAAATTTTTCCCCTGAGGGGGGACAAAAGGGGAGTCAAAGTTTTTTCAGATCCCCTAGATCTCAACAATAAATTGGATGGCGAAAATTTTGCAAACTTACAATATAGACCAAAGTACTTAATCGGATATGGAAAACTTGAACAATGTATAAAAACATAAATAGCACTATAATGTATCATACCAGCTGTTTCAAGGATACGCTGAATCCCCTTCGTCAGGGTAAGAGAACCAACAAACGCGAAGTCCAAAAGAGGAATGAGAGCGAAAAGAAGAAACAGGGTATTATATACCAAGACCTGTATTACAAGTGAGCCAATCAGAAAGCAGTATGAAGAACAGTCCAGCCAATCCGAAAAGAGAAGTAACAACACAAGATTGGAGTGCGCCAAAACAAATCAGGAATATCCCGACAAAACCTGTCAAGTCAGAACAAGAATAAATAAGACCCAACAAGATGAAAAATCGATTAAAACGACGCATAAGATCTCCAAAAGAATAGAACGATTTACAGGGCAATTTACAGAATCTGAGTCAATTTCCAATTAATACGACTCATTTTGGCTCTTAATACCATATATTATAGACCAGAAATTATTAAAAAAAAGTTGCTTCTTAATATATTACAGGCTTAAATACGTGTTTTTCAACATTCGTATTCTTTATCCTCTGTAGAAGAAAAGTCGGTGTCGTTTTCGGACGAAACTACAACAGTGAGCTCTCCCGTCCATCAGAAGCAGCATTCCCCACAACACCCAGGTGACACTCTATCTTCATTTTCTTATTTTTTCTTTTTCTCTTTATGCTTTTTATTTTACATTTATTTTTTCCATCTGTGCTTTTATTTACTTTGATATTTTATGTTTATGCTTTTAGACTTCGTTCTTATGGGGTTATCCTTGTGGGACTACTTTTTTAGCTCATTTTTTTCACTCTTAGATGTAATATGCGTAACTTTTGAATTATGGATAAGGGACTGTCTATATATTAGAATTCTGCCACACCTAGGAGAGAAAAATAAACAAGCCAGTTTTATTTAAGTTTGAGTAATGCGTATGCAGTGTTAGATATCAGCCATTATTTAAATTTGAGCAATACATATGTAATGTTAGATATCAGCGAAGTTTGCTTTTTGCTTACCGTGCAGAAAGGAAATATTATTTTCATGTAGATTTTTTTAATTAAATTACTATGAACCTCAGTTATAACATGGGTTTTTAGCGGGTTATAACACGAATTTTCTAGTCCGGCCACACATGTAGCTACAGTAAGCCTTCGGGTCTGTCGTGTGGTCTGGGTTTTTCACGGGTTTTCTGGCAACATCAAACTACCCGAGTTATAAGGGCAGCCGCATTGTAAAGGAGGAGTGTTATTTTAATGCTCATTTTTCAGTGTTAACAGATATGTAAAGAACCTTGTTATTCTAAATGGGAATCGAACTCTGGTTCTTCGAATTAGCCAAACGACGCTCTACTGTGTTAAAATTGCAAGTTCTTATTCTCGAAATAGACTCTGCATTCTCCACCTAATGTTAGATTGGCGTGCAACTGACAATCTAATTGACCACTTCCTGCTATTTTCCCCCAAGTTAGCCTCCTGATGATATTTTTATCCTCCAGGTTAACTGTCTACGTGGTCGTTATCCTCTCGATTTGAAATCGGCGCTTAACATCCCAAAGTCAACTAAATCCATGCTAGTCGTACTAGAGTCACTTTCAGAACTCCAATATCTTTGCATTAACCCTCAGGGTTGATTTGTTTGGGGGGCATTGTAAAGAAACTTGCCACCCCAACCGGGAATCGAACCCTGAATCTTCGAACTGGCCAGCCAACGCTCTACCGTTGAGCTACTAGAACGGAATTGCAAGCTCTTATTAACAAAGTGAACTCTGCAGATAGTTGTCTGTTTCATTATGTTCTAAATGTATAGTCTTGGGTTCTATATTTAGTTCTCTGTTTATCAAAGATATTTACAAAATGCAGAAGTTAGTTTCAATAATATTTTTAGTGGAAAATATGCCGATACTTAGTACATTCATTGTTAAATGTGCAAATATCTTCCACTTCAATGTTTTTATTGATTTCTGAAGGAATTATTTATCCATCTGTGTTAACTTAACAAACTCGTTCCTGTGAGTCATCAGCCAATGCTTTGATATTATCTCTGACATTTCTTCTCCTAATGCAATGTTCAGTGTAGACAAACTGATGAGTGCAATCACAATGTTTTGTCTTATTCCTTAACTTCTCTTTCCATGGATAATTTATTATAACATTTTTCTCCAGTACTTTCTAAACGTTTCCTTGGTTATGAATTTCCAAATAAGGTCTACTTTGTATGCTATTTCCTTCGACTTTAAAGATTTTTAAAAATTGGAAATTTCCCTTTCGGAAGATAAAAACGCAAAAAGAAGCTTATTTTCTTAAATTTGACACAATGCATGGCGACAGAAAAAAACAAGAAACATGCTTACACTCAAGTTATATTCGAATCCGTGGTATAACCGAGGACGTTATAACCGGGGTTTACTGTATCTGTTAAAAGTTTGCAATGCAGTTAAAAGTTTGCAAGCTGATAGCATTCCTTTTAGCATCATATAATTTGCAAGAATCCAATGTGGCAGGCACAGACATTACATTTATTTGCAATACCGCCCTGAAACTTCTTCAATTCTTTCCAAAATTTGAAGATTAGTAAGTACATCCCACAAAATAATAAATGTCATCTTAAGAATTAACTAAAATAACAGATATTGTGTTACTTTGAATTGTCTGGAAATGCCATATAATCGCCATAGAAAGTAACTTGTATGTATCGTAAAATTCTCATAAAATCCGTTTGAAATTTCCACCATTAATGAGAAAACAGTCCATAAAATTTCATTTTAGATTGTGTTAAGATGTTTCCGATGTTGGTAGGTACTGAACATTAATTGCTTTTGCTAGTTTTAGGAGCATATTTTTGGGATTTTGAATTTCTGCTTTTTCTTTTTTTGCTTGATTTTGCTTTTTTTGTAGTATTGCTGTTTTGATTTTGGTAACATCTGTGTAAAGAAAACTTTATTTCCAATACTGTACTGTTTCAATTTATCAAATAAAATATATTAATTGTTCTTTTTGCTCATTACTAGTGAATTAAAGATGATATTTAGGGGAAAGAGGGTGACACTGAAAAAAAAGTCACTGAAATGAAATGTAGAAACTATATAAAGCACGCCCATGTAGCCCTCTGAAACTTAACGAAATTGCTAACAACTTTGACGCTAAAGTTGATACTGTAGTCTATAGTTAAAAGGGCATAAAAATCAATAAGTTGTTAAATAATTTCCATCACTACTTTTAAATAAACATGTAAAAATTAAATAATTTGGCATCACGTCTGATGTTATAATAGCAAAAATTACGCACACATCCACAACAGAAGGTCTTTATTTTACTTCCTATAAGACGTACAAAAATTTTAAAAAGGCCAAAGCGCTTTCGAGCATAAGTACGCTCTTCACCAGTGGCTACACGGAAATAAAATTTGAAACGTTCATATATAGACCAGATATAGCGACAAAATTTGCATAAATTCAATTTATAAAAGAATCTACGTTTAGACACGGATAAATCGTAAACTATTTTTTTAGAGTTTCAAAAGTTTCAACAACAAAAAAATTTTTGAAACTCTAAAAAAATAGTTTACGGTTTATTCTTGTATAAACGTAGATTCTTTAGTAAATTGAATTTATGCAAATTTTGTCGCTATATCTGGTCTATATATGAACGATTCAAACTTTATTTCCGTGTAGCCACTGATGAAGAGCGTACTTATACTCGAAAGCGCCTCTGGCCTTTTTTAAACTTTTGTACGTCTTATAGGAAGTAAAATAAAGACCTTCTGTTGTGGATGTGTGCTTAATTATTGCTATTTAAAAATTAGATGCTAAATTTTGACAAAAAATAAAATATAACTTCACGATACAATCTCGAAACTACAGTGTTGCTAAGTGGAAAGAAAATAATAAAAAAATATATATATATGAACTTATAATTTGATTTTTTTAGCATTCAAACTTTGCAAATATCTATGCTATTGTAACATTCATTCTTTGGTGTTTAATTACACACTTTGGTGGGTCCCGGCCGTCCAAATAGGTGCTCTTAGTCCCCTGGACGAGTCGGACGGTCTGGGTCTTCTACACTTTGGTGGGTCAGTACGAAGTGTCCATTTTGTGTAGTTGACCTGGCATCTCAGGTACGTGGCAAAAGGTAACCTCAATCACGTATGACTTAGAATACTTGAGAACGGTTGCGTGTATTGCTTGATGCGCTCGCTCGCACAAAGAAACGCTACAAGTTTAAAACTTAACATTTTAATAACAATAAACTATAACATAACAAGTTATAGATTACATTACATGCTGGACTCAAACTGCCACAGAGTAATTCATCTAAGCTAATGCATGTATATTACAGTTAAGAGTTGGCCGAGACGTAACCAAAGTTACGGCAAGACTTGAGACTCCGAGACTGAAGTCGTGCCGGTTGCAGAGTTATAAATAGCGAACTGCAGACATGCGCATTAGGGCATTTACAGGATAGCAGGATCTGTGTAGTGCCGCAGCAACGGTAACACCACAATTCCACCAGACATTCATGAATGGGGGCTCAGCATGGGCGCCAATAGAACTTATACCATGAGGGAGCAAACCACTGGCGTTAGTTGGTCAAACTCAGAAATAAGATGTATAATATCAACTAGCTTGGTGACCAACTTTGTGACCTTGAACGTTCAGGGGAGTACGAGTGTCCCCTCTTGCCCTCACCTATGGGTGCGATTGTCGTACAATCTCCTTACCGATAGACTCGTTTACTAGCATTGCACAAATATGTCCAAAAGCAAACATATCTTTAATACTTTCGATCATTCATCCAATTTTTAAAAAGGTGTCCACGTCTCCAAGACACAAATATATATATA
This sequence comes from Amaurobius ferox, assembly GCA_951213105.1. Lineage (NCBI taxonomy): Eukaryota > Metazoa > Arthropoda > Arachnida > Araneae > Amaurobiidae > Amaurobius > Amaurobius ferox. The sequence goes on along the minus strand of OX578152.1, from coordinate 38,377,104 downwards.
TACATATATATATATATATATATATATATACAAGGTAGGATCAAAAAGTTCGGAGACTGTGCTGAACTCCAACCCTGACTGGAGGAGAGGGAAACAATTTTACCGTGGCGTGAAGGCACATGTGACGCAAGATGGGTAAAGGAAGAAGCAGGCTCACAGTGCAGGGTTTTTCCAGACAATGCGTGTCAGTGAACTGTAGTCGTTCGGGTTCGTCGAAAACGGAAATGGCGTTTGAAGAACAACGTGCGAATATCCAATTCTGCCAGCGTTTGAGGAAATCGCCGACAGAAACATTGCACTTGCTGCGGTAGGTGCAACGTTTCTGTCGGCGATTTCCTCAAACGCTGGCAGAATTGGATATTCGCACGTTGTTCTTCAAACGCCATTTCCGTTTTCGACGAACCCGAACGACTGAAGTTCACTGACATGCATTGTCTGGGAAAATACCCGTTTCTTCCTTTTCACATATCGCGTCACATGTGCCTCTACGCCACGGTAAGATAGTTCCACTCTCCTCCACTCAGGGTTGGAGATATCAGTACAGTCTCCGAACTTTTTGATCCTACTTTGTCTACCTTGTATATATATATATATATATATATATATATATATATATATTTAAATTCTGCAAAATTCGTTTATTGATACTATTCATTTCACTTTTTTTTCAAAGATAATTCTTTTATCATTCCGATGGTGTTAAGATAGAAAATCTATCGATAATATTTCGTTTGTTTCCCCCCTGTGTGTTGGACTGAACAAGTTTACTCTTGCTCATCTCCATCATCCAGTAGCCAGTTACAACCATACATCTTAAGCTGTGACCCAGTTTCACATCTAGTGATCCTCTCTCTGTAAAGTCTAATAACTGTTGCCCTCGAAAAATTCGCAAATTCAGCTATTTTACTAATGCTTCTTGCACAACTGCTTCGTGAGTACACAATCATTCCACGTTCAAAATCCGCCAGTCCTTCAGATGGTCCATAATTCCTTGAGCAATGCACTTCGTTAGCCTTTGCAAGCTTTCAACTATCCATCCTTATATCGATACTGTAATCTAGCGTTAGCAATATCTATGGAATATTTACTTTGCATAAAATGGCTTGATAGTTGTAATAAAGTGGCTAATTCCTGCACATTCTATTACTACAAAACACACATTTTTGTTGTCATATATTTCCTTTGTAAAAATCTAATTTGTTTGAAACCTAAACTTTTTTAAAGCAAAATTTTCAACTTAAAAAATAACTTACATTAGATTTATAGTTATATTTATTAATTATTCATGTATTAAGATAAGTATTTATAATTTATTTTATTAGATATGCGTTTGAATACTTTTAACTTTAGATACAGTATGCTATTCTTAGTACTCAAAAGCTTACATTGTATCTGCTTAACATATAGAGTTTAAAGAATACCTTTAAGTATATAGGCTGAATTCTTAAAACCTCTGAATAATAGACTGAGTTATGGACAACTTCTACACCGTAGCTGGCAAGCGTACACAAATAAATGATAAAATGCTTATTTACTAAGTAAAATTCAGTTAATTGCTTAATATTTTACAACAGTTAATTAGGTATAATAATAACACCCTGTAAATTCGATTTAAAATGTATTTTAGGGTATTTTCCCGTTGATTAACGGGGACTATCAAAAAATGAAACTTAATTTTCCGAATTATTAGATTTTGTAACTTGGGTGACATTTTTGTCAAGTTGACGACATTTTCAAAAAAATTCGCCAAATTTGACTTCAAATTTATCGTCCGATAAATCTGATGTCAAATTTGGTGAAATTTTTGCAATAAATACGTATACATTGCGAAAGTTCAAAAAATAATTTTTACTATAAACTTAACGTGGTGGTGACATTTGACCTCAATTATCTAAATTCAGGAATCGAATTTCGATCTTCATCATGAACTAAGTATTGGCGAGTTTTATAAATGTTCCACATTTCGTGCGAATCGGTCCAATAGTCGAGAGAGAAATGAACAGAAACGTGTTTGAATCAATGATTAGGAAGTTCTTTTCTCCCCTTGCTGCACTGCAATTAATACCGTAAGTATTGAAATCCTCAAATAATCTGAATAAATACTATTATTTACAGTAGATATTCACAAAATAAAAATATCACCCGTGATTAAAATGCTTAAGAATCTCGCTTTAGGACACCTTTGAATATATTTTTTAATAACTGAGTTAAAAATGTGTAATTTTTCTTTTGTGCATCTCACCTCTTGGTACTTTCTAAACACGATAGTCTGTTTCAGCGGAGCGTCCCGTGAAGCCAGCCATCAAGTCATCTTTATCCCTAAGAAGCCAACATTCCTCAGGTAGGGAATTTATTCTATTACACTTCATCAAAACTCTATTTATTCTGTAATTACCAATGTAAAGAATTCCAAAAGTACTACATTGACGTGTAAGCTTATACATTAGAGTCTCGATTATCCGATTGCACAGTATCAAACTTTATTTATTCTGCAAATACCAATATAAAAGGTTCCAAAAGTAAATTGTCGTATTACATAAGCTTAAACAGTAGAATCTCGATTATACGATTGCACTTATCTGGTATGCACCGGTATATCTTTGTTTTTGTAGTATATTTTAATTATTTTCATTTTCAACCTTATCGGACCAGGCCGCTTTGGGTCCGCTGTAAAAGCGTACTTATTGTAGAAATCTTAAAGGCCTAACTAATTAAGTTCCATTAATCATCGTAACGTGAAATTTAGCATGTCGTTATCTTTTATTTCGTTGTCTTTTGTCGTTGTCTTTGGTTTGATTGATTTAATTATTTTTTAATTTCAATTTTACAACCCAGCCCGTCCTGGTACCGCCATAGGCATGTACTGGTTTTTGGGGAATAACTCTTGAATCATCAGTGCAGCTAGAAGGCAAAAATTTGGTACGTCGTTATCTTTCATACTATTAAGGTTAGGGTTATTTGACCTTACTTGTGTAAATCTAAAATATGCTAGCTAAAGTTGTTGTTGTTGAGACCCAGACCGTCCGACCTACCAGAAAGGTGTAAGGTAACTGTTTGGACGGCCGGGAAGTGCCACCCAATTTAGACCGGAACTCAGTGGGGGAGGCATCCACAGGGACCGTACCCTCCTTCCCCTACCACCAACCTCTCGGAAGGACTTATGGACCCATATTTCTAACGTGATTGTACTCCGCATGAACACGGCGGCAGCGTGCAAATCAAGCGCAAACCACCGGGCTATCGCGCCCGAAATGTGCCAACAGCACGCGGTGTTCCCAGGTGGTCACCCACCCAAGTACTAACCGCGCCCGATGCTGCTTGACTTCGCCGATCTAACGAGAACCGGTGTTTTCAGCATGGTACGACTGTTGGCTCATGCTAGCTAAAGTGACATAGCATGAGCCAACGGCCGTACCGTTGGTGCTAGCTAAAGCTATGCTAGCTAACCATTATGCTACCGTTATGCTAGCTAAAGTGACGTAGCACCAAACTTAATAATAAGTTAAGTAGTAATTGATACAAAAAGGCCTTAACAACCAGTATTGCACATTCCCATCATCTAACGAAAACAGATCAATAATGAACTTTGACCGGGCCTTCTATCTTTACGAAATCAGTAAAATAGCTATAAATTGTCAATGCATACTCAACTTCTTCTTAGGATATCTAAATATTGGCCTAGCCAGCCAGTGATACTAGATCCCCACGATCATAGTTGTATCAATACTAGTGACCTGCTCCAGGAATTGCACTTTTCCACCCTTCTCACTCACACATCAACTCGACTCCTGTCGACTTCCAGCTCCCAACTGAACTTTCACCAGACTATCAACAAGACTACAAACTAGAACAACAGCAGAACTCTCCTCAGACTTAACTAACTCTCTCACCCGCACTCCGAAACTTATTTTGTCGAGTTGCAGGACCGCAGAATGTTACTTGGCTCGAAAATTGGTCTACTTGACCGAACCAGTCATAAGTTGTTAATATGAAGTGAAACATAAATTATAATGTAACTGGGAGAAATTATAACCAAAGGTTATATAAACCCCACAATACATTTAACATACATGGATTTTAATAAATGCATTTCTCGTGCATTTAAATTACATACAAATAACAAAAGGGTGCGTACTTTAAAAACTACTTTATTTTGCTTTTATTTGTATATATTTATTTGTATACCATGCGGTTTCAGCAGTAGTTTGGTGCAACTTCTTATTTGTTCTTTATTTTGTAAAATGCACTATTTTAATTTTTAACACTTTACAACAAAGTTGAAAAGTGTTTATGACTTTGTTCATTCTGTCTGTCTGTCTGTCTGTCTGTCTGTCTATCTGTCTGTCCGTTAGCACGATAACTGCCGTAAAAATGACTTAATCAAAATGAAATTTTAGTATGTTGTTCAGACGGTCTGTAGAACCTATGGGAATATAAATGAATAATATCACCCAATTAGTTTTGGATTAAACCCGGGTCGAAAAAATGAAATATATTGAGCCCTATGGGACCTAATTTTTCAAACATTATTTAAGCGGATTTAAAATTCACAAATTGCTTCGAAAATTTTAGGTAATATTCAAATTGTTCCATAAAATATATAAAAAAAAATTCAGCGAAATATATTCAGTAGTTTTTTAAATAAAAATTAAAATAATAATTACACCTCTTATATGAAACGATCACGTGACCACGATATGAAACGATCACATGACCCACTTCAAAATGATATATGGCATCCATCTTGTTTCAAAATCGTGATATTTTTAAGTTCTTTTTAATTCATATTGAGTATTGTATCCGTCCTAAAACTACTTTATTTTTGCTTAAATTCTGTGCATCTACATACTGAAACAACGAATGACAATATATTTGAGTTTAAATGCTCATCTAAATTTGATTATTTCTACAACTAAGCCTATTTTTCACCTATGTAAAATGTAAACAGCAAAATATATAGAATGAGTTGTATTAGAATTCCTGTATTTTTTTAACACAAAATAATTTAGTCCATGGAGTCTGCATGGCTGATATGAATGAAATATAAATTGATTTCATAAAGAGAAGGACGATTTTTTTCGATGAAGTTTCAAGCATAGAGTTTAATTTTTTGTAGCTCCATGGTCTTAAACAAAATGTTTAAATAAAATAAATTATTATAGTATTGTGATGAATGAAATGAATGGGAGAAAGTTATGAATGAAATCCTGTTTTTATAGAGAGATCCAGGCGTGTTATTTTTTCTATGACGTCATTTGAATTAATTTCAGTTGTTTTCGATGAAGTTTTCAAATATAATAAATTATCGTAGTATTATGATAATTCTAAAACTATTACCGAGGAATGTATAACATTTTAGAGATATTTAAACCAGGCAATTTATATTTCAATGCCGTCATTTGTATGAAGTTCATTTTTTAAAATGAAGGTTTAAGTTTTCAAATATAATAAATCAATGTAGTATTGTGATAAGTTTTAAAATATTACCGAGGAATGAATTGCATTTTCGACTTTTTTTAAATAAAATTGCATTGAAGTTGGAAAGTGTTTCATAATCAATGCTTTAAGCATGATTGATCTTTCTTGTTTTAATTCATCTGACGATAAGATACTTTAAAATGCTTTTTTATTTCAAAGTTGAGAACTAAAACTTGTGATTTAAAACATTATAAAAAGTTAGTTTGCATGAATTTGTATTACGTGAAACTGTCTAATTACAACTTAACATTAGAGAATTCAAACTTATCTTGTCTTTTGTTAAAAACTTTTATCACCAAAACACCAGACCTTCTTTTGAGGTATAAATCACCCACTTCGTTAGTAAAGTAGCATGGAACATATATTCAAGAGTATCAATCAGTTTCGAAAGTGAAAGAGAGACTCTTTTAACAAGACAAATCAGGCAAAAAACCTTTTTCCTGCTATTGCTGAACTGTATGCTCTGTTTCATTCATCCTAACGAAAAAAGATCTTTTCGACCTTCTAAACCGGTTAATACCGTTGCATATTCATTTCATACCGTTTTATGAGAGTTTTATTTGCAATTAAATTTTACAGCATATTGAAATAAATAGTTTACATATTGTTTATGTTTCCTATTGCACTAGACTGCCTCTTGGGTTCTGAAACTGTAGCAACACAGAGTATCTAGCTACACGTTAAAGAACTGAGACGTTATTTCACGAAAGTGGTAAAATACTCAAAATAAGAAATTCAAAATATTAAATAATTAATGTACAAGAAATCTAAGCAACTTCTACAATTGTACAAGTTTCACCAAACAAACAGAACATTCTATTTGGCGTGCAATTTTTTTTAAATCTATTTTTCTCCATAGACTTCTCATTATGGGACCTATAATCTCAGATACCTCAGTACATGACCAAAATTTATAAAATTCTGGATTCGTAATATACTCTAAAACGTGATTAGTAACGTGAACGTAAAACGTAATGTAAAAATTTTTATTTGAATCAGTTGATTTTTACTGTGTCAACGAAACTTTTGCACATAATCAGATTTAAGTCAGTATTATGGAAGTGGCGTGCATTTTTCTCTTCATATCAACAAATGGATTGGTTTGAGGAGCATATCTAGTTTGATCGAAGATTATCTTACATTTTTACTTTCCTTATATACAATAATGTGTAAGGAAAGTATTGTGACGAGGTCGAAAATTCGAATTCGAGTTTTCGACGGGAGAGCACGTTTCAAGCATTCCTGAACACGAATCGAACATTTTTGAGGGGGATGTCTTTGTGTGTGTGTCAGTGAGACTTTGGAGACGATACCTGACGAACGAATAGACCGATTCGAACGAAATTTAGTACAAAAATTCCAATCTGTGAATACTGGAAGCCTATTGTTTTTGTACGCAATCGAATGTTCAGAACCCCCTTAAATTTTCGAGTTAAATTTTCAAAAAATCGTCAAAAAATCAAAACCTCTAATAAAGTTTTGCAAATAGATATTTCTTATGTAATTTTTTATTACAAAACGATTAACATAAATTCTAGAACGCTAGCATGAACCGTTCTCGAGGTATTCCACATTTTTCAAAAAAATTATCAAAAAATTATATAAAATAAAAAAAAATATTTCCTACTGAGAAACATGTTCACTTTTCATATGTAATATCATGCGATAAATTGGGTGACATCATTGTTGCGGATCTAGCTCGTTCCATTCATGGAAAAAGATACTTTGAGTAATACTTTTGTGTTTGAACGCCAATAGTCATTTATCTGCTATGAGAATAAATTATTTCTCCGTCCATAACGCTTGGCGAGATTTTGTCGACGAATTTGGCGGAATGTCGCCAACTTGGCGACTTTTTAAATGTTACCAAATCAGAGAAAATCTCGCCAAATGAATGAAATTGACGCTAAATCAATGAAAATAACGACTGTTTGACGAAAATTCGATATCTTGGAAAAAATATAAGTATCTACTATAAGAATAACCTATTTTGTTTTTACTTTAAAAGTAGTAAGTACATTGCATTATATAAGAATAGTCATGTGCTGCCGTGCTGCCCACATCAGATTTTTCATAATATTATAGAAGTGATATTGATTGAGTATTACAACTGACTTATAGTCACTTGAGTATATATATCTCTTTCAATTAATAATATGGCAAGTTAAACATTGTCCATTGTATAATAGAATAATGGATATATTGTTGAAGTGACAAATTGAGTTATTGAGTATGACAAGTGATTTATAAGTTACTCTAGATCTCCTTCAGTTAATAAAAAGGCAAGTTAACATTGCATATAAGTTAACAACACATTGCATATAAGTTAGCAACACAGGCAAGTTAACAACACAGAGGTTAAACATTGTACATTGTGTAATTAAAATAATAGATATTATTGAAGCGACATTGAGTTAAATTATTGAGTATGACAAGCCGTTTACAGTCATGCAATTCTTTCAGTTAATAAATAGCTAAATTAAACAGTGCCTATTGTATAATTAGAATAATAGGTAATCAGGGTGCCTCGATCTTTTCTACTGATTGTACAATCACTACATTGTCTAGACGTGATTATTACCCTCTTTTGACTTTTCTTATATACATAATGTATAAGGAAAGTATTGCGATGGAGTCGAAAATTCGAATTCGGGTTTTCGTCGGGAGAGCACGTTTCAAGCATCCCTGATCACGAATCAAACATTTTTGAGGTGATGTCTGTATGTGTGTGTGTCAGTGAGTCTGTGGAGACGATGTCTCACGAACGGAGCTATTAGAATGAAATTTGGTACAAAAATCACAATCCATGAATACTGGAAGCCTATTGTTTTTAAACGCAATCGAATGTTCAGAACCCCCTAAATTTTCGAATGAAATTTTGAAAAAATCATCAAAAAATCAAAACCTTTAATAAAGTTACGCAAATAGACATTTCTTATGTAAATTTTCCTTAGAAAACGACGATTGACATAAACTTTAGAACGCTAGCATGAACCGTTCTCGAGATATTTCACATTTTTCAAATAAATTTATCAAAAAAATCACAGAAATTAAAAAAAATATATTAACTGCTGAGAAACATGTTCACTTTTCATATGTAATATCATGCAATAAATTGGGGAACATCATTCTCGTGGATCTAGCTCGTTCCATTCATAAGAAAAGATACTTTGAGTAATACATTTGTATTTAAACGCCAATTGTCAATTATCTGCTATAAGAATAACTCATTTCTCCGTTCATAACGCTTGGCGCGATTTTAGCGGAATGTCGCCAACTTGGCGACATTTTAAATATTGCCAAATTAACGAAAATCTCGCCAAATGGATAAAAATGACGCTAAATCGATGAAAATGGCGACTAATTAACGAAAATTCAATATCTTGGAAAGAATATAAGTATCTACTATAAGAATAACCTATTTTTTTGCTGTAAAAGTAGGAAATTCATTGCATTATATAAGGAAAGTCATGTGCTGCCCACATCAGATTTTTATAATCACTTCAATGTTTTCTATAACTCTTTCTTTTTTTTTTCAGATGTGGATTCTGTCCCTACTCAGCTGCATCCCCCTATGGTGAAAGTTACTTCCGCCGGTAAAATGTTATCTCAATTCTTTTTGTTTCACATGTCTAATTTTATACAATCAAATGCACATTAATTACATCCATTGAGTAAACTACTGATCTGTATTCCAACCCAGGAGTTCAGCGTAACTTAACAAAATGATATTCCTCGTACAGGCAGAGCCAAATTTATCAAAAGTGAAACTAAAATGTTTTCGATATTGTGTTTAGAATCTCCTATCATCGTATCCTGCGACAAATAAATGCATGCTTCCAACTAAAATGTCATCAACAAACTAAAAACATCTCTTCAGCATATTTCCATATAGTTTTTAACAACTTCTTTTCACGATATAATTTTTAACAACTCTTTTGCAATATGCAGATGGTGATGTGACCAAAGAGCAAAAACTCCGTTAAAACAACGATTTTTTAATTTTAAAATATTTGTTTTAAAAGATTTTTGGGCTCTGGTTACCTCATCGCCAGCTGTTTGTTTGTCAGAGGAAAATTCCACGAAACCACTCTGATACAGTGGGGAGGAGATAACTAAGTAGGGCTTGTCTATCATTAACATAAAATAAAGACGACCAAAATTTGTTAATTAAAATGTCTTTAACCCTTTAAGCGTGTCATTTATTTCCCTTCGCGCGCACTGCAGTAGAAAGTTTCTTTCTCCCATACCCTTTTCCCCATTCATTGCGCATTGAATGAGAAGGTGCTTTGCTGAAATAATTTTGCTGTATAATAATAGATAAGTAAATAAACATGTATAATAACAGGTAAGTAAATTAAAAATATACAAATCCAATTTTTAATAGTAACTCTTTCTGTGTTAAATTTTAAAGCATGGAACATAACAAAGAACAACTTCACAGTCGGGACACCATGTCCTGGTTTCTTTCCTAAGCTTCTTGCCAGTTTTATTGGATGCATAACATATAACACATCGCCTAGTTGGCTCTTTTTTGCAGGATGTGAGATAAGTTACGCTTTGCTGAAATAAGATTGAAAGCATATGAGGCCGCCATTGCTTTGAATGTGAAATACTGCCTCTGATAAAATTTAGTTTGTAGGACTACTGCTGCCATCTAGTGTAAAACATTGTAAACACTAATATTTCATAAAGAAAATCAAATGATGTGTTATTTCCGTCAAACACGCAGGAGTCTCAGCTATAAAAGTGAATGACGAGTTTACCTCGTCAAACCCACTAGCGGTTGTGCAATGCATGACGAGTTGAACTCGTCAACAACGCTTAAAGAGTAAACAAAGATACCATTAATGACGTATTTAAAAATTACACAACCAGAGCTCTTTCAGATATTATTACGTTCTTCATCAGTGTCAAATACCATTGATGAAGGACGCAATAATACTCGAAAGCACACTGTGTAATTTTTAACTACGTCATTAATGGTATTTTTATTAAATACATTTTAATTAACCAATTATCTTTATTTTATTTTTTAAGTTTTTGCTAAATTGACGTGTTTCCATACAATTTTATTTGTTTGCCATGCTTATATGCAACACCCTATTATAAAGAAGAAGACACTTGATGAAAATGTATGTTTAATTTGACCAATAGAACTGCACACCATATTTAGAAAAAGATTACAAAACTTTGAGGAATATAAGAATATATGAAGCAGGTCTTGCCACTGTCTACTTGTGGATAGTATACATATGTGAACTATCCGCAAGTATACATATGGAATGTATTCTTCCAGTCAGTACTAGATAAAATAATTAGTGCAATCACGTCTTTTTACAGTCAAAATAGCTCAAAATGCTCAGAAGCAGACCAAGAACCTCTGTTCTAAAAATTGACTATGCTGGAAAATGATAGTTTGAATTTCACTTTGAATGTGAAGGATATTAAAATAGCATATATTAACACCGATCAGCCAAATGATTCAAATCCATCCACGTGACAGACTTATTGCCAACTTATTATTCTTTCCTGTTATTAACATATCTATTGCTAATATGAAAAAATAATTAAGTTGGTAATACGGTCACATTGATAAATTGGAATCATTTGATTAATAAGTGTTACTATATACTATTCCAATGCCCTTCACGTACATATCGTAATTCAAACTATCATAAAAAAATGTATTTAAAAAAAATTAAATTTTTACAAAACAAAATTTAAAGTAATAACTTGAAAAGTGAAGCTAATAATAATTTGGTTGTTTTTCTTTTACTTTTTATTTAGTTATTAAAATATGTTATTGAATTATTCAAGAACTATAGTTGTTTGTCTGTCTGTTTCAATTTCTTTGGCATTTTTAACATACTTACCCACATTCTACAGATCTGAAATTTGGTACACAGCTTTGTCCAGTAGAATATTTTAACCTATTAAAATTTGACTGATCATAGAAAAACCGACACTCCCTTCATTTATACAGAAATATATAATCCCATTGTTGTCAGGTAGTTTTAAAATGTAGCTTCGTTATATATACATATAAACAGGGTGCCCCAAAAAGATTGAAACGCGCTTTAATTCTTTACCTATTGGAAATAAGTGGGCAATGTAAATTGCAAAAATGTTGAAAGTAAGGTAGAAAATAAGACTACGTTAATGAAATAGTCCTCCCATTCATTTTCAAAAGTTACACTTTTAAAATTTTTATACGATCCCCTTAGACAAATTGGGTCAATCAGAATTATTTTTATTTTTAATGCAACAAGATCATATCTGTATCTTTAAAATTGAGCGGGCTATATTTAATTAAAAATTGAACATTGTGAATGGGGACCCTATATCAAATTACAAATGTGAATTTGTGACATATCACAAAAAAGATAAAACTAGATGATAATACATAGGATACCCAACCGCGTAGTGAGTACCACTGCTATATATGATCTCTGTCTATGCAATGCTTTATTTAGATGCATTTGTGATAAAAAATTTTGACACATACTAACGCATTTTTGATCTAAACAACTTCCATCGTCTATTTGTTTATGATCCCTATTTTCACTGATGAAACAGCTTTTCACATGGTACGGAAAAGTGGCATAAGTCATATTTTTTCCTTTATCATAACTCGGTTGATTTTAAAGATACAGATATGCAGTCTTTTTTAATGACCTTGTTGCATTAAAAATAAAAAAAAATCTAATTGACCCAATTTGTTCGTCTAAGGGGTTCGTATAAAACTTTAAAAAGTGTATCTTTTTAAAAATGCATGGGAGGACTATTTCATTAACGTAGTCTTATTTCCTACCTTACTTTCAACATTTTTACAATTTACATTGCCCACTTATCTCCAACAGGTAAAGAATTAAAGCGCGTTTCAATCTTTTTGGGACACCCTGTATATATATATATATATATATATATAATATATATATACAGGATGTTCTGGAACTATACGTACAAACTTGGAGGGGAGGTAGAGAACATCGATATTAATCATAATCACATAGGAAAGCTGGGACGGGGGTCGATAAGTGGCTCTGTACGCGAGCTCTCATGGTCGGCACTTGCGGGTTCCTCATTGTAGACATCGACTGAGTGCAGGGCAACATGAATCGTTTCACGAACGCCGAGTTGGCCGATATTCACTCTGTGTATGGCCTAGCTAATGGAAATGGACGCGCTACGGTTGTATGAGGAAAGATTTCCAACAAGGCGCCTGCCAAATTCCCGCCTGCACCCGGCCGTCCAAACAGTTACCTTACACCTTTCTGGTAGGTCGGACGGTCTGGGTCTCAACAACAAGGCGCCTGCCAAATCACCAAACGTTCGCTCATGTGCATCAAAACCTGTCTGAACGTGGATCCTTCACAGTACCGATGCCAGGATACAGGGCGACCGCGATCAAATGATTTGGAAGAGGGTTTGTTGCATGATGCGGACCGAAATCGCGGCACCAGTGTACGGGCCCTTGCCGCTGCAACACGTTCATCAGTAACAACTGTATGGCGCGTTTTACACAACGAAGCCTTACATCCTTTTCATCTTCAAAGAGTGCAATTACTGCAGCCGAAAAACCATCCGCGACTTGTTGTGTTGGCACAGTGGTTTCTTCAAGAAAGTGCAGCGGACCTGCAGTTCCCATGTTCTGTTTTGGTCAGTGATGAAGCGCCCTTTTCACGTGAGGGGGGGTGTTCAATACTCACAGCACGCACATGTGGGCCGTAGATAACCCACACGGAACCCGACTAGTTGCGGTACAACACCGCTTCGCTGTTAATGTGTGGGCGGGTATCGTGGCTCACAGTTTTGTCGGCCCATACATCTTACCACCTCGACTGGACGCTCGCAAGTATCTCATCTTTTTCAGGAGGTTCTTCCGGAATTGCTTACCGATGTTCCCGCACAAATTCGACGCCGAATGTGGTTTCAACACGATAGGGCTCCATCGCATTATGCAATTTCCGTACGTAACTATTTGAACCGAACATTTGGAAGTAGATAGATTGCTCGTGGTCGTTCCGTCGCATGGCTCCCCCAGATCATCTGATTTATCACCTCTTGATTTTTATTTCTGGGGTGCCATGAAGGCCATTGTCTACGACACTCCAGTAGATTCTGACATGTATTTAGTGGCACGAATCGCCATAGCGGCTGCTACGACCCGCGAAACGTCCGGTACCTTTGAGAATGTACGCCAATCCATTCGATGTAGGTATCATGCGTACATCAATGTCAAAGAGCGAAATTTCGAACACCTCCTGTGATGCTTGTAACTGTTTTACTCTTTTTTATGTGCAAGAAAGCGCTTAACACTGCTTTCTCTATTGTGTCCTTACTGTGTCTTTATGTCTCTTTATCATTTGAGGGCGGAATTTCCGCCCCTGCTTTCCTATGTGATCATGATTCTTATTGATATTCTCTACCTTCCCTTCAAGTTTGTACATGGAGTTCCGAAACACACTGTGTATATATATATATATATATATATATATATATATATATATATATATATATATATATATATATATATATATAGGATTGTTGAAAATGAGACCAATATGCAGCTTCACTTCTATACATATATATAAAAGAGAAACCTTTTAACACATGCTCGTGGCGAATTATGAATAAACTATTTTACCCAAAATGCGTTTTTATATTTACTTGTTTTTATTTTTTTACTCTGTTGTTATTTATGATGGAAGTAACATAAAAAATAAGTGATATGAATGTATAAAAAGTCAGGAAGAAGATATTTTTCGCTCATTTTATGTGGTACCAAAATTTAGACTCGTTTTGTTCAGAAAATGGGACTGGTAAAGATATACTCCTTTTCTGCAGCTTGCATCTTTCCTGAACGAGGATTATCACTAGAGTGTATGCTGTCTTTCTGGAAATCTTGTATTATTGAATACATTTTGTATTCCATCAAGTCACTGAATTTTAATGATGCACAAATAACTAGTAATTTGTGACAAGTAAATAAATATAAGAATATAAGCCAAGAAATGAATGATAAGATATTGATTAAAATGTTTATCAATTAGATTATAATAAAATGTTTTTGAAGCACATCATTCAGAATCTCAGATAAGCTAATATAAGCCAAGAAATGAATGATAAAATATTAATTAAAATGTTTATCAATTAGATTATAATAAAATGTTTTTGCAGCACATCATTCAGAATTTTAGATAAGCTATTTCTAGGATAAATTTCATATTGACATCATGTATTATAATTATAAATTCAAAAATTGTCATTTTTAACTACCGAAATGAGAGTTAATCAGTCAAAATTTTTAGAACTATATCAATCAAAATAAATGTCATTTAAAACTTTTCATTTAGGTTTACTGGTAAATGAATAGTTTTTATTTGAATTTTAAATTTAAATAAAAACTATTAATTTGTTCTAAATAAAAAAAAATAATTCTAAATAAATTCTAATAATAAAAACTATTAAATTATTTTAATTCTAATTTAAATTTTTATATTAATTTAATTTTTTATTTTAATATTATTATTCTTAAAATGATTCCTATATAAAATTTCAATTAAGAAAGATTTATTACTATATAAACTACCTATTTCATCACCTTTTGTTTAAGAATGGCTTACGCCAACAATATTTACATTGAATCATCACTGTTATCAAGGCACACGGAATACAGTTAAGCCTTGGCTCCACAGACAAAAATATCATCTGTGCATTCAATACCTTGTGATATATATTTCGTTAATAGACTCAATGTTATTTAAGTACAGATCTCTACTTTATGTTCGCCATTAATATGTTTCATAAATATTTATTATGTCAAATATACTTAACTGTATGCTTTTAATATACTATTAAAACCGTATTTAGATACCAAATATTTCCATTAAATCATTTCTCTAAAGCATTTTATAGATTTGTTTTCAAACCTTGTGTGAACTATTGAAAAAATGCTTTGCTACGGAAAAATCTTATTGGTAACATACAACCAAACATATCTATTCTTTGTGCAGTTTCTATAATGTATTTTCTTGTTATTATACTCTAATTTTCTTCTTATTTGCTTTCATTTAATCTTGAACCGTTTCCAGAAGAATGATTGCAATCATACCTGGAATCAATTAATTCCAGTAAACACTTGGTTGAAACGCCATATTTAAGAAAGTTAATTTCCTGCAAATCTTTTCCACTTGAAATGTCCTCGTTGGAAATTTTCTTATATCAGAATTCACATTCTCAAAATTCTGATGCATTCCCTCACAGTCCATTTCCTTCCAGATACTAAAGGCAATCCACTTTTATTTCCAGATGTGGATTCAATTCCCACTCAGCTACATCCCCCTTTGGTGAAAGTTACTTCCGCCGGTAAGACCTTGATTAATGTGAAACCCCAATAACTTCCCCATTCCTTTTATAGTGTGCTACAGCAATTAGAAATAAAGTACTCCTAGCTTAGAGTGAGTCTAGACTAGAAACATTTAATTATTTATGAAGTTTGAAGTAATAAAGTAAAGTAACTGCAATAAGATTATTTAAAATGCCAATATTATTTGCGATAATTACCCAGTACCATGGTCAATATGCATGGGAACTACTTTAATGCTCAAAAGTTGTGAGCATCCATTGGTAGCATCAATAATAATATGATGTTTGGCCACAGGACATATTTACAACAGCTTTTTGAGACAACGGTTCAAACGGACCCTAAGATCACGTTCTGTACAAAACGCATCGTATCGACTTTGCTATTACATATCTTCAGTATTGAATATTTGATGAAAAATAAGGCTTTAAAAATATAGACTAACTAATTTCTAACGTAAAATGGCTGATCAAAGTCATCGCATGATAAGCCTTTTTGAGTACTATTAAAAATCAAGATCTAATAACTGGCACCAAAAATACATTCCACTCTGTTGGAGAAGTGAAGTTGCTTTATAATCTGTACTATTCAACAAAATCAAATTGTCTACATGATTCCTGTAATTACGTAATTACTTGTGAAATTTACTTATGCAAAACGGTTTGAATTCGTACAAATTTTTGCGATCTTCTGTTAAAAAATAATGTTTTTTAAACCTTAAAACATAATTTCCAATTTCTAAATTTTATGGCTGCTCGTTTTCGGATGGATGACATCTTCCGTTGCTGCTTTATCAGGACCCTCAAGTCCTCTTCTAGCTGTTTGTCTAGTTTTACTCCTTAGATTCTCACTAGTTGAGATATCTGCCAATTATTATTTCTCTATTATTTCCCTATTATTTCTCTACAAATGTACCACATTTCATATCTTTTATGCTATAATTTTTGCAGAACGAGACAGAGAAAATCGATTGACGTTCCGGTACGAAATAACTTAATTTCACCTCAGAAGTACATATAGAGTAAAATATCTAATAAAAGTAAAGGTCTCCGTCCTGCAAAAATTCAACTATATTTATTTTCATTTTTATTTAACAAATTCCAAGCCATTGACCACTAGGTCATTAGGCCACGAGCTCTCCAATATTTTTCAACAAATCAGTACAGCAAATCAATACAGTTCAAATTATTTACTGCAGAACACTCGTCCAGATGAGCAGCAGTCATGGGTTGTTCAGAGGTACACAAAACGCAGCCAGGCGAAGTAGTTAAATTAAAACGAAACAAATAGGCACCAAGACAGTCATATCAGGTCAAAAGTCTAATCAGTGCCATCCACTGCTGCAGCACGAGGTGAATCGGGAACACAATAAGATCCGTAAAGTACACTCCAATGTTTGTCTCTAGAAGAGTGAGAAGTCACACTACGAAACGATTGTTTGAATATTCTTTCAATCTCTAATTTAAATTCAACTATATAGGTACCCGCTTCCAAGAATTCGTGGTCTTGCTATTGTTGTCTATTCAAGACGCGAACTCGCAACTAAAATATTTTGTCTTTGACTTCGACATTAAACATTTCTTAAATTAAAATATATATCGAAAAACGGTTTATTTTAGCGTATTCCCCAAACCTTCTTCTATAGTGTTCCAAATTTAATATTTTTGTAAGCTATTTTGCAGTACGAAGCAAAGAAACTCGCGAAACGAGAAATTTGTCAAACGGCGGGGGGGGGGGGGGGGGAAGGGAGGCAGCGAAGGCTGCTACTTTTTTTATAAGATATACTATATAGTTTGACTAGCAGGTCGAATGCTCACTTATTACGCAAGGAAAGTCCCGATATTGCCTCGATCCTCTATTAAGATTACTGTGGCATTGAAGAATGTTAACAAATGCAGTCGTTATGACAACTAAAACAGTCATATTTAACATCATTGCGTTTTGTTGATGCAACCAATGGTTGGCCACTAATGAGCGACAATGTGACCAAAGTCAGTTTTAGGATTGTGCCTGATATGAGAAGCATGAATTCTTTCTCAAGAACGCAATATTCGAGAATGCATGACCTCCATCTTCAAGAATGTCAGTATTTTTATCTTGTTATTTCGTACTTCGTGTTGTGCCTTTCAGATTATATTTTATTTTCTGCATGTGCCATCTTGAGTAATGTAATGCATCATGCCCAATGAAATGACATCTGTGGATCTTACATAAGATCAACTGGATAATGTATTGCTTTGTAGTCTTTCTGTATTTAAAACCGTCTTCAGTTGAGAAGTGTTCCAAGATTCTCTGTCATGGTTCTCTGTCATGGTTCTAACCTTCACAAAACACGGGAGTGTATCAATGACATGTTTTCTTATTTATGTAACTCTGAGTTATTTCTAAAGTTATTTGCAAAGTGAATGTAAAATCAGAAATTTTAAACTTTTATTTTCCATCCTTCTTATTTTAAGCATTTTACATAATTTAAATATTTTAAATTTAAAAATTGTACTTCTAGATTATGTTGCCACTGAAAGCCAAAGTAACAAATCAAATCTTGCCTCTATAGGGAAATTTAATGTTATCCAAATTAACTTTAGGCTGAATATTCAAAAGGGGCTAACTACAGTTGGTATTTAAGGAATTTCTCAATAATAATAAATACGCCACACAAAATTTAAACTAATTATTTCCAATTAAACTTCCAATCCAATCGAAAGGTGCTGAAGATTTTCTCTTATTATAAAAAGTTTTCTGTAATCTCTAAGAATCAACAGTAACGTTGCAACAATACTAGCAGATATACCCGATGGTATTCATGATAAAAAATATGTGCAAATTCTAGTATTATGCAGTTTTTCAAAAATTCTTTTAAAACTTATAAACCTTACTAATTTCTTATGCATCACTATTACAATTTCAGAATTTATATATTTTTGCCTGTCACTATCAATTTCAGACTCTAAATATGTCTTTTTACCTGTCACTATCAATTTCAGACTTCAATATGCCGTTCTGGTCTTCTATACGATAATAGACAAATTATTTTATTTAATGTATAAAACTAGAATTTGCTATTTCTAAACCAATAGAAATAGTCAGAGACCGTTAAAGTGCTGTACATCTTTGTTTCGTTTCTTTTCATTCTTATTTGTGTGTGTTTTGTGAACATTCTAGATGTCTGTACTTTTCTCATTACCTTTACTTGTGATTTCTTAACTGTGACACTGTTTCTATCTTTCTTATCATTTTCCAGATCGCGAACCCCGGTCCAAACCTGCCCCACCCCCAAAGCCGAGTTCTCTATCTGAGAGACAACACTCAGCTTCCCCTCCCACAAAAGGTAGCACGTACTCATTCCAATTTCATTTCTGTATTTTTCTCCCTCTTTTAAAGCCTTTTTAGCTATATATATATATATATATATATATATATATATATATATATATAAAACTTATAGAATTATTAATTTCAAAATATATTTTAATCACTGATCTTGCAACATTTCATCAAAATCCTGTTTACTTTCCTTGCAATGCATGGTAATGTACAGAGAAAGTATTGGAATCGTGCTGCAAATCGCAAATCGAGTTTTCGACGGATCTACATGTTTTGGGACTTCTACAATACGAAAACACTATTTTTAACGTGACATCTGTGTATGTCTGCTTGTCTGTATGTATGTATGTATGTATGTATGTCTGTGCAAATTTTGTATGAAAAACTAATTGACCCCGAATTTCATAAAATTTGGTAGGTAAGTCCCTTGTGAGTGACCCTGCGGCTGATTTGGTTTTCGGACGATTCAAGATAAAAGAACCTGCCTTTTTGGGGCCGAGTAGCCCACAAAAATTTCCTATATCCAACTGGAAAACCACAACCAAAAACTGAAAACCCCATTTATCATTATGATCAGCAAGTTTCAAATACTTGCAAGTGAATGAAAAATAATTATAATATAGCAAAAATTGCCTGTATCCAACTGGAAAACCACAACCAAAAACTGAAAACCCCATTTACCATTGTGTTCAGCAAATTTCAAACACTTGCAAGTAGATGAAAAATAATTATAATATAACAAAAATTGCCTGTATCCAACTGGAAAACCACAACCAAAAACTGAAAACCCCATTTATCATTATGATCAGCAAGTTTCAAATACTTGCAAGTGAATGAAAAATAATTATAATATAGCAAAAGTTGCCTGTATCCAACTGGAAAACCACAACCAAAAACTTGAAAACTCATTTACCATTGTGATCAGTAAATATCAAATACTTGCAAATAGATGAAAAATAATTATAATATAACAAAAAGTGCCTGTATCCAACTGGAAAACCACAACCAAAAACTGAAAACCCCATTTACCATTATGATCAGCAAGTTTCAAACACTTAAAAGTAGATGAAAAATAATTATAATATAGCAAACATTTTAAAATCCGCTTAAAATTTTCTATAGACTCTAAATATGCAATGATCAGTAGGGATTACCCTTGAAGATTTCAAAGTTAGTGCCAAAATATCTATGAAGACGGCCACTTAAGCAAATTTTAAATATTCATATTTGTAGAAGACATTAATCCCCTATCAAATGATATACTTTCGTCTAGTTCTGCGATGTAAATTGTGCAACTGCAGTCGGTTGTTCCGTTTTTTTTACGTCTGTACAACAGTGTACACTATAAAACATTTTCTTGATATTATATTAATACAAATATAACAGATTAATTTCTCTGTGTACAACAGTATGCACTGTCAAAAATTTTCTTATTATTTCCTTAATACAAAGAAATTTTTCCTGTTTCCATTAAGATACAACGCTTTCTGCACCACCTATTAACAAAAAATTTACTAGATTCGCAATGCAAGACCCATCTGTAGTTGATCGTGTCACTCTCTGACATTTAATTCCATAGGGGCTGAGTTCGAATCCAGTGGCAATGATGAAGAGACCTGAGTATTCTGCCATACTCAATGGTTCTGAATTCACTTGAACCTCAAGTCTCGATCTTAAGTAGCTCGCATAAAAAAACATGTAGGACGAAAAAATATTTCAATACTGTTCAATCCCAGAGAAGCAAGTCACCAACTAAATCCTTAAGTTCTTTATTCAATACGGAAACTTTCTTTACTATATAGCTCGGATGTTTCATACTTCAGATCAGCTAGGATCATACTTTTACTTTCCTTATATACATAATGTATAAGGAAAGTATTGTGACGGGGTCGAAAATTCGAATTCGAGTTCACGTTTCAAGCATCCCTGATCACGAATCGAACATTTTTGGAGTGATGTCTCTCTCTCTGTGTGTGTGTGTGTGTGTGTGTCAGTGAGTCTATGGAGACAATATCTCACGACCGAATGGAGCGATTCGAATGAAATTTGGTACAAAAGTCACAATCCGTGAATGCCGGAAGCCTATTGTTTTCAAACACAATCGAATGTTCAGAACTCCCCTAAATTTTCGAGTGAAATTTTGAAAAAATCATCAGAAAATCAAAACCTTTAATAAAGTTACACAAATAGACATTTCTTATGTAATTTTTCCTTAGAAAACGATTAACATAAATTTTAGAACGCTAGCATGAACCGTTCTCGAGATATTGCATATTTTTCAAATAAATTTATCAAAAAATTCCATAAATTAAAAAATATATATTAACTGTTAAGAAACATGTTCACTTTTCATATGTAGTATTATGCGATACATTTGGTGACATCATTCTCGTCGTCTAACTCCTTTCATTCCCGAGAAAAGATGCGTTGAGTAATACTTTTGTATTTGAACACCAATAGTCATTTATACGCTGTAAGCATAACTTATTTCTCCGTCCATAACGCTTGGCGAGATTTTAGCGACGAATTTTGCGGAATATCGCCAACTTGGCGACATATTTAAATGTTGCCAAATTAACGAAAATCTCGCCAAATGGATAAAAATGACGCTAAATCAATGAAAATGACGGCTCAAGAAAATCGAAGAAAATTCAATATTTTGGAAATAATATAAGTATCTACTATAAGAATACCATTTTTTTAACTGTAACAGTAGTAAATTCATTGCATTATATAAGGAAAGTTATGTGCTGCCCACATCAGATTTTTTTATTTTATTTTAATGTGTGTTTTATTTATTTTTTTAACTGTCTGTCGTCCTAACATATATGTTTGCAAACCCAACAATGGAAGCATCCCCGTATGAAATCTAATATACTAATTATTTTCATGGCAGTAAGTTATCCATTTTATTGCTGTTAATACCGCAGTATTTCGGCTTTTACTGTAATATATGATATTCTTAAATTTATATTGGGAAGTTTTTAAACTATTTCTACAAATCTCTAACAGCTTTGAGTTTGGTGGGGCTGGAAAGGAGATTATCTGTATACCAGTAGTTAAATCTAATAAAACAACTGCGTCTTCAAAGCTTTCGGTTGCCAATAAAATCATAAATTAAAAAATTTATAAGTACTAGTTTTAAGTTATAACTTTCTTGCCGCAAACCTCAAATCCATGATACATTGTTGCATTTAGCTCTTTTATAGTGTCTTCATAATGACCATAAGTTCGGAATTGACAGTTTCTTCGTGCGGCAAAGCTTTACAAATATCTATTATAGTTTCTGAAAACAAATAAATATTAAGTTTTATGTTGTTATACTATGAATTAGGTTTGCAATGGTCCGTTAAAATGATTAAATACATGCAGGCAGGCAAGAAAAGGTAGCTCGAATACCCGTAATACCGTTAATTTCACAATGATCTATTATAGTTTCTGAAAATTAATAAATATAAAGTTTCATGTTGTTATACTATGAACTAGGTTTGTAATAGTCCGTTAACGTCATGAGATATGTGCAGGTCCACATAACCCTGTTTTAAACTCCTTTAAAAAATTTTGAGTACCATGCCTGGTTATATATTATTCCAAGTGCTTGTCCTTCTTGACTTTGAACATGGCTTGTGCTATAATTCTAAATCCAGGTAAGTATAAATTACTTCAAATATTACTGCATTTTACAAGTTATGATTCATTTTACAAAATCCTTTGTGTATCCTTCCGTATATGATACCCCTTTATAATATATAGCTTAAAATTGCCTATAGTTGTAATACATTAAAGATCTCACAACGACTAAATATTCTGTCTCTTGCATAAAGTTGAATTAAATATAGGGTGCCACAATTTCTAGTTATATTTCACTTAATTTTCCAGGAGCTAGTTATCAATAAAATAAATGCATGATGGTTATAATTAATGTATCTCTTTATAAAACCTTCTGCAGACATATCAATCAGCTAAAACTCAACCATACATAAATGTAATACTCTTCAAAACATTTGGAAGTGATTTCCGAGAAAAATTATTGCTTTAAAATTTTTCCACCGAGGATCTGTTTAGCGCTGCAAATGATGAAAATGCATACGGCTAAATTTCTAATCGGACATTCATTTATTCAAGAACCATAAGGTTTTATACTATTCATGCTAGTAAGAAAAATATACTATAGCTGAAAGTCATTTGCTTGGAAAGCTGTTTTACAAAAATTACAATAATTCTATAGCTATGTTTGTCATATAAACTCAGAAAAAAACGATGAATTTTGATTAATCACACTTGGCATTTAAGTTAGCGTAAAATCACAACCTTGCAAACTTCTGCAATTCAGGATATAATTTTGTTTTTTATCGGTTCAAATCAATTTTTTATAACTCCGAAGTGTCGTTCGGAAAGAATCTTTGAAGTGGCTATTTGTCGGCCGTTTAAAGGCTAATCAGACATTGATGGAAGATATTGATTGGATCAGATATTGATTCATAATTAGTTTTGCATCGCATCACTTATATTCGATTATTCAGTTTGTATTTATGTATCATGATGCAGTCCAAGAAAAGTCATTTAATTATATTGACAGTTGTTGAGAATCAGTGTTTTTCTGCATGTAAAGATAATTTTAGACACCAGTGTATATCTCAAATGCAAAGGGCAGTTAAAATAAAGTATAGTTACAATACAATAATTTGCTACATTATCTTTGCTATCGAATAAAAATTTTTGATTGCTTCCTTTGTTTCTCTGCAAATCAAATAAAATATGAAGTTATATAAACAATCTTATCTGCCCCATAAGAAAACATACAGAGTATCTTCTGATTTATTTCCTCTTTCATATGAAACATTTTCTTTTGTCTGTAATTTATATCTTCTTCAACCTTTGTGAGTTTAAATCGAGAACTCGTCAATTCTTCTGCTCTCTGTGTTTTCCTTTTAGAAACTGGAGATATTGAATCTTTCTAAACTTTCAAAATCAGTCGCGGTGAAACTTCATTGATATCCACCTGAAACTCATGGTTTGGAGATTTGCAGTTTTCAATTTAGTGATAGAACATTCTAAGCTCATATGAGATGTTTTTATAGGGTTCCTTTTACCTGTTCCTTGCTGAACCAATTGGCTATTCTTTTCGCACAGCATGGTACGACGTTACAAGTTAATGTTTTGATTTAGTTTTTAATGAAAACAAACGAATAGCAAATACAAAATATTCACGTAATTAATAATTATTGCAAATATTCTTATGAAATGTCCTTGTATTAAAAGGTACATGAAAATTGAGTAGAATTTACAATAAAACTCACAATTTCGAAAGAAAACACAGTTTCTTAATTGATTTAATCAATGCGGACTAGACACGGAAAGAAGATGATTAAAAAAGCTCTTAAAGCCACTAAACGTTGGAGATGCATGCTGCACCATCATCGTGCATCTCGAATGTTACTCAAACATTTACGCACATACACGATAAAAATATTCGTCGTTACCCATGTTTCTCTCAAAATTAGAGAGAAAAAATTATGCAAGATTCGTTAACACACATGCCACTGCAAAAATTTTGAGCCCAAAAACCTTGAAAAAAAACTGGTTTCACTTATTGCTATGTGTCACCATAGAAATCTCTATTAACAACGAACCACGTCGCACCATGTTATTCTTGTACAGCTTGCGTCATCAATGTGTGGCTGGCTTTATTTGGCATATTTGATTGCAGATAACAGCACATAGCAACACATCATCATCTTGGAAATCTCTGCAAGACAGTCCTGCCTGTACCAGTCTCTCCTACCTCTGCAGAAGGCTTTGCAAAGTTATTATTTAATTAAAATCACTCTGTGGGTTATGGGGGGAAGGTTTGCTGGCACCGTATCCCTTAGTTGTTTTAGACATACCTAGTTATTAACAGAACGAATGAAACGAACGTAGATTATGCCTTATACAATAACGCGTGAATTATTAAAAATTAGTACTGACTGCCGTAAGTGGAGCTTGATGTGTGCCCTGTGTGATCTGCAGAGTTCCGGGTGAGCGTCGAGATGTACAGCCAGCTGAGGCATCTGCGGAAACAAACCAAGGACCTGAGGCTGGAGGTGCGAAACCTAAGAAGGATCGCCCAATCGCAGGCGCTGACCGCTAAGGAGACCGTCAGGGAAACCTGCCTTAAGATCAAGGTAAGAACATCTTATAACTCTTTATACCATCTGGCAGGGTCATATTTAATATTATAATAACCATTATTATCTCTTTTTACACATATTAAGGTATCCCTGGGTTCCGGTCTAAATTGGGTGGCACTTCCCGACCGTCCAAACAGTTACCTTACACCTTTCTGGTAGGTCGGACGGTCTGGGTTTCAACAACAACAACAACATATTAAGGTATCCATACACAATCAATTCTGGATTGATGTCGCGTGTGTCCGTCCATGCTTATCATTCCAAGCGTGATAGAAATTGACTACCCACTTGTCTACCAAATTGACTACCCACTGAGAACTTCATTTCTTTCAGATCTTTAACGATCTTATAAATATACCACTATATTATAAATACACCCCTATTGCCACAAAAAGATAAATGTCATAAAAATTTTGCTGGAATTCTCTCATTTAAGTCCGTGCAATATAATATCCTTCTATAATTATGGAACATGGAAAATGTATTAGAAATGCAACATATGCTTTAAAATTAACTTTTAATTAATCACAATGATTTAATAATCAAACAACATAATTTCGAGTGTGAGTAATTTACACTCGTTATTATCGTTTGGAGAATGGCAACAAGCATATATACACTCTGGTCTGGAGCATGCAGCACATGTTTGACGATTTGGATTCGTTTACATTATCCGCTTTTAATAAAATAAGAAATTACGTTATTTTAAAAACCTTTTTGCAATAATAATACTTTATACATAATATATTTGTATTATTTTATAACTTTTAGCTGATTAATTAAATCTTAAAGCATAGCAAAAGTTCTATATATTCATCGAAGATTCTCCTTAACACGTTCGTCATTATTCTCTGGTCACTTAAAACTAGGCGTACATGATTATACATTGATGTACTCCTAGCTTAAAGCAGGGAATATCAAATCTGATTTAATATAATAGAAAATAAATATATGAAAACAAAAATGATTTCCAGTGGAAGAATTTAAACTAATATCGCTTAAATTTGGCAAATATTTCACTGAAACGTAAAAAGTATATATCAATCTTGCTTGAAAACATAGTTCAAGTCGCCAACAACCCAACAGGCTAACGAATCGTGATTGTGAAGGTTGTTTGCACTTTCAGCAGTCGTCAAACTGCATGATTCTGCGCCGTTTCAAGATATATAATACTATATAAAATGTATACTAAAAATATTCCTTTTGAAGATATTTTTGAAATAAAAGAATCAAACTTAAGGATCTTTTAGATTTATAAACTTTCAGTGAATCATATTGTCCCGTGATTTTTCACGAGAACGCACTCATAAAATACATAATCCAAAATACTATATCACTCATATATCACAACTGCCCACTATTTAAAAAAATTTACAATTCTGCAGAAATGAATGTCTGTTATACTATGAGTGGCAAGCATCCATGACGCCTACCCATTTTATTACCATTTCTTTCTTTTCAATGGTTTTAATCTGAATGCATATTAACTACTGCATATATCTTAATTCTTGTGACGTTTCTCTCTGCAGACTATGTTAGCTGCAGCCCAGATGGGGGAGGAACATGTGTGTGCCGAGAGGCTTAAAGTGTCGCGTGAGGAAGAACTATACCGACAAGATGTTAACCACCTTGAGAAAGATCTACTGTGAGTATTTGCATCATCTGTAAAAAAATTGACTATTGTTGAGTATTCAACTTAATATTAGCGCTAAAAAGTAATGGATTAATTTTGAATCCGAGATTCCGCTCAGACGTGCTATACAACAAGTAAATTCGCGGCTGGTGAGCCAGCCAGCAATTGGATGGGATCAGAGTGCCTGGAACAGCGCTCCGTACATCTCGAGTGATTGGTCTGCTGTATGTCTCAAGCCATAACTGTGGTTATTTAGAGTTTGAAGTCCACTTATGAGTGTGAAACGGTAGATGCTGATAGTGATAGGGGAAATTTTGACATCAATTTAAGGTATCATGAAAATAAAATTCATATATATATATATATATATATATATATATATATATATATATATATTGTGTCTCTGAGACGGTTCTGGCATATATACTATTCATTGATTTATTTTCTTTTTCCTAGACATTCCATGATCTACTTTTCCAGCCCTTCCTCGTTACCTTTTGCTTCTAATATAATTAAATACACATTATTTTACTACCCGAGGTTTGATGCTGTGTTTACAGATTTGCACTCCTTTTGTTTTTATTATTTTAATATATATATATATATATATATATATATATATATATATAACCAGCAACCCTTTACATCTGAGAATGAATGTCCACAGGGATCATATTAAAAAATTTGACCATAAAGTCTTTAATGATCTCCCTACTAAAAATCAATTTGAATATCAGCACTTTGCTACACACGGATTTAAAAATGTATCCCTTCATATTTTAGATATTAAAATTTCACTCACGGATAGATTAGTATTTGAAAACTATTACATTAAAAAATATAAAACTCTCTTCCCCTTTGGCTTAAATCAAATTTATAATAATAATAATGTTGTTAACAATAGTTTTGAATACAATTCTCATAAATCTTCAGTATATAAACATCTTTTTCATTATTCAAAGTCATCAACTCCTAGTAAAAAGCGATATAAGCGTGGCAAAGGAAAAAGTAACTTAAGTAAAACTCTTGATTACAAAGCAGACATTTTGAAATTACAATACAATTATTCTCAAACTTTCAATTTTCTACCTGTTAGAACATGGTTATATAAAGTCAGAAAAAACAAATTAAGTATTGTTTATACTAATTTTTTAAAATTAAAATTAACTCATGAGCATTTTAAACATTTATTTTTTGATTTGCTTCTTTCTCGTACAAATTTCTTAAATTACCACCTACTCCATACACCAAATCCACATACTAAAATAGTTTACTGTGTTATTTCTTTTAAACACCCTATTCTTAATTCTCTTAACTTCAATAATTTATTTGCAAAACATCAGCACTTGTTACCAGTAAATGATATCAAAATACAAAAATCATTTAAATATAATTTACCAATTGGTAGAACTATTTATAATTACAATGAAGTTTCCAGGACAATAAACTCCGATGATCTTACATCATGTGTATGCAGCAATCAAAATCTTGCCCCTTTTGTCAACTCCACTCATGGTCACATTATTACTGGGGATCTCAGTATAGTTCAGGATGATATACTTAGGGATATTATGAATAAAGGGTCTAAATTTCGCATTCCATTCTGCCATCACCCTAAACAACTTCTTCAGTCTCTATCATTTGATTTTGATAAATTCATATATCAACTTGCTTATTCACATTCTATTCCTATTGAAGCATTCAATCTATGGAAGTATACTACCTTATATCTACTTAAAAATTTTATTATAAACATAAAATTAACGAAGCCTAGGTATCCTTATAAACAACTCCTTTCTGCTATCAAAGAACTACAACAACATTTTGTCATAACTTATGTAGATAAAGCTTCTAATAATTATGCCATCATTTGTAAAAAATATTATGTATCTCTGTTACAGAATTATTTAAAAAATAATCAAATTTTTAAACCCATTAATAATCAGTCTATCCACATCAAAACTAAAATGCTAAAATTATATACACAATTAAATATTAAATGTAAGTATTTTAAATTTCCTTACGTTACTTTGGTTCCTAAATTCCACAAATCACCTCTCAGTTTTAGAACAGTCACTTGTGGACATAATACCTTTACCACTACAGCTAGTAAGTACTTGCTTAACTGTTTAAATCGAATTAATGAATCTCTTAAATTCAGGAATTCAGGATATTTCATTTTTAACAATAGTTTTGATTTAGTTAATCACCTTAGCAAGTATCCACAAATTCTTGGTTTCCAAACCTATGATTTTAAAGACTTATTTAATAATATTGTCATTAAAGATTTACATAAAGTTATTATCTCTCTTTATCATGACTATATATCATCCAATCATGTTGCTTTTAATGTCAAAAATTTTCCTATGCTCTTGCACTTTGTGTTATACAACAATTATATTATCCAAGGTAATAACATTTATTTACAAACATCTGGTGTACCACAAGGTGGCTGTAGTAGTAGTATACTCGCTAACTTATATCTTTATTATCATGAATGCCATTTTAACTCTAATTCATATATTATATATAGATATGTTGACGACTTAATTTGTATTATCATTGATGATTCCTATACCATTAATATTGATTTTTACCCGTCTAACCTAGAATTAATTCCTAATGAGCCTTGCGTTAGTCAATCTGTTAATTTTTTAGACATAAAATTAGATACCCTCAACAATCATGTTATCACCAATATATATGATAAAAAAGATTCTTACAACTTCTCTATCATAAAGCTGCTATCATATCAATCTTGTAATTCTATTCAATTGTTTAGAAACATCATTTTAAACCAGCTATTTCGAATACATCGACTTTCTGATCCTCAGTTTCACTTTCTACACATCAATAAACTTAAACGCATTTGTCAAAATTACCAATATCCGGAAGTATTTGTAAATAATATTATTAATAATTTCAAATATACCACGTAATAATTTTACACATGCATTATTTCACTTTGACTGGTTAACTCTTTTTTGAAAATTCACCCTTTCTTATTACCTCACTTACCACTTGGCCTGAGTCTAATACTGTTTACTATTTTCGAATGACTATTTTCCTCTTGTCCTGAGTCCTATACTGATTACTATTTTTGAAAGTCTCCATACATATTATGAATCGTTCAATTGTATTCATTCCAGTGCCCACTTGAATTGACGAAGTGAGGTGAAATGCTCAGTCACTAGTTTATCTTACACGTGTGGGTGTGCTATGCTAGTGTTTTCCCATTTCTGTTCGAGGAGGTATTGTTTTTCAGAATTATATAATTCAATTGATTTATTTTCTTTATCCACTAGCAAGTAGACAGTTCCAATGGTGTTTATAGTTAAATACTATCGCCATTGTCAGAAACTGGCTATTATATCGGTTTTAATTCGAATTGTATGACTGTCCTGATGAGAATGCAATTTCGAACTAACCGCCATTTTTTGTGTAGTTTCAATTGCTTGTTCTCTATTCTTAATCTCTTATCTCCTGAGCTGTTTATTATTGCCTATTCTCATATTGCCGAGTTTTATTTTTATTTACCTTTATATACTTTAAATGTGATTTTTGAATCCTATTATTCTTCTCATCCCCCTTTCCATTGTAGTGATAAGTTACCTTCTATCCTTATCCTTAGTCTTGGCCTATTGTTACTCATTTGTAACAGATATGCTAGAGATGGGGTTTTTTGTACATACTGTAGTTTATGCATAATTTTCGATTAAAATCCTTCAATTTTTATATATATATATATATATATATATATATATATATATATATATATATAAAACAAAAAAGAATGAAGAAAGAAGGACAATGTATCAAAATATCGCCGGGGGGGGTGATTGTGACCCCCACTTCCCGGTTAAGCCAGCTTGATGTCATGACGATACTCCCGGAAGCGGATACACTGTCGTAAACCAAGTACACTATACTAAAACAAAAATGTAAAGACAAGAAGGTGAAAGGCCCATACTGACTATACCACAAAACTGTACCTACAAGTTACATTACAACAAAACAGTAACACATATGACAATTTAAAAATCAAATATATACCAAGACAAACAAACCTCGTACACACGTCACCATCCAAGCATCAAAATTGTAATTGACACTATCTGTACTTATATAAAACTCCTTTAAACTGTTCATCTATTACGTCCGTGGTAGCATCACATCTCCTCTTCAAACTGCAAGTGTACTTTTATATAAATATAAGCTGTAACTTTCCGTTACGGTTATGTTGCAGAATTTTCGTATAATGTAACTTAGAAAACGCAAAGGGTAACCCTTTGCAATAGCCTTATTCAAGTAACCGACGATATTTTGATACATTGTCGTTCTTTCTTCATTCTTTTTTGTTTTATATAAATGTATTTGGTTGAGCAGCATGGCGCCTAAAAGTATATTTTCAGTTGGTTGATTTCGATGTGGTTGATAGATTTATTTATTTGTATATATATATATATATATATATATATATATATATATATTAATTATATACTTCATGTTGAAATAGGGCAATCTTCATATTTTTCTTGAAATAGCGTAATGACATTGATATTGACACTTCATATATAGCTGGTTAGTGTCGGATAATAAAGTTAGATCACAACATATTTTCTATTTAATTAATTGCATTGCGTCTTTTACACCTCATACTATATATATGGTTTTGTAGCTTCATATGTGTATACATATTCTTTAACGTCTGTTCTTCTTCTATTGCCTTGATACTGCTGTATTCCTTGTTCCAATGTACCGTCTCTCCGGGAGTGTTGTCGCGACGCAAAGCTTGCTTTAACCGGGGTGAGGGTGTCACAACCCCCCCCCCCCCCACACGCACACACACACACACACGGCCAATTCTTCGTACATCGTATTCATTTCACTTTTTTTTCATTTGGTATTATATTTAATACTCTTTCAAGTGCAGCTTCGCGCCTTTTGAGTGTGATTTCTGATATATTTTAATATTACATGTATTTAATGTTATATATTCATTTTATATATATATATATATAAAGTGGGGGGCGTTTCATTATCAGAATCCCTTATTCTCACATCAAAACTTGAAATTAGCTCAAAAGAAGGGGTTTATCCTATACATCAATATAATTTGACAATGTTCCTTGAGGACAAGAAATAGGATCGAGTAGTCTAAAGCAGAATGACAATGGGAGACGGCATCATACAGTATATTAGTATACGCCAGACGTGGTACAGTATATTACGTCTGGTGAAAAAGGGTGGACCTGTAAGGAATTATTGGAATTACTTTGCATATCCCGCTTTCGAAAACAAGGCTACGGGGGCGTTCTAAATATGTACGACCAATAACACACAATATTTAGAGATCGGGAGCTAATTGTATAGTACTATGTTTATATATAACTATTATTAAAGCCTGTCAAAGACTGAAAGTTCTAGCAAGAAACTAAGTAAAAGTTGCACTCTTAAAAAAAATTATTGCAACATTTTTAACAAGTTTTATTTTGTTTAACAATGCATGATGCTTAGCTTCGTAAAAATTCCACTCTTAAAAAGAATTATTGCAACATTTTTAATAAGTTTTATTTTGTTTAACAAGGCATGACGCATGCTTCGTAAAAGTTCCACTCTTAAAAAGAATTATTGCAACATTTTTAATAAGTTTTATTTTGTTTAACAAGGCATGATGCTTATCTTCGAAAATAATTATCTCAATCATCTTATTGGCACAGTTATGTTCTGCCCCGTAGTCGAGTTTGAACATTTTAGGTCACCGTGGGCTTCAGGAGGGTTCTGAAAGATTTTTCATCCCACCCTAGATGAGAAATTGAAAATCCGGCTCTTTTAGGTTCGGTCTCGTAGTCGATGCTGAAGGTCCAGGCCACTCGGCTGGCCCTAAGGCTTGCAGCAGATATTTGCTGTAAGTGCGTAATGATTCCGCCTTCTAAGCCACCTGGGGGCTACTTGAGTGTTTGAAAGGATTTTTTGAAACTTCCCTCAGCTCGGGGAAAGATAGAAAATAATAGAAATTCCGGCTACGTCAGGTTCTGTCCGAGGGTCGATACTATGTTCGCTATGTGACAGCACATTATAGTTAAATACATGTTGAGTTTCCTAACCCATACGTGCTATCAACTAGATCATTATATCTCTGTAATGTATTACTAGAATTACTTAAAAATGTTCTCCACATAAATTTCAGTTTTCAATTTCTCGTACTATGCAATATAGTATAGAAAAAATATTGTTTTATTAAAAATTTTCGAATTCGATATTTTGATGCCAATATATGTTTTGACCTCTTGAACACGTTTTGACTAGATTTGGAGTGATGTCCGTTGGTCTGTTTATCTGTTGTCGATTTTTTGTGTGCAAGATAGCGGCCATAAATATTGATGGATTTTCATGAAATTTTATATCCATCTTTGTTATCGAAAAATCTAGAACTACAAAATACTTTTTTAAATTCGAGAGAAAACTTGTAAATGTGTTCAAAATTTATATTTTTTAACATGGCAGTATAGGACAAAATTTTATATAATCATGCATAAAAGGGGGGTTTTATGGCTCAATAATCACGAGACGCGATAGTTTCAATAATTGTTGTGAAAAGTAGCCGTGATACAATTTTTGTGCTCCTGACATCATTTCTATTATCAATCTATATACAGGGTGTCCAGTGCTATAGGTGCCCATTGGCTATTTCCTCAACCGTTAGTCACAGAGATAGACTTCCAATTGCAGGAATGCTTTAAATTTTAAAATCTATTATCTTAGAAACAGTTTAAATCAATAAATACATTCAATAAATAATAAAATACAAATCAATAAATGCATTCAATACATTCAATAAATAAATAATAATCTCCGGGTCCTACCAATTATATTTAGGAAAATCATCCTCATACAATTTCATGCAAAATAAAAAAAAAATATTACTTTTACGACCAAAATTCGCCGAGTTATGAAGCATCAATCTTTACGACTTAGGTCGTTTTTCCACGCATAAAAATGTCCCGTTTCAGACAACCAACCAATAAGGGACCGTATTGACCATTTCTCCAGGCAACCAACCAATCAGGGATCGTATTGACCATTTCTCCAGGCAACCAACCAATCAGGGACCGTATTGACCATTTCTCCAGGCAACCAACCAATCAGGGATCGTATTGACCATTTCTCCAGGCAACCAACCAATCAGGGACCGTATTGACCATTTCTCCAGGCAACCAACCAATCAGGGATCGTATTGACCATTTCTCCAGGCAACCAACCAATCAGGGACCGTATTGACCATTTCTCCAGGCAACCAACCAATCAGGGACCGTATTGACCATTTCTCCAGGCAACCAACCAATCAGGGATCGTATTGACCATTTCTTAACACAAAAAGTGCTCCAACTTTAAGCAGATATAAGTCGATCAATTTTGGTCGTAAAAGGATATTTTTTTTATTTTGCATAAAATTGTATGAGGATGATTTTCCTAAATATAATTGGTAAGACCGGGGGACAGTATAAAAATTTACATTTCGTATTTCTTTCAGAAATGCTTTTATTGATTTAAACTGTTTATAAGATAAAAGATTTTAAAATTTAAAACATTTTTGCAATTGAAAGTGTATCTCTGTTATTAACGATTGAAGAAATAGCCATTGGGCACCGATAGCACTGGACACCCTGTATATAAAGAAGAAAAGTATGTACAGTGCGCGGAAACAGTATAAGAACAAGCGGAAACTCGCCAAATCTAGAAATCTTTTAGACGGAAATGTAAGCAAATTTCTTAAGTAAAATTATTGATAAAATTTTCTTTTTCATGTAAATTGTTAAATTTTCCAAAAATAAATATGTATAAATTTACTTTATAAATTTTAAACCCATATGATCTTGGAAATAAGTATAAGGACAACTGTTTTTTCATCTAAAATTATAGTATAATTTACATATTTGGAAGCAGAAAATGACCATTTCAAATATAAAGACTGGATTTCTAAACAAAATTCGCACTCGCCTCATTTCTTCACGATTTCTGTACGATGCCTAAAGGAACTCATCTGTTTGACCTTGAAAAAGGGAAAATTCTTGCTTTTAAAGAATGTGGATTGAGTGGGTATGAAATTTAAAAAAAAAATTAAAAGATCTAAAACTGTAGGTTATAATTTTCTAAAAGAAC
Organism: Amaurobius ferox; assembly: GCA_951213105.1. Taxonomy (NCBI): domain Eukaryota; kingdom Metazoa; phylum Arthropoda; class Arachnida; order Araneae; family Amaurobiidae; genus Amaurobius; species Amaurobius ferox. The sequence continues at coordinate 38,341,964 of OX578152.1, read as the reverse complement.
CTGGAATGTATGGAATGAAAACTCGAACTGAAAGACCAGAATTTCTAACGCATCGACAGAAAAGAATGGTTGTAAGAAGAGCTTGCGAGAAAAAAGAAACTGCAAATGAAGTTAGAAGAAATTTGGACTTACCATGTTCCACACGAACCATTCAAAATGTTTTGAATAAACATCCGAATATTTGGTATGGAAAGTTAATGTCACGTCCGCCTCTTAAAAAGAAACATAAGAAGCGAAGACAGGAATTTTCAAAAAAATACATTTCTCTCGGTGCAAAATGGATCGATGTAGTCTTTTCGGACGAAAAGAAGTCCAATCTTGATAGGGCAGATGATTTTCGCTATATTTGGTATAATCTGCGTAAAACCAAAGAAGTTTTTTCCAAACGTCAATACGGTGGGGACACAGTAATGATTTGGGGCTCTTTTGCAGCAAACGGAACCACGCTTATAGTCTTTATCAACTACAAAATGGACTCTGACAAATATGTTGATATCTTAGGCGAACATTTGTTACCTGAATCCCCACTAATTACTTCAGGAGAATGTATTTTTCAACAGGATATCGCTTTCATACACGTTTTTAAGAGTGTAAAACTCTGGTTTGAAACTAATTCAGTAAATGTACTTGATTGGCCGGCGAGGAGTCCCGATCTCAATCCAATAGAACATTTATGAGGCATTCTATCCAGAGAAGTTTATAAAAATGGCACACTTATATCAGTGTAAACAGGATCTTGTGTTTATCAAACAAGCTTGGAATAGCATTTCCATAGACACTTTAAAAGAACTTTCAGCATCAATGACCTCTCGACTTATTCAAGTAATTGAAAAAAAGGTTGTTTTCCTGATAATTAAGAGAAATGTTAAATAATTTAGAACATGTCCTTATACTTTTTTCTATATTTTCTTTAGTGATAATCTTTATAAGGTCAACTTTTGTAGGGTTCATATTTGTTGTTTTATGTGTTGTAAATGTTATTGTATAATTTCATATTAGAGGTCAGAAATATCAGAAATTCATTTTGATAAAGTGAAAATAAAGTATATTTTCATTCAATTATATGTTGTCCTTATACTTTTTTCCCACACTGTATGTATGTATCTATGATCCAACATTATGGGAAAACGGCAGAACCGAATTTGATGAAATTTGGTGGGTAGTCTTAAAATAGTCCCACTTAAAATTTAGTCCATGTTTCGAGTTTCTACGACCAGTGGTTCTCAAGATATTAGTGGAAAACGACACTTGAGACCCCAGAAAGGGTTAAAGCAGAGCGAACAGAAATGGCAGATGTCCTATAGAGTTTATGAATGTTAACTTCTGGACTCCCTTCCAAATAGGGAACCTTTAAGTCCCCAGACTTATGAGAATTTTTTATTTACATATTACATGAAATATTTTTCTTTTCTTTTACAAATATTGTACCTAGAAAATTTAAAAAAAATTACAGTGATCTCATTATTTTTTTAATACCAATATTTTCATTGACGCTGGTGGCATTTAATCTGTGTGAGAAACAGTACAACCTAAAAAAACTTCCTATTAAAGAACCTTGAAAACAGCGAAAGGGCTTGAAAGCTGATAATTAATATGTGAAAACTAATATTAAACATGTGATTTGACTATTTACTTTTGCTATCCTGTGTGATTATCTGAATGCTTAAAAATTAGATTTGATGAGTCCTAACTAAAGGAATCCTCGATGAAGAATTGTAACAGAAGATTTACTATCTTGATGATCTTTTAGTGATAATTATTAAACCCCCGTATTCTGTATTTTTCAAAAGACTCAATTTTAGATTTGCTATGAAGTTAAAGCTGATGAAGCTTCAGGTCACCAAGGATCTAGCTGTATAACATTTACTTTTTCGTGTAAATAAATTGAGCGTTACAAGAATGCTTTTATTTTTCTTTTATAAATTTGCATTCTACTGGATATCCACTGGATGATATATTGACATACTATTACAGTAAAACTTCATTACTTTGAACACATTTAATTCAAATTTTCCATTACTCAAACGACCCTCTGGAAAAGGAGGATTTTTTCCGAATTAAAGTATATTGTTGTTAGAAGTCACTGGATTATTCAATTTGAAATATGAAGAATCCACTAATATGATACCAAGGACTTGCTTCAATAGCACTGGATACAATTTATAACGTCGCAAAAATAATGATATCAGGGGCCCACAAATAATGTTTAACGTATGGCCTCCAAAACTGTTGATCAGCCACTGGTATCCAAGATACGTAAATTTTTCACTGAGCATCAAGAGGTTTTACTCGACTTTTCTCATGCATTCCTTTTCCATGTTGCTCATGCCTACTTGTGTCTCCCCCCCCCCCACCGAGGAGCACTACTTGAGGGTGGTATACAGATCTTAAATCTGTAGCTCTGGTCTTCTCTTCCTGGGGGAAACAAATCTGTGAATTGTTTCTGGGAGTTCTCACTCGGGCTCATGAAGCAGACTCTTCCAGGTTGCGGGGAGGAACAGGCTTTTATGACCATGTCCTCAGATCCGTGGGCGACTGGAGTTGAGACTCTTCGGGACCATCTTCCGTCTCCCGTCTGGTGAATGATTCCGCTGACTTCGTTCCCCGAGTCGCGGTCTCGCTTGATTGCTAATACAAACCCTTTGGTCCTATATCCTCAGTCATCAAAAACCACACAGGTTCCCGCGGAGGATTGACTAATATGTCTACTTTTGCTATAATGAATCATCTTGCACAGAGGTCTCCATGATTGCACATTGCTTTTTTTCATTTCAGAGAGTTGGAAAGCCAAGTGGAAGATCTGCGAGGAAACGTGATAAACCGCAAGTGCCGCGTTAATTTAAGTGACGTCGAAGGAATGGCTTTGGTGCTGAGCAGAGCGAGCAAAGCTGTGGCGGAGCTCAAAGGTAAACAACATGAGATTGTGGTCGTGTTCAAAAGTTACGACAGAGTGGGTCGGTCGTTTACAACATCACAAAAGTGTTCATTTACGGGCTTGATTGGCTAATACTAACGCATTGATCCACAGGACTTAACTTCTGGACATGTCCTGTAAATCTGCAAAACCGCAAAATTATACCCTTTTATCTTCTATATAGGTAAATATTACTCCTAATTTAATGACTAGTTGGAATTTTAAGCACTTAACGGCATTTCTTGTATTCTCGGGCTATGATATTACAATGTACAGAATCTGAAAAGTTTAGAAAAATCAGTCGTATTTTTTGGGAAATATAATGTTCTCCGAGTCACGAAAACCATTAACAATAGATTTCGTAAGAAGTCGCAGACAAAGACATTCTTCTCATATGAGACTCTCTGTGCTGTCCCACTTAGCAAAATAGATGACCCACACATGGTCAAATGGTTCACTCTCTAGCCTTCACATTCATAGGAGCCGCAAGTTTGATTTCAGGATGCGGATAGAGAACTGTGTATGCCCTTAGTAACAATCCAATATTGGACCAATAGGGAAAAGTAAACATTTTGACGGAATTGGCTCAATATATTGGCTTAAAATATTGGAACAATATTAGGCACATATTTCCAATGTAACACCAATATTGGCGCAATATTGTAAGGCAAATATTAGGCAATATTGGAGGCCAATATTTGCATAATAACACATTTGCACAATATTTGCATAACCCCAATATTTGCATAATATTGGGATTACATTGAAAATGTTTCCAATGTAACACCAATATTGGCGTAATATGATAATTCAAATATTAGGCAATATTAGAGGCCAATGTAACCCCAATATTTGTATAATATTGGAATTACATTGAAAATATTTCCAATGTAACACCAATATTGGCGTAATATGATAATTCAAATATTAACCAATATTAGAGGCCAATGTAACCCCAATATTTGCATAATATTGGGATTACATTGAAAATATTTCCAATGTAACACCAATATTGGCGTAATGTGATAATTCAAATATTAGCCAATATTAGAGGCCAATGTAACCCCAATATTTGCATAATATTGGGATTACATTGAAAATATTTCCAATGTAACACCAATACTGGCGTAATATGATAATTCAAGTATTAGCCAATATTAGAGGCCAATGTAACCCCAATATTTGCATAATATTGGGATTACATTGAAAATATTTCCAATGTAATGCCAAGATATACAATATTGGTTGAATATTTGACCAATATTAAATGCTACTAGGGGCGTACATATCCGCAATGGTTTGTAATCTACTTGAATTTCTTATCACTCTAGAAATTAAAAACATTTTAAGGATGTACACTGATGTTCAAAAATTCATAATTCGTAAAATGTAAAAGATTAGCGTGAACAGAACAGCAGAAATTTTCATGATAGATTATCCACTAACTTGGACCAATCTCCGTCCATATACAAATTCTATCAGTTGGCGATATATGCGCAAATAATATGCGCATATCGAGTAAGGACCTTACTCTGTTGGGATCATTGTAGGATTCTACCTTTGATTAACCCTCATCTACACAAGATGAATCGTAAACTACCTTTAACTAAACCTTGATCTCAAACAAATATCAAATTACCTAACGACTAGGTTTCGGCGAAATAATCACGACAATAAAAAAACTTAAATACTTTATTCACAGCTCACCTCGCTAGAAACCGGAAACATAGATACACTACACCAGTGTTTCTCAACCTCTGCGAGACTTCGGCCCGGTAAATTACTTTTTTATAAGAAGGCCAGGTCCCAACAAATTGACACATAAGTACCTATCTAATTCAAAAATTGATAATATTATTCAATATAAAATGGATTTTTGTATTGTTAAATTGATTTTACTGATTTTGCTTTACCAAATATAGTATTGAAGGAGAAAAATATGTATCCATTGTAATTCACTATAGAAATCACTTGAGCTGTCTCTAATTCATATTAAAATTTAAAAGCCACTTGGTCACTGACAGTTGCTACAGAGATATTATTTATGCGTTCTAGTTTTGAGCTTTTGACACATTCACGAATATTATTCTCCTTATAATATTTCCACTATGAAATATTTATTCATAAGAATGCTAAGAAAACTAGAACGACATCTTGCAGGAGAACTTCTCGCAGCCCGGAATAATGGATACCTGTCCCCGGTACCGATTAAGAAACACTGTATTACGCAACATACAAATCTATATGCAATCTATTTACACTGCTAGTTATACTATCCGTAATCGAAACGTACCACTTGAACATAACTCCCTACACGTACTTCCTAACATACTTATTCAACCTACTGAACTGCATTTCTAATACAATACTCACCCTGAACCGAAAATGAAAAATACCTACGATACCATTTTGATCAACACACATGCACACATCATTTCAAAACTATTGCCGAATTAATGAAACTTTAAAAATGTGTCACTTTGTACATCTGACCAATTGCAAGAGTAATTCTCCTGAACAGAATTTGAAAAGATTTGCATAAATAATAAACAATCCTCACAATTGCAATTCCATAAGTACAGCTGACCATAGCGTGAATGCATTACAAAAAGTAATGTTGTCATTGTTAAATAAGAACTGGTTATATCACAACAACACCAAGTTGGCTTTTTTTTAAAGGTAGACTTATCGCAACAATTGAATTGGAACAAACACAGACAGAAGTTTCCAGATCACAGAATATGCCACAATGTGTCATCTCCAGACAGTGGAGAAGGAAATCGAACAGAAGTTTTCAGATTACTGAATGTGCTTCAATATATAATCTCCAGACAGTGCAGACGGTATCAAAACTCTGGAGGCGTTAAACAGAAACCAGTGCATGGTCTCTCAAGAGTTACAGCACCTCACTCAGCAGTACCGGTATCTGCCATTAACTGCACGACACCTCAAGACGATATCTGCAAGGCAACTCTCTGAAGAACTGTAGCCGCCACAGGAGCAACTGTTTCCAAACAAACTTTTTACAGGAAGAACCGGGAAACTTTGTCTGCATGCCAAACATTAAACAGTTTTTCTCTCGCTCACCACTGTGTCCAAATGCACGCTTTTAAAATGAAATCAGAAATGTCGAAACTAGACACTTAATCAGTAGGGCAACGTGCTCTTCACTGATGAGCCTAAACTTGGTTTTCAAACTGATTTTCATCCCACCACAATATTGAGAGAACATAAAAATACGTTACCATCACCTTAACATCACGAAAAGTGTCCAATTTAGAGGTGGTCTTGACATAGGAAAAAATATGGGCACACAGAGATTCATCTTCAAAGGTTTTGTTGCTGGCAAGCGATACAGAGACGGCATACTATGACCTGGCTTTTCGAGTTGCTGTAGATCCTCAATTCATATTAATGGACGATAACGCGTGCAACACCGCTCCACTCTGTCGATGACTTTCCTCAAAGTGAATATATCCAGCGAATGCAGTAGCCATTGAATGCTATAGATATAAATCTCATTGAGAATGCATAGGATTCACTAGGCATACAAATTGCGTCTCATCGGCCTGCACCAAGGACCATTACGAAGCTATGAACAGCTCTACTTCAGAAGTGGGACTTTTTACAGACACAAGTCATTGACAACTTCGAATTTTCAAACATAAAACGTTTAAAAATCGATGTTATGCTTAAGGGACTACAAGAGGGGATCATATCAGTTTATAATACTCAGCATTGTTTTAGTTTTATTCTACGAAAAACAAAAGGCACGTTTCGGCAGCTTTTTTAAATGCTTACTTCTGGCATAAGTTTTTTATTTGTGTTTCATCTGTTGTACTTACATCACCTTATTACACACACGTACCATATTTCGTTCCACTCCGACATTCAATTCGTGAAATATTCACACATATAGCATTTATTATTACTTTTGAACACCAGTGTATATCATTCTGTAATTATTCATATACTAGTATATGAAAAAATAGATTTTGCATATTTATTCATACACTTTTATCTTTAAAGAACTCACCAACATATTTATTCTTTTAACTCTCATAATTAAAATATTAATTTTTATTTTGCAATAATTATTGAAACCTACAAACATATACATCTCAAACAGCAATTTTTCTTTGAAAACGTTTATTGGTTGTGTTGATGCTCCAAAATAGCCATGACATGTGACACAACTTTACTCCCTTTCAGCGCGATTTCCACAACTTCAGGAGAGCTTGAAAACCATCATGGCTGTCGAGATGGAAGTGGTGGTTCGAGAAGAGAAGTAAGTTTTTTCCTCAATCTAAACTTTTCGTCATAAACGAAGCTGTTTACACCTTTAGGGTTACATTTTTACACTGCCTGACCAAAACAAATGTCGCGCAAGTTAATATTTCGTTGGACCATCTTTAACACAAGTTAGGGCATGCATTCCTTGTGACATTGTGTCCATGAGTTCATGTAATTTCTCAACGCTTATTTGTGGCCAGATTTGAAGTAAGATTTTGCCAAGTTCCTTGGTTAATGAAGAAAGAATGAAATTACTCCTTAGCTGCTTCTCCAGTATATCCCACATATATTCTGTGGGGTTGAGGTTAGGTCTTTGTGGTGGCCAATTCATGCGAATAAGGCCTCGTGCTCCTCAAATCCATATTTTAGTGAGATGAATCGTGGGGTTGTGATCCTGAAATATGCCATTGCTCTCGGGGAAGAAAAATGCCATTCATGGAATAAGATGGCCATTCAGTATGCTCCGATATTCAACTGAATTCATTTTATTGCTGCATAGTGTTGCTGTACCTAGATCAGCCGAATAAAAGCAACCCTAGATCATAACGCTTCCTCCTGAGGCCTGTACAGTGGGTACAGTACAGGAAGGGTACAATGCTTCATGCGGTTCCCTTCTAATTCTGATGTATCCATCATCTTGGAAGAGAGTAAATCTGGACTCATCGTAACACATGATTCCCCCCATTGCTCAGTAGTTTATTTTTTGTGTTCTATGGCGTTTTAGAGTCTTTTTTCCGATTACTCTCAGTAACTAGTGGTTTCCTCTTTGGAACACAGCTGTTTAATCCCAGTCCTTTGAGTTCTCGTCTCATCGTGCAAGTGAAACTGGTCTTGTTTTCACTTCACTATTTAACATGGTTGAGAGTTCTAGTGTCAATTTTTGCGATTCGATTTCATTAGAAATTTCAATGAACTTCTGTCACGATTATTTGGGACTGTTTTTCGACCACACATTTTCCGCAATGCTAATGGTCCACCGCCATCTTTCCAAGATTTAATAATGCGCTGGACAGTTCGCAATTCAGTACCAGAGATTTCAGCAATCTCCTTGCACGTCGTTTGGAATTGACACAGGTCATTAATTTTGCCCTTTTTATACTCTGTGACATCTTTTCCGCGACCGTGTATAACGTATTCAGCCATGATCGCTATGAACTAATCAGCTGCACGCTAAACCCGTTACATTTAAAGATTGTATTGTCCGCAAAATTATGTAAATTTTCGAAATGCATCACCACTTCGTCCCTCCTCAATATTTGTATGTTTCAACTCACAGCCCGACTAGCTTTTTAGCCATCAGTGCATAAAAACATAGTCAAATATCAAAAATTGACTTTTATTAGACCATACAAACATTTTACTAAGTATACGTTCACGCCTTCTTTATTACAAAAGTTAGTAAAATATTTTGTTCACAAAGTTTCAATAATTGAAACACAACTTTTAGATGGATTTGTTTCAACAATGATCAGATACAGATTGCAAGATCATCTTCTAGGCCTATTATTGGTGAGTGAATATTATGCGGGCCACGTACAACTCTGGCTGGTGAGTCTAGTTTGGCGAGGCTGACTTGTTTACTGGGCTTGTATATAAATATTTTTTCACACATGAATCGAGCACATTTCCAACATTGCTCGAACATTTCATTCTCCCCAATGGGTTGTCCAAAGCAATTTGCAGAAACAATGATTGTTCTAAATGAATGTGACATGTTTTCGAGAACAAAAAATAAAAAAGGGTAGATGTGGGTTACAAAGTTATTGCTGTAAAGAAACACATTTACATATTTAAATTTACTAAACTTTATCAGAAATTATAGTCTTGGTCACTACAAAAATTACCTCAGAATGATTGATAAGAACCTATAAAAATTGCCCGTTCATATGAAAACAAGAAACTATGATAAAAAATGCTGTAAAACATGCAGTACACCTTGTAGTGATTCTGCGACTTAGTTGTTCGATTCACATAATCCACACTACGAATCTACCACAAAACTAACAAATGTTAGTAGTCTTCAAACTTTAACAAAAGGTATCAAAAGTAAGTAGCATTGAAAACGGCTAATAGTTAGTGGGCGAATATCCAGGAGTATCGCCCATCATGGAAAAAGACCAGAAAGTCAAGTGAGCACTTACTATTGAAGTCGGATATGCAGCCATCCACACAAATGATGGATGACTTCCAGTCCATCTGTTTGTGATCAGTAAGGTGTCGTTATCTCGAAAACTCAGTTCAATTTTTTTTCTGAACAATACGTCAATCAGAACCAAAATAGGCTGCTAAAATTGGAGAGAACAGTAAGGTTGGAAGTGAAAATTAAAACCCGCAACACCTGATACGATATCCTGAAATACCAAAAGCCGTTACTGATCCTGAATCGCTAGAAATCTGTCGCGGTTGGGAGTCGCCGGGCCCCGAAACAAGGGCCGTTTGCTTACAAGACCGACATTATAATCATAGAGCAAAAGCTAGCTTCAGCTCCGTTCTTATAATTCGGGTACAGGTTTCAAGCATCTTTGATCAGATGTCTTTGCTTCCACAAATCTAAAGGCGCAACCTTATGTAAATAAACCTCGGCTTTGAGTGATAGTTGGACCTTGGTTGGAAAGACTAAACTGTGATCTTATGTAATACTTGACACATTACCCCAGGTGCACTTTAGTCAAAAATACACGGTAACTCTAATCTTCCTTTAACTTTTACCTCTTCATTGCGGAACAACTTTCAGTTAAAATTAAATTTCTTCCACATTTTATAACTTCATTTTTATAACTTGATCAACTATCCGGGACGAAATATCAAATGCACCGGGACAGAATTTCCAAACAGGTACATTACATTATGGTTTTTAACATCTAGAAGGCAATATCATTAATAAAGTTACAAATATTCCATGATAATATTATATGTTTACAACATAATTTATTTTTCCGTTACTAGTGATGCTTATACTCACAAAACTCATCTATACCAGGCGTTCCCAAAGTTAAGTTCGCTCTTCCAGCGTAGATAACATCATCTATGGACCGGTTTTGCATATTATGCTGTCGTTAATATAGAACAGAAGATATCTACCATGGCAGTAAGAAAATTTGATACGTGCCACAATTTTGTGAGCCTCTATGCAAACAAACAAGTTCAGTCATACCACGAACCGGGCTTCTAATTTCGTCAAGAATGAGCCCAGTCTACATGAGACAGCAACTGCTAAGTTCATACTTACAAAACCCGCCTATACGAGTTTTCCTGAAGTTACGATTGCACTCCCATCAAGGGTAACAACTCCCATGGACCAGTTTTGATCTTACGCGAAAAAAGTCCGCTAATCCGATCTATGAATTCTATTTTCTGCAATGGAAGCGCGATTCTATAGTCTGTTTCTTTAAAATTGGCGACTCAAGATTATGGAAATTATTTCTCCCCCTTCCGCTGCTTGACGAAATGGGAGGCAGAGTCTTTTATTCCACATCAGTTTAAGACAACTGCTTGATGCGGACTTTCTTAAGGGAGACTTTTTATTCTAACCCCAATCTCTCCGGAGAAAGAGAGCTTACATATTTGTTCGAGGCAAATGTTATGGTTACGGGTCAGGGTAGAAATGGGAGAGTGTGACCTTGAACCGCCGATTTTAAAGAAACGGGCTATAGTACCTGTTTCTGTTTAATGACGATTTTGTTTTAACTAAGTTAGCTATATATTTTTTGGGATAACACATGTATTTCTCTTCTTAAGGTTCCTTAAAGATGAGCCTGAACGATTAGAAAATGCTTTAAGGAGATGTAAGAAATTAACGGGTACACTAGTTACATTAAAGAGGTAAGGTTGTATCTTTGCATAAACGGGTTCTGCTACAAGCATTTAAAATAATAATTGTTGAATTAAAAAGTACAGAATTATTTTATGGACTGTAATCTGTATGTAATTAAAACAATGAATGTTATGCATTCGCTGTTATAAAATTTAAAAGGTGCTTCGAATGCAGGATATGTTACTAAACTTCTATTTTTAAATGAAAAACCATCTTATTGCTAATGCATAAAAATTTTCTTATTAGTAGTTCCAACGTATGAATTCATTCAAACACTATTTTAGTCGTACATTTTATACTTAATATTTTTATTTTATTATTATTTTCAAAATAAGTCAATACAATGAATTACAACCAGAAACATATACAAGGTAGGATCAAAAAATTCGGAGACTGTGCTAATATCTCCAACCCTGTTTGGAGGAGAGGGAAACTATTTTACAGTGGCGTAGAGGCACATGAGACGCGAGATGTGAAAAGCAAGAAGTAGGTCCGCGGTGCAGGGTTTTTTCAGACAATGCGTATCAGTGAACTGTAGTCGTTCGCGTTCGTCAAAAACGGAAATGACGTTTGAAGAACAACGCGCGAATATCAAGTTCTGTCAGCTTTTGGGGGAAATCGCCGACAGAAACATTGCACCTGCTACAGCAAGTGTTTCGAAATGTTTCTGTCGGTAATTTCCCCCAAATATTGGCAGAATTTGATATTCGCACGTTGTTCTTCAAACGCCATTTCCGTTTTCGACAAACGCGAACGACTACAGTTCGCTGACATGCACTGTCTGGAAAAACACCTGCTTCTTCCTTTTCACATCTCGCGTCACATGTGCAACTACGCCACGGTAAAATAGTTCCCCTCTCCTCCAATCAGGGTTGGAGTTATCAACACAGTCTCCGAACTTTTTGATCCTACCTCGTACACATGTTTTTAAATATGAACATAACTTTATGTAATTTGTCTACTGAAAATGAAAATAAAGTTTCAATATTCTTGAGTGCATAAAATTCAAAAATACAATAATATTTTTAAGAAAATTATATTTTCTTGATTGCTTCATATGTTTCGATAGTTTACAATAGGTAAATCCTATATATATCTGCAGTTCCAGGTGACATTGAAAAATGTTAATAAATATGTTTTCGCGTAACATTTAAATATAGAAATCTTTTTGATTACAGTTGTTAAACAGTTTACCGTTATTGCACTGCTTTTTATTTATTTATTTTTATTTACAAAGTTGAATACTGTAAACTGTCGAAATACAAAACTGTCGAAATATAAAACTGTCGAAATACAAAATGCTTCGTTTTTACACGGGAATTTTAGATAAAATTTTCAAAATGTTTTCTCATTATATTAGGAAATTGAAATTACATATAAATAATCAAAAATGTAAATATTTTAATATTTTAATATAAATACGTTATGTTTTATAACTTTAAAACTATAAGTCATTTTCTTAAAATTTATTTCAATAACTATAAAACTGACAGCATTTTCTTCTGTGACAAATTGTCGACAGTGAACCCCGTCCATGTTGACAATAAGTTCCACAGTTTTTAATATTTCTCGTAACATATACATCAATATAGAAAGTAAATGAAAATCCATTTTTCAAAAGTATTTAAGTTGTACTTAATCCGGCATTTTTTATGTAGTAATTTATTTTCGCATTGAAATTATTTTCAAAAAGTAATACGAAAAATATTATCGATTCAATACGTAGACATTTAAAAATGTTCTTGGTAAAAATAAGCATAAATAAATTAAAACTATCTAAAATATTTATCATTTTTAAAAGAATAAATGATAGAGATGAAAAGAGAAAAGTGTTCATTATAATCTCCGTAATATTAATATTGTAAAATTCGCCAATGCATCGAGTTGTGTATAATTTAATAAAAATCACCTTAATCTTAAACTAGCAATTTTATTTTCAAAACCAACTTCTGATCTTTAAATTAGAAGTTAGCCAATAATTAGTTTACAAAATTTAATCAACTTAAACAAAATAATATATTAATAATCAATCTTTTTAAATATAATAATTTGTAAATTAATATTTTTAAACAAAATGTTGAGTTAATATTTAGTAAATTAAAAGAACGCCAAATTAATTGTATAAATGAAGAACTGTCAGTGTGTTTTTAGAATATTAAATTCAACAACAAAGGAATATAGAAGTTATTTCAGTACATTATATTTGTGTTACTGGAAAATGTTTACAGTTAACTGGTTTTCATAGAATATCAAATGTTTTATTATTCTATTGATCAATTATTTGATCAATTGTCTTATGTATGCCATTAAGGCTAATTTATTCTGCAAAAACGCTGTGTTATCACTGCATGTATGTTGTCATCGTCTTTTTCGTACTGCTTATTTGTGTCTGTGGCATTTTTATATTTATTATGAGACATTTATGTCACTCAGTTTCTTTAAAAGCATTTGATATATAGTTTCATGCAGTTTCGTTTCCCACTTTTAACCATTTTCGTCAGATTGTGAACAAAATTTTTGAATAACAAATTTTGAATTTTGAATTTTTGTGAACAATGATTTTGTTTTTCATTACAATTTTTGATCGTGTTTAATGTCCTAGGTGTTATTTGCTCATAATGTTATAAGTAAAATAATTGCAAAACCCTTACATTGATGAAATAAAATCAACACCTATACAATCAAAATCAATATTTCGTTTTCATTCTAAATTCCACCAGCGTCAATCAGAATCATATATACGCACAGAACTTTTAGTTGTCATTTAAATTGTACATTTTCCTAAAAAATTGATCGTATCATTATTGTACCATTATTACTTTAATGACTATCATGAATGCTTCAAAAATATATATGCGTTGTCATACATCGCTATACCGTTTTGCAAACACAAAATGTTTTAATTTAAAAGCATAGAAATTTAATACAAAAATTCGCTATATTGTCAAAAGCATTTATGCACTTTACCGAATTTGCATATATTGGATTCAAGATTGCCTTATTCTAGCTGCTTGGGAATTGGTCGTTGGAATTTTTAGTTTACTGCTAGGAATTTAACGCATTGCCGAATATTCTGAACACTCCTGATTTGGCATATTGTGCCACTTTTATGGAATGGACCGTAGTCTTATCCAACTCAACTTATCAAATTTCACTGTGTACTCAAGTAGTGTTTGTAGAATTTGATATGAAAAACTTGTACAAGCTTATTCAATTATACTTGAACATAATTGAACACTATTGAGACAAATGCAGCTCTACTTTTGATCTCAACCTAAACAATCTTTAAAAGCATCTCCTGGAAGATCTATAACACCCTTTCGTGAAAGTGTAAAATGTGTAACTGTCTCACTATTCCAGACGAGAATTAAACCGCGGATCAAACTGGTCAGTCGATATTATAACCATTGAGCCACTGTAGCAGGATTCCAACTTCTTGTTGAAGTGAACCCTATATATAATCATTTCCTTCTGAAGTGTGATCGGCGTACAACTGCTAAATCCGAACGACCACCTTCATATTGTCTGTTTAATTTTTTTTCTAACATCCTGTGTTGTCGTGATGTTGAAACTGGAACCATAATTTACAGGATCTACTAAAAATTCTCAACTTAATCATTTTCTGACTCCTATTATCATTGCATCTTCCCTGCAGCATTAATTCCTTTGGGTTCTACTGTAAGGGTCTCACTGTTCCAGCCAGGGATGGAATTGCGGATCTTTGAATTATCCAATCGATGAGCTACCAACCTAGCCAAACCATTGAGCTACTTGGATAAGACTACAGTTTGATCCATTTCACAAAAGTATCAAAATTCAGAATTTCTCTTAATAAACTTGTAATAAGCTGGATTCAGTTCTCAGGGTTCAAAGATAAACGTATAGAGTCTTAAGTTGCTGGAGCAAAGCGTTCTTGAATCTACAGTATGGGAAATTTGTAAGGTGTCCGACTACTTTCAAGAATATGTGTGCATAAAATGTAAAATATACTCATAAGAATGAACCAACCGAACATGCAAATTTAAATATTGTAAAATACCTATCATTTGATAGCATTTAAGTAGGATTAAAGTAGATAAATATGTTTACTTTTACTTTATGTAAAAGTTAACTTTATGTAAAAATACTTTTATTTTATGTAAAAACTTTATGTAACTTTTACTTTATGTAAAAATAAACATGCCACACTAAGATAAGTTTGATGACACGAATGTAAAAAATATTCTGATTGAGCAGACGATATAAAAAAATTCTATTTTTAGTAAAATCTACAATGCGCTATATTTTGATACTAGCACAGTTGTATACTTAGTATTCACGTGGTTAAACTATGCTAAATAAAAATATGTATCCAAATAGCATTATAGTAGTTTGTGAAAATATCCTTTTTTTCTCGTAATAAGATAATGATATCATCAATATGCACAGACCAGCAGACTGTACACGTGCACATGTAAATGGACACTTCAATTGTAGTCTTTAGGATTTGTATTGTTCAAAACCTGTTTGTCTATGCTTGTACCCTTGTCAGTCTTATCGGTGTAAACATTTGCTATCACTAATTATATTTATTCAATTAGAAAAGAAAAACACTAATAAAATATTACACAGATAACTTGGCATTTTAAACGCATTCCATGCTGCACTGCCCAACTTCTGTAAGTTGAAATTTTGCTCAAAATTCTTCTGTCTGCTGCAGATGTTTGTCTCTCAATTCTTCTGCAGTCCGTAAGAAATAACATTATTGCAAAATAGATTCTATTAACGTTAAGTGTCATATTTCCTTAAGTATTTTATTTGATTAAGGTTGAAAAGTTAGTTTAAATGTTTTGAATTAGCATTTTATTTAGATGAAGTTTTGTTTAAACTTTATCTATGTTGATTAAGTTTAAATTAAATTTGATTAACTTTATTTTATAGGGAGATATTTTTAGAATTTCCAAAGTTTGAGGCTAAAAAAATTCCTTTGTGAACCTATCTGATTTGAAGATGACCAGTTGGACACTCCTGCTCCTACGTTGCTATTTTATTTATAACAATCTTACTGTTGTGTTTTTTACCAATCCCAAGATTGGTTTAAATGTTTTTCAAGCATTTATAAGCGTCTGTTTTACGTTTAGAATCCCGTAAAAATCTCGCACTATTATAACGTTTTCTGCTGAAAATTATGAGGTAAAACAAACTACTACAAAATCATGTGCGTTTTAAAGCAGTCATAGACGATTCACTATACATGCTGATTGATACAGGAGGTCAACAATAAAGGCCCAAAATATTTCTATTGATTTTTATTTTATGCAGTACGTGATGTACTGCATAAATTGTACATAATGTACTGCACAGCTTCAAAAGTAGCCCGCATAATTGGAGCTAACTTAATCCATAAGCTTGGATTTTTCAATTAAAATCCGTACCACCTAATACGTAATACAGGACCCTGCAAAACCTTTTCGAACCTTGATACTAAAGTACTATGCAAATATAAATGATTCACATATGATACTTCATTATTATATTATTAATAATCCTTTATATTCATTATATGATGTTATTTACATTAATTTCAAAACGGAAGAAAATAATGAGTGTCAAGAATGTGTTTTATTTTATTTTTGTTTATATTAACTTTTTGAAACTTTTAAATCTATTTCCGCATCATTTCTTATTCTTGCCTGTAATTACCAACTAACTAAAATTTATTAATATAAAATACATTTCTTTTTCTCTTCTATTTTTTGAAAAAAGAGCTAGAAATAATCCTACCAATCATATTGCTGTTCTGCATCATTTTATTAAATTTTTTTACATGTCATTATTTACTAAACGTGTTATAATTTATAATCTAAAACCGAATGAATATATTAAAATAAAGCCTTTTTAGATTTTTCATTAGTTACAGAAAACCCATATTTAAATAATTTTGCTAAAATGTAATAACTCCCTATATATTCTAAGAATATCCCATTACTGCTGTTTCCTATTTTAAAATCAACTTAAAATAGTAAACATAATCGAACTAATTATTATAAATAGTTTTATCTAGTCCCCTTATACAATGTAATTATTAATGCAATTCAATTTGAAATTCAAAACTTCCCTTTAGCGAGGGAAGTAAACGATTTCACATTTATTCAAATAGTTACTAACCATTGTTCTCTTATTTCTCGAAATTATCTAATTTTTATTAATGTCGATTATTTAAAATGCAATTTTCTACCTATTTTTATTCTAATTCATGTTATCTGCAATTATACTGGGCAGTGGCATACCGTAGATAAAACACCCTTTGAAAATTCTGCACTTTACAATTTGTACTTAGTAAATCATTATTACTTGAGAAATATTCTGTTTCTTCCTTCGTTTTAGTTATTTTAACTAACTTCTGTAGTAACTAACTTTAGTGATTTTAAGTAACACTGTGTTCTCAAAATTATTCGAACACCTTACAAAATTTGCGTATTAGGATAAAGGAATGCCTTGTTTCAACGGGAACTGGCCTGTTAAGTTATTGTATTTGCAGCCAAGAATTTGGCATATTGTCGAATAGTCTAAAATATTCTTTGCTTTCCACATTGTACCACTTTTATCTGAATGGACCGTAGTCTTATCCTGCTCAGCAGAGCTTCTTGTCGAAATACAAGTGTGCTCAGAAGCATTTTGTGAAAATTGCTCAGAGCTTCTTATCAAAATGCACAGTGTGCTCAAGAGTGTTTTGTGGAAATTGATCAGAGCTTCTTGTCAAGATGTACAATATGCTCAGGAGTGTTTTGTGGAAATTGCTCAGAGCTCCTGTCAATATGCATAGTGTGCTCAGGAGTATTTTGTGGAAATTGATCAGAGGTTCTTGTCAAGATGTACAATGTGCTCAGTAGTGTGTTGTGAAAATTGCTCAGAGCTTCTTGTCAAAATGCACAGTGTGCTCAAGAGTGTTTTGTGGAAATTGATCAGAGCTTCTTTTCAAGATGTACAATGTACTCAGGAGTGTTTTGTGGAAATTTCTCAGAGCTCCTGTCAATATGCATAGTGTGCTCAGGAGTGTTTTGTGGAAATTTCTCAGAGCTTCTTGTTAAACTGGAAGATGTTCTCATGAGTGTTTTATGGAAATTGCTCAACAGAACTTCTTGTCAAAATGCACTTTGTGCTCAGGAGTGTTTTGTGAAAATTGGTCTGAAAAATTTTTACTAGCCTGCTGCAAGTCCACAACTGAACAATATAGCACATCTATAATAAAATATAGTATTTTTTTATTTCACCCAAAACAATCTTCGAAGGTAACTGCTAGAAATTCGCTTTGGAAAAGTTGTCCATGCAGCAGCTTCTCCAGAAATCGTTCTATTGGGCTAAGAGGATATTTCTCCTCCAACTTAACTTACGGAAAATAATCCCTATCCTTTAAGTTTCTATAAATTCTTCGGATATATTTTACAGGGCGTATGTTCTGAAAATAGTAAGGTTTGTACTTCCTTTAAAACAACGATAAAGTTACTAGAAGTATTTCTAAAATTTTTGTAAAATAAATGCATTACTTTTCGATACATGTTAAAAATGCAGTGAAACGTCGATTACAAGTTTCCCCTATTTTGCGTTTTCCCGCTTCGTACGTTTTTTTCTCGGTCCCGATTAATATCCTATACCATTAATGTGTTTTCCCGCGTCAGATGTTTCAGTTCTATTTTTTTCTCACATCCAACTTTTTTTTTATGAGGTGCGAAATAAGATTTTCTTATCGGGCGTTTCTTTCAGATACAGGTGGTTTGAACCGGTTTTCATTCTTCGTCTGCATTCTTTAATTTATTGAAGGCCGGTTGTTTTATCCGGAAATTGATTTTGAAGACTATGCTAATTGCGATATACATATGATTCCCTCAGATGCACAAATAATTTTAAATTTAATGAATTTTTCATCGTAGGATAGTATTGACGAGAAAAAGGAAGTTGAAGAAATTAATGTACTTTATCGATCAACTTATATAACAGAATGACATATCAATAGATCACAAAAGTCATTTTATTAAAAAACATCCTTCAGACATACATACATTTTTTAAAAAAGCCAGAGCGTTTTCGAGTATCACCATACCCTTCCTCAGTGGCATTAAAATAAAAAAAATTGCCAACATGCTTAAATACAATCTACTACCGGCTGAATTTGCATGTCTTAAAATTGACATTACCACAAAACATATTTTATGCATCCATACACCAGATTTAAAAAATTACAAAAACTACAAAATCACGAAAACATGTTATCATAAGCCAGTTTAAACATCAATATACAAAATTAAATTTTATAAATTAAAGGTAAATTTGTAAAGGTTTGATTCGCATGGAATCGAGAACGAGTCGCCAAGCATAACTTAAAACATGGACGGGGTCAAAATTACAAATACAAGTGCGATATAGATAAATAAAAAGGGATTCATATAGTAAAACAGGCCGGGAATTATTACAGCTGATCAAAGGAAAAGATTTTTCAAAAAGGGGTTGAAATTATCACTAATCACTTATTGAGCAAGAGCAGTCGATTGCCTATCATTTTTAACGTCTCTTAGCATGTTCTGCCAATCGAATACCAACAGTACGTTTAGTGCTACCTATATAAAACTTATAAACGTTATCTGGGAAAAAATGGGGTACAACACATACCCTTGCATGACTTTTAAAGTTATCTTTATCCCTGAATTCCTCAGTACAAATACGATTAAATAAAGTGGTAACAGACGAGTCCGCTGGTCTAAAATTAAACTCGGTACAAAATTTGATAAGAGAACGAAATATATTTGGATGATACGGAAAACTGGCTTTAAAAGGCAAACGATCGTTAATGGGAATAAGTTTAGAATTGGGTTGAATAAAATCACGGCGAATATTCGAAAAGATTTTATAAACAAACTCGGGTCAGGATGCCGGTTACTCTTTTGAGTTTGTTTATAAAAAAATTTCGAATATTCGCCGTGATTTTATTCAACCCAATTCTAAACTTATTCCCATTAATGATCCTTTGCGTTTTTAAGCTAGTTTTCCGTACCATCTAAATATATTTCGTTCTATTATCAAATTTTGTACAGAATTTAATTTTATACCCGCGCACTCGACTGCTACCACTTTATTTAATCGTATTTGCACTGATAAATTCAGGGATAAAGATAACTTTAAAAGTCATGCGGGGGTATGTGTTGTACCCCATCTTTCCCCAAATAACGTTTATAAGTTTTATATAGGTAGCACTAAACGTACGGTTGGTATTCGATTGGCAGAACATGTTAGAGACGTTAAAAATGATAGGCAATCGACTGCTCTTGCCCAATTAGTGATTAATGATAATTTCAACCCCTTTTTGAAAAATCTTTTCTTTTGATCAGCTGTAATAATCCCCGGGTTATTTTACTCTACGAATCCCTTTTTATTTATCTATATCGCACTTCTATTTGTAATTTTGACCTCGTCCATGTTTTAAGTTATACTTGGCGACTCGTTCTCGATTCCATGCGAATCAAACCTTTACAAAGTTACCTTTAATTTATAAAATTTATTTTTGTATTTTGATGTTTAAACTGGCTTATGACAGTATATTTTCGTGATTTTGTAATTTTTTAAATCTGGTGTTTGGATGCATAAAATATGTTTTGTGGTAATGTCAATTTTAGGATATGCAAATTCAGCTTGCTGGTAGTAGATTGTATTTAAGCATGCTGGCAATTTTTCTTATTTTAACACCACTGAGGAAGGGTATGGTGATACCCAAAAGCGCTCTGGTTTTTTTTAAAATTGTATGTGCGTCTGAAGGATGTTTTTTAATAAAATGACTTTTGCGATCTATTGATTTGTCATTCTGTTATATAAGTTGATCGATTTGAGGATTTGGCGTGTAACCGCCATTAGTATAGTACTAATGTACTTTATTTTGCTACAGCATTAAATAGGTTAAAAGTATTAACTGCGTTTTCCTGACTCACAATTTGCAAGAATCGCACTTGAAAAGCCTTTCAGCAATTTAAAATTCTCTTTCGAAATTAAAACAAGAAACAGCACAAGACGAAAATCACAGTTTTTTTATTTGTTTTTTACAACAAATTGTATTGTGAGTACAGCATAGTATAAATTTTGATGCATGTTTGAGCATGTCGATTTTTATCGCGGTTTTTATAGAATTTGTTATATCCAATTCAATTTTTTTACAACCTGTTAATTTTAGTTACCTTTTCTTCGATTTCGATTATACGTTTTCCCGTGTGGTACGATTATTTTTTTCACTGGTCTGATAAAAAACGCAAAACCGAGGTTTCGCAGTATTTTTTTCCCTATTTTACCGATTTTTTAAAAAAGTCATAATTCCACCATTTTTAGAATCCATGAAACAGTGAATTTTTTTTAAACTAAAGAGTTAGAAGTTACGGACTATTTTTCACAGGTTAACATGCAAAAAATAGAAGAAGCTGCTCAAGAAATAAAATCTTCTTTATATATGAACTGTGAATTTTAAACAAGCTTGCCTAATATCTTTATCTCAGCTTTAGAAACTACTCTTGATCGTACTACCGTAAAGTTTTACCAGTTGCTGAGCTGGAGAAGACGATGATCCGTTCTATGAAAGTGACATAATGCAGAAATTCTCATAAACTAGATTCAATTTCCTGTGTTAAAAAATTAAGGAATTGAGCTCCTATAATAAGGCATTCCTATATAGATGTGAAGTATTTAAAAGCTGTACGAGAATAATGAAATTGTAAAAGACATAGATGAAGATGATAAAAATGACATTCAGGACTACTAATTACAATAAAAATCTGTAATGGTTTCTTTTCATGTAAAAAATATAAACTATAATTTCAGTAAAT
Organism: Amaurobius ferox; assembly: GCA_951213105.1. Lineage (NCBI taxonomy): Eukaryota > Metazoa > Arthropoda > Arachnida > Araneae > Amaurobiidae > Amaurobius > Amaurobius ferox. The sequence goes on along the minus strand of OX578152.1, from coordinate 38,320,105 downwards.
TGTATATTCCAACACGAAAGTAGTAAATTGGTTCAAAACCCCAAAATACAAGGATTTGCATTAAAATTAATAATATATATCCTTTTAAATATAAGTAATATATCTTACAAAAATTGCCTTCTGACTATTTCTCTAACTTTCTGTGGTGACCATAAAAGTTTCATAGCAAACATTTTGTACTAACACTCTGAAAAGATTTAAAGCCTGAAATTTTATTGAATATCAATAAAAGCAGCCATCTTGGATTTGTGACGTCACACAGTCCATACGCAAAAAAAAAAAAAAAAAAAAACCTGGTAATACAAAATATTACGCTTTCAGGTATGTTGTAAAGAACATTGCTGTCCCAAGAGGAATCTAAATACATAGCTTTGTACTGGCCTGCCAACGCTCTACCTTTGAGCTACTAATATGGAATTTCAAACTCTTATCGTAGAAGTGGACTCTTCATTCTCCCCCCTCTAATGTCAGTTTGTTGTGCAACTGATTATCTAATTGACTACCTCCGGCTATTTTTAGCTCAGGTTAGCCACCTGCTGTTATTATTATCCTCCAGGAAAGCTTCCTGAGTGGTTATTTTTCTCCCTATTTTGAAATCGGCGCCCAATATACCAGAGTCCACTGCATCCGTGCTAGTCGTACTAGGGTCACTTTTAGACCTTCGACATTTTTCTATTAACTGGCAGAGTTTATTTTTTCCGACGCCATTGTAAAGAACCTTGCTGTCCCAACCGAAAATCGAACCACGGATTTTTATACCGGCCAGCCGAGACTCTACCGTGAGCTACTGGGACGAAATTGCAAGCTCTTATCGTGAAAGTGAACTCTCCAATGTGTTCTCAGTAGCTAACTCTTCCCTTTGCTTAAAATATAATGGAATTACACATTTCCATGGACTAACATGAAAAATAAATAACTCCTAATAATTTTTAACTTCATTAAAAAAAATGATATTTTAAAATATCAGTTTGTATTAAAATATCAATCACTATTATCATTACAAGTAATCAGCACTGAAGCTTATGTAGCAATAGCAAAACCAAATATTCTTTTAATTGCATAAATAATACGTTGATGAAAGGTAGCTTTGATTTCACTGTTATATTACTAAGTTAAACAATTTACTCATTGAATTATTTACTTATTAAATTAAATAATTTTATTAAATGAAACTATTAACTTATGTAGCATAAAACAAAATATGAAATTGCATAAATGGTAATTGATGAACGATAGCTTGTATTCACTTTTGTATCACTAAATTAAACTATTCGAAGGCAGTCTTTGTACACGCGATTCCAGTGAGTGATCACTTTATCTGAAGCATTGTTAAAATTGCTCAACAAGTTTTAGTTTTTATGGGATTTTAATTATTGATACATAATTAATTCAAATGTGTGTTAATTTATAGATATATTACGAAACTTAATATTAACACCAAATCATACTATATTAAACCACACATTCTATATCAAACCATACAATATTAAACCATATTAACCATGCCATATTAAACCACACATGTAATGACTCAAACGATAAAAAACTACGGATATTATACATTATATTTTTAACAAAATTATCTATCTTAGCGATCTCTTTAAGGTAATTAATTTGAAATGCACAAATACTTTTGTTTGGCATTTCTTAAGAATTTTATTACTATTTGTAACTTTTAGCTTAAACAAAATGACCAGGAGAAATATAATGGCGCAAATTTGGGAAATATTTTGAAATATATCAAATAAGCAATATTTTAATTATTTTGTGAACACACAATCTACTAGCAACAATTGTAAAAAAAGCAGCGATCACCCAAAATGCTACAAGTGAGTACAATGGCATAACATTTAAGTGCTTTCAACAATTGAGCAAAGTTTCTGGAACAGGAATAGACAGCTGGATTTAATTGAATTCAGAGGCAAACCAAATGATTTTTGCAGACAGGAGGGCACTATTTTTTTATTGCGCTGTCATAATTTCAGTCAAATATAACCGTCTGACTCCAAATATAATACTCCTTAAAAGTCTGGCCAACTGTTGACAGCAAGTACTTCAATGTTATTGCCTCGCCTCGTTCTTGCCCTTTTGGGTGGTCACATCATTTCCTTTCACACCTGTTGCCAGTAAACTAAAGTGTTTACAAGATAATTAAAATATTGGTTATTTGAGAAACTCCAAAATATTACTTTAATTTGCGTCATCTCAATACAAGCCCAACAAGATAATTAAAATATTGGTTATTTGAGAAACTCCAAAATATTACTTTAATCTGCGTTATCTCAATACAAACCCAACAAGATAATTAAAATATTGGTTATTTGATAAACTCCAAAATATTACTTTAATTTACGTCATCTCAATACAAACCCAACAAGAAAATTAAAATATTGGTTATTTGAGAAACTTCAAAATATTACTTTAATTTGCGTCACCTCAATACAAACCCAACAAGATAATTAAAATATTGATTATTTGAGAAACTCCAAAATATTACTTTAATTTACGTCATCTCAATATAAACCCAACAAAAGAATTAAAATATTGGTTATTTGAGAAACTTCAAAATATTACTTTAATTTGCGTCATCTCAGTAAAAGCCTAACAAGATAAGATAAAAGAATTGCAAGAATATTTTGTTAAATCTCTGCTGTCTAGAAAACTATATTTTTTCTTTTGAAAATATGTCAGCGAAGTTGATCTTATTCCTAACATTTAATATGTTTTCTGGCGTTTACATTCAAATATTTCACGACAGCCAGTATATTAATTAATCATTGCATTCCTTTACATTTGCTTCCAGTAGCCATATATTAATTAATATAAGTATATTGAAACGAGATTTAGGTTTTAAATATAACCTGAATTCATTTAGAAGCTGGAATTCATTTAATTTTATCAAGTTTAGAACAATGTATTTTTATGGTAATAAAACTCGCCCTGTGATTTTTAATTAAATTAAAAAATTGCAACTGGATTAAAATCAACTACAAGTTTTAACTCTTTAGCAGAAATCTTAGCTGAATTAATTAGTGTTTGGAAAAATATCATGGACTTGCCATTTTATTAAAATATCTTGATATAAGTTTGAAATTTCCTGCATAATTAATAAAAGATGTGTACACTTGAAATTGAGGCTAAAAAAACTTGACATAATTAAACATAAAAATTCGAACATCATAAAGTTTCTGAATCATGAAAAGCACAAAATTTATAAGGATGTAAGAGAGATAATTTCAACTGAGCACATCCAAATTTATTTACGTGCCTTTCTTTTTAAAATCATATATTAGAGAATTGGATCCAATTCATTTGTTAAAATGTACCATTCAGAATTGATTTAAAATCAAAAATATGTTGACCAACTTAATAAATAATTAAATCAGGTGAAATCGCACTATGCTCCATAAATATCAGTATTTTTATTTACACGAGCAACTTTCTATCAGTTACAATAGAGATTTGTAATATTTTCGTTCTTACCACATTGAACACTTTTAACTTACTTTTATAGTCAACAAAGTAAATAATTGGATATTTGAAAAACAATTCTACTTTCAAATGCTTAGTATCATTCACGCGGGGTTATTGCTGAATTCCCGGAATATCAGCTTATGTTAAATTCCCATAATATCAATCCCAAACCGTCTTGTTTATTGTTGTAAAATCAACACAAGATTATTGCACGATTGCATTCAGTGCATTGGTCACTCACTGGAACAGCGTTATGTAGCCACTGTCCAGCAGTCCACTGTGTTCCCTCTCAAACTGAGCGTGGTCGTTGCAGACTGGCGTCCGTTCAGGAGCAGCGTCACACCGTAGGACACCACCTGCCCGAGAAGTCCCGTTCGGCAGATGGACCCCACTCAGATGGAGAAATGCACTCCACAAAAGTTAGTATCCACCTCAGCAACTTCTCACTTGTCTCTTTCTATCTATCCTTCTTTTTCTCATTGCATCTGTCAGTTGTTTCTCTTTTACCTTCCAGACTGTCATACTTCTTGCGAGTTGTTTGGCGAGTTAGACTTTAAATGGTATTTTCTTTACAATTTAACTTCGGGGGAAGCAATTTTCTGCATGTTGGTATCAGCTTATTTCCGGAATATAACTAACCGCCTAACCTCCTCCTTATATCCCTTGCACAACTGTTTCTCTAACAAAACATATTTTACTATTGCAATTAACATTAAAAGAGCAAATTAAGTGCAATTAATTTATATACTTGTATTCACTTCATTTCAAGATCTGCAAGAGCAAGAATTCTAGAAATTTCACCATCCCGAATCGACATTAATAGAACACAATACTACAAATTCCATCAAATTTTTCTAAAAGAAGAACATTAGCTATCCCAAAACGAACCGTACTGAATTTAGAATCACCTTTGAGACTAAAAGTTATTTAAAATAAACCAAATCCAAAATTCTGTGATCTTAAGACTTTACAAGTATGAACAAGAATTGTGTTTACATTTTTATCTAGATTGGACCCATACCAATCTACTATATTCGTCTTCTTATAGCATTTATTCAAGAGCATATAGACCACGAATTTTAATCTTGTGCAGTACTGCATTTTACTTTGTAATTCTATTTTTTACTTCGCACTGCGGCAGTTCAGCCAAGTGCACAATTTCACCATCAAAATTTTATTTCGATTTTACAATATCGGGTGAATAAAAAGGCATAAACTCATTAGATCTGCACTTTTACAGTCTAACATAGATGTAATTAGTGGGATAACAACCGTTGTTCCATAAGCTTAGTGTCGAGATAGTGATATAATTACGTGCAAAATGTAGACATACATATTTCGCAGTAGCTTTAGAAATAACTTTCAGCAATTCACTGCGATTGCATATCAACATTATTGGAAAACAATGGTTGTTGATCCAATTTATAATAAACTAGTAAACACATAACTAATATTATAGTAAATAGATGGTTGAACTTTCTATACTTTGTTTAAATATAACAAATTTAACCAGAAAATTCTGATGAATGCTTCAGATTATTGCTTAAAAATAAAAAAAAATCTCTTTCCCGGCTAATGTATTTTTATAAACGATATATAAAATCCATTAAAACTAGAAAATAAAGTGTCAAAAACAAAAGCCATTGATACAAATATCTGAAGGTGAAAGAATATAAAATAATATCCACCATGCTGCTTTTACATTCATCACTTTTATCTGAGGGTGGGAGAGAAGTTTTTTTAAACAAGGGTCAAATTGGATCATGCTGGCAAGAGAGATGTGCCATTCACGGAAAGCTTCAGCTGTACAGTGTTTAGGTTGTATGACATTACGCTATATTGGTGTCCTCGAACTAGCACGAATTATTCTTCTCTTCTCAATATGGCAATCATTCTTCGCTCTCGAAATTATATTACATTGAAAATTCTTATATTTCTATGCCCAATTGCAAAGCACCAGAAGGCATATAAATGGAGGATACACATATGCTGAGTTTATGTCATCGACCATGTGATGTCATCGACCTGTGCAAATCCCAGCACTCGCTCTTAATCACAGCATTTTAACTTCTCCTTTCCTCCAACTTATTGCTCTTAATGCCTCATCTGCTCTTCGTTCGTCAACAAATAACACATTGAAAACTGCTAAAACATTGAAGAATAATTTAGCATTTATTTATACACACACCATTAACAAATAACACATTGAAAAATACTTTAGCATTTATACACACACCGTTAACAAATAATACATTGAAGAATACTTTGACATTTATACACACATCGGCCAGTGAATCCAGGGTCAATCCAGCTTTAATATTTTATTGGACTGAATTTAGCCCGAATTACTGCACGCATGCGGTTAGGCATGGATTCTACAAAGCGCTGGAGTGTATTTAAGTCAAGGGAATACCAGGCGTAACACAAGCAGATCGTAAGTTCCTGTACAGTTGACTTCGGATGAAATTGTTGTCGGATGTGCCTTTCAAACATGCCCAAACATTCCCAATAGGGTTTAAATCTGGGCTTTTGCGGTGGCCAGAGTATATGATGGAAGTCAGAGTTATGCTCCGTGAACCACTATTGCGTGATTCTATTAATGATTGGATGGCAGCATTATCGTCCATGAAAGACCCGTCAGCTTTGAGGTGAAAATGCAATATTTCAGAAGGGACGTGATCGGCAAAAATATTCAAGTACTCGATGGACAGCACCGACCTTTCGTAAACATCATCAGACCAGAACTAAACCAGCAAAACATTCCCCACATCATGATACCCCCACCACAACCTTCAGCTGTGCGAACAAGGCAGGATGGGTTCATGGCTTCATGAAGCTCTTGCCACACTCTCCGCATGCCGTCGGTACAAAGCAATGTGTAGCGGATTCGTCCGACCACATAACCTTCTTTCAAATCGGATGTCCAGTAACGCCGTTCCCGGCAACACTGTAAACACATTTTCAGGTTCTTCGCTGAAATGAGATGCTTCCGCACAGGCGTGCGACTGGCTATAATAATTCGCTGCAATTCCCTGAGTATTCCTCGCGTCGAGATCGGTTGGTACAAGCCTTCATTGAAGTCTTTCGTCAGTTTATGCACGGTAGATCCTCTTTTTCGCCATCTCAGACGCCGCGAACACGGGCTTAATTGATGATTTTCTATCCCCATTTTCACCTTTTAGACAATGCCAGGGGGCGCTATTTCCAGCCGTTATACACTTTGGATATCTCACCTGTCGAGAAGCCAGTAAGTTGTTCTGTTCTGGCAATCGTGGCTCCTGACAAACGGGTCCCTACAATAAGGATTTTTTAAACGGAGACAAATCTGTTGTTTTCCCCATTTTGCTCTACTTCTCTCAGAACACACACCGACAGCATTTTTATAGCAATGCTGCGATCACGTGTACCTCTCAGGGCTAGGGCAATTTGAATCCATCCATCTGTGACTTACATTTACATTGTATGTTCCCAAGTTTCTAATTCACTAACTGGTGTATATAGAACAGTGTGGCTTACAATGCCTTGAACCAGAAAAGTCCTAACCCTAACGCTGTAATGCTCATATATTCCAGAAACCTACCTATAGGGAGCGTTCCTAAAGTTAGATACGCTGTTCCATTGTAAGTAACAGCATCCATGGACCAGTTTCACGCATTTAATTAACTCATTAGCATTAAATAGTTGGTATCTACAATGTTCACCTACTGAGCATGGCATCGAGATAAAACAACAGCACGGCCAAATTTATGGCTTAGAGCTCACATTGAACATACTAGGAAAACTATAAAAATCGAGCAAGCGCTATTTATCAATACTATATTGGCTGATAATTAAACCACCTTAGCCCATTATGATATTTTTGTGTTTTAAAGCACACAAAAAAGAAGGTTTACATTACACATTTGGGATGCATGGATTGCATTACACATTTGGCATATAATTAGGTTGTATTATTAAATTATATTATTATTATTTAACAAATCTTCTAACAAAATATAAACTACATTTTGTAGTTTAGTTAGAGAAAATGTTTTCTATACTTTCGCATTGTAGGGTTAATGGCATATTCAACACCCACAATAAATATTTGAATTATTGAAAATATATGAGATAGTTATAAGAAAGTTTATATTTATCTTTCATAGTGAGTTTTGAGAGTTTGATTTACTGAAATTTCTAGATTCCGTGCAATAGGTGATAACATATTGGAATGATATATTTTGTAGATAAAAGTTTTTTTGTGAAACATACATTACACTTAAAAGCACCATTTACGAAATAATTTCAAAAGCTTTGTCTCTCTCTAAATATTATTAATGATTACTAACTACGTAAAGTTCCATCAATCTGTTCTCCTCGAAGAAGAGTCCCCCTCTCCTTCCCCATTTAAAACATCGAATGAAATAGGGGGAAAAAATAAAAAAAAAATATCGTCGGGTAAAATAAATTGAGTTACAAAAATAGTGTTATTTTACCTTGCTTGTAATCGTGCAAATGAGGTAATTATAAATTGATTCAAGGCTTAAATCCCCTACATACTCCGATTTTTTGTTGCATTTGAGGGGGAATATCAGCGGAATTCTATGATAGTGCTTTCTACGGTAGAAAATCTATTAACGGAGAGTGTTTGAAGTTCCAAGCTGAGCTTTGTATTTTTACTAATCCATGGCTAAAAGTTCACTTGTTAATTGGTAAAAATGAAAGTAATTAATTGACACTGTGTTCTTACATTAATCAAAAAATTCTATGCTTTAAGAATGACAACTTAAAAATAGCTTTAGAAATTTGAAAACTTTTGGCTAGCAAATAAGATAACTTTAAAAGTAAAGCATAAGATTGTATATACAGCCATCAAGCTTTTAAAATTTGAAAAATCTTTGACTAAGCAACATAACTTAAGCAACGTAACTTCACAAATGAAGCATAAGATTATATATACAGCCATCAAGCTTTCAAAATGTGAACAACTTTTGGCTAACAAACAACATAACTTTACAAATGAAGCATAAGATTGTATATACAGCCATCAAGCTTTTAAAATTTGAAAAATCTTTGACTAAGCAATATAACTTAAACAACATAACTTTACAAATGGAGCATGAGATTATATATACAGCCATCAAGCTTTTGACATTTGAACAACTTTTGGCTAACAAGCAACTTAACTTTACAAATGAAGCATAAGATTGCATATACAGCCATCAAGCTTTTAAAATTATAACAATCTTTGGCTAGTAAGCAACATAATTTTACAAACGAAGCATAAGATTATATATGCAGCCATCAAGTTTTTAAAATTTGAACAACTTTTGGCTATCAAGCAACATAACTTTACAAATGAAGCATAAGATTGTATATACAGCTATCAAGCTTTTAAAATTTGAACAACTTTTGGCTAACAAGCAACATAACTTTACAAATGAAGCATAAGATTGTATATACAGCTATCAAGCTTTTAAATTTTTAACAATCTTTGGCTAGTAAGCAACATAACTTTACAAATGAAGCATAAGATTGTATATACAGCCATCAAGCTTTTAAAATTTGAACAACTTTTGGCTAACAAGCAACATAACTTTACAAACACATAAGATTGTATATACAGCCATCAATCTTTTAAAATTTGAATAACTTTTGGCTAACAAGCAACATAACTTTTAAAATGAAGCATAAGATTTATATACAGCCATCAAGCGTGATGTTTTGTTATATGAGACTTAGTCGCGGAAAGTCACAAACAGACAGTAAAACTGGACACATTTCAGAACAGATGTCTTAAAAGAGCTATTAAAATATTCTGGTCATACACTATTTAAACCTGCAACCTATACGAAAACGTCAACATAAAGACAATTAAGAAGGAAGTTAAATGGTAAAGAAAGATAAGCGGCATATATTCTTAGAACGAATCAAAATGTAATTCCAGTCGTGGCTTTGATTTCGGAACCAGAAAGAAAAGGTATAGAAGTCGCCCAAAATTCACATAAAAAAGAAGGATTTTAGGAAAGCAGACTAGATTGGCGAACATGACAGAAGAGATTATTTCTGCACTAAACAGAATTTAGTCGAAGGCTAGACTGAAGGCTAGACTGAAGGCTTTGTCTAGAAGATGAAGATTTTTTTTCTACGATTTTAGTCAAATATAAATATTATAACGCTGTAAAAATAGTTTCATTAATTTTCTAAAACTTTATAAAGAACCTTACTGCCCTAACCGGGAATCGAACCCTGAAGCTTCGAACTGGCCAGCCGACACTCTACCGTTGAGCTACTGGGACGAAATTGCAAGCTCTTATTGACGAAGTGGACTCTTGCACTCTCCACTCGCTAATGTCAGATTGGCATGCAACTAACAATCTGACCATATCCTGCTATTTCTACCTCAAGTTAGCCTCCTGCTGCTATTTTTATCCTCCAGGTTAGCTTCCTACGTGATCGTTATCCTCTCCATTTGAAATCGGCGCTCAATATCCCAGTTTCCACTGAATCCGTGCTAGTCGTACTAGGGTCACTTTCAGACCTCTGACATTTTTGCACTAACCTACAGGGTTGATTTATTCGGGCTCCATTGTAAAGTCTTGCTGCTCCAACTGGGAATCGAACCCTGGATCTTCGAACTGGCCAACCGACCCTTTGCCGTTGAGCTACTAGCTCAATTGTAAGCTCTTATTGTCAAAGTGCAATAAGAGCTCACGTATTAGAATCAGATGTTTCCTAACTGCAACCGTTATTGCCGTTTTTAGTTTTTGTACGAAATTAATTTATTCCAGGTATATTCTAAGAAAGGAATTTAAACACCGTATACCTTAAAAACTTCAGTATCTAAGTTAAAGATAAAGGGTGCTAGAGACAAAGTATACTACAGACATCAGACCGGCTGTAAACAATTATGTTTGTTTTTCTGATAATTAAAACGATTAATTCCATTGAAACGCATTTTTCTGTTACTGCGCTTTATATTTCTATATTTCAATTAATTATTTAACTCAAATACCAGGTCAATACAACTATGAACTGTAAAGAGAGCGATGCGTGTTATCAGATGACTGTTCAAGTCTGCATCGAACCTGCGTTGGCATAATATTGTTTTCATAGTTTTCTCATAGGTCATATATATCATATTTTCTACCACCCAAACCAGGGCCTTGCTAATGTAAGTGAATGATTATAACGCAATGTTGTGACGTCATATTTTAACTGACGTAATCAGTTGTGATGTCATATTTTAAGTAGCGTAATCAGTAGACATAATTTATGAGACAAAATCGGTTGCGAAATCATGCTTTAAATGTAATGCACTAATAAAAACTATCGATGAAATGAAAACTATCGATTTGATATGTTTCAGAAATATTTCTCGATTATGCATTTCCTATAAATGATAATGAAAGACAATGAGAAAAATCAAACAGCAATTATCTTCATTGCTTTTAGTATATTTTTATTTTGTTTTTAGCTGGTACAAAACGGCAAATTAACCGTGACAGAGCCTTTAAATCATGGAGGTAAATGCAAAGAGTTTAAACTCATGTAGGAAAAACGTCAAAATCATTTGAATCAATCATTCAGGTGGAACTAGAATAAAATATATCCCACCGCATTACATAACATTTCTGTATCAAAAGCCTTGTATTGAACTAAATAATATTTAAACTTTTAATTTCACATAAATATGTATATTATTAGTGCAGTGCAAATTAAAGCTCAAACAATAAAGAATATTCCTACCAATTCATGTCTATTTTGCCTTTCAATTTATTTTTGTCTCCTGAAATTCTGCACCCTGTTCTTTAGGTAAGAATACTGATTACACCTTCCCTTAATTTTGTAACTTCAATTTAAAAACAATCAAAAAGACATATACCAAACCTTATGCCTTTCTGTTGTATTAAATTAAAAAAATCTGATGTGGGCAGCATATGACTTTCCTTACATAATGCAATGAATTTACTACTTTTGCAGTAAAAAAAAATAGATTATTTTTATAGTAGTTATTTATATTCTTTCCAAGATATTGAATTTTCGTCAATGAGTCGTCATTTTACATGTCGTCATCATCAATGAGTCGTCATTGATTTAGCGTTATTTTTATCCATTTGGCGAGTTTTTCGCTAATTTAGCAACATTTATAAAAATCACCAGGTTGGCTACATTCCACCAAATCCGTCGCCAAAATCTCGCCAAGCGTTATGGGCGAAGAAATAAGTTATATTTACAGCAGATAAATGACTATTGGCGTTCAAATACAAAAGTATTACTCAAAGTATCTGTTTTCATGAATGGAACGAGCTAGATCCACGAGAATGGTGTCACCAAATTTAATCCATGATATTACATGTCAAAAGTTAACATGCTTCTCAACAGTTAATATTTTTTTTAATTTAGAGCTAGATCCACGAGAATGATATCACCCAATTTATTGCATGGTAATACATATGAAAAGTGAACATGTTTCTCAATAGAAAATATTTTTTTATTTTATATGACTTTTTGATAATTTTTTTGGAAAAAGTGCAATATCTTGAGAATGGTTCATGTTAGCGTTCTAAAATTTATGTCAATCGTTTTCTAATGAAAAATTACATAAGAAATGTCTATTTGCGTAACTTTATTTGCGGTTTTGATTTTTTGACGATTTTTTCAAAATTTCACTCGAAAACTTTCGGGGGTTCTGAACATTCGATTGCGTATAAAAACAATAGGCTTCCAGTGTTTACGGATTTTGATTGATTTTTGTACCGAATTTCGTTCGAATCGGTCCATTCGTTCGTCAGTTATCGTCTCCACAGGCTCACTAACACACACACACACATACTTTCACACACACACACACAGACATCACTTCAAAAATGTTTGATTCGTGATCAGGGTTGCTTGAAACGTGCTCTCCCGTCGAAAACTCGAATTCGAATTTTCGACCCAGTCACAATACTTTCCTTATACATTATGTATATAAGGAAAGTAATAAATGGAACTTTATTAACATTAGCAACGCCATATATAATTACCAAAGCATTATGTTATTTTCAAGATTTTTATCCATAGCAGTGTAATCTCCTTTATTCTCAACTCAATCTACATGCTGAAAATAAAGACTTACGCTCATAGACGACAACATATATGTTCTTTTGCTATGCGTGAGGATCCCCCAAAATCGTATTTAAATATTCTATACATGACCTTATTCAGTAGAAACTTTAGTAATTTTTAAAGAACTCTCAAATTGAAGGAAAAACGTAACTTTATAATGAAATTTTATACTGGCAATACTGTGTACCAATCACAGTTTTGCAGATTTATAGTATGTGAAATTCATTAATTTAGCCGGGCATTGACAAAACGCTATTAAAACCACATATATAAGTGTTTAATTCTCATTTCTTAAATAATCTGTAACGTTAAATACATGAAAATGTCTGTCAAATAAAAAAATATTTATACCTTGTGCAACGACAACTCGCAAAAAGATTGACTTTCGGGATTGAATATTTTTGTTAAATCTTGAATTCCCAGATCAAAAGATTCTTTGCATTTCCCCCATAAGAAAACAATTAGAAACTTTAAAATATTTGAAGTAGCTTGTAGAGGCTTTCTTCCATGCATAAATAAACGTATCTGAATTATTCTGTTTAATTTACTTATTATTTTATAGACTGATATACACAGAATATGAAGGCCTCTTCAGAGTTACACCTCAGGTTTGAAAGTGGTTTTCTGGTGTTTTGAGTTTTGAAGGTATGCTGCTTACTGGCATTAATGTAGGACTTCATTAGGACTAATATAGGACTCCATTAGGACTAATATAGGACTTCATTAGGACTAATATAGGACTTATTTAGGACGTAGATAGTATTTACGTGAGATATATTTAGAAATTATTTAAGACGAAGTTAGGACGACTTTTGGAATAATTTACTGATAATTTATTTTCAGCAGATCGTGTTGATTTTATTTACTTTTCAAACCTTGTCTTGAAGACCTATGAAATAATTTTCTGGGTATAAGTGTAATACCAAATGTTTCGGTATTCCCAGAGAACATAACTTGATGTACTTTATACCATTTGCTTTATTACTTGGTCAGTAAGCATTATATCTCCGAAATACCTTCTTACCTGGTTTCAGAAATGAAATTCCTTTCACTCACTGAATGTTTTCTTCCCACCTTCTTCCTGTGAAGAAAAAACAATCTTCCATAAATCTTCAATCCTCTCCCTTGTCCTTACAGCATGTTTTGACTAAGTGTGTTTCTAACCAACCTGTTTCTCCATCGACAAAAACTCAAATCATTGCATATTTTGAAAAATTTTGGAGAAGTTTGAAGAATATTTTTCTGGTACTTATTTTTTAGGTCAATGTTTTTTTATTGCATTGATCATCTCCAAGCAATTATTTTTCTTTACTGCAGAAAAATGTTTTCAATGATATTTTGTTGTTTTTTAATACTTTTTACATTTTAATAAATCATACAATATAATTTGAAGTGAAATAGCATATATTTTTGTCACTGTTTAGCCTTATCACTGACATTTGTTTGCTTAAATATATTTTATTCAATTGTTGATAATCCCAATAAACATTTTAGTCAATCTGTGTTATACATAAATGTGATTTAAGTAACAAAACACATTGTATAAAAAGAAGCCTATAAAATTGTATATTTACATAGATATATTATTCATGTTTTATAAATGTTATCTGTAAAAAAAAATAATAGTAATCTTAATTCTTCGGTATTACATTCTGAGAGGAACCATAAATATATCCCTGTAGCAAAAAGTATGACTGCATCCCCTATTGACTTATTTAACAATATTTCATTTATTCTTAGCAAGTTACACAATTTTCATCTCAAAAGCATAACGAAATATCGAAACATTAATTTGCATAAAATCAAAATGCACATCTCTTAGTACTCAACGCGCAACCAATTCTTATATTTCAATTTTAAGCAAAACAATTTAGTCTTTTTGTATAGATCTTATTAAATTTACATTTAACTTATAGATTAGAGTATATTTGACTAGAATCTTAATTTAATGTCGAAAAACATTTTACTCAGAATTTAATGAAAATTATTTGTGCAACATTTTATAGAACATTTTACTATTGGTTTAATTCAAGCTAGTTTAATGTTGCAGTTCCATAAAATAATGTTTAGTTTAGAACAGAAGCATCTTGAAATTTTTTGAAATGATTAATGGTTTATATATAATAAGCACACATCTAGGCATTACGTGATCACTAATTAAAATATATAATTTCACAAGTCAGTATACCTTCCTTTAATTTGCTTATATCTGTTTTGCCTATGATAACTAATTAAATACATACACTGCTAAAAGTTATGATGCAAAATAAAAAGCATTATGATTTAAATTCAACTTTTTACAACATAATCTATTTCAAGTATAGTTTTCATATCTGTTTCATATATCACGTGCTTTAGATTGCACTCAAAACATCTTTGACCACTCATTATAATGTTTTCTTTTTATATATATTTTTGTAGAAAAACAAAACTCAGCAGTTTTAATAAAGCAACTTTACTATAATTTATTTTAAAATCTCAAGTTATAAAATACAATAGTCAAAAAGATAACAAATATTTTTTCTGATAACCAACTATTGATCTACACAAATCGTTTTTCACGCCATATTGTCAACATATTTTTTACAGAACAAATTTAGCATTAGAAAATTCGATTTTTTCTAATCCATAAAACCCTAGAAGAATTCCCATTCCATGCAATACACAGTCCCCCCTCCCCCTTCCCCTGAAACTTACGAAGTGGTATTTTGATTTTAAAAAATTTTTGTGAACGTATTTTGCGCGCTTGTTTTTTGGAAAAGCCATTTTTTGTCTTTTTTGATTGGCTGGTTTGCAGCCAATAAATCAATGCAGTAGTGACTCACTTTTTGCTTTTTTGTTTTTTCTACGACTTTTTCATCGCTGTAGTCAAGCCGACAGGGCTGGAAGCGGAGTTCTAACTTCAAAGAGAAGATAGAGTAATTATATCAACAACTTGATTTTGATTCTTTTATTTTAGTTTTTGCCTTATTAAACTCTTAAATCGCCAATCGTTTTGCACCCCTTAGCCTTTTGTTCTTAATCCTCCCGTACCTCCCTGCTGCACTAACTGCATGTGTTTCCGGGACTGAAAACTTTGCCATGTACTTCTTTAGCTTATAATTACCAACATGTGTTTTCATTTTATATAATTACCGCATCATTTTAACTACAAAGAGCCCCAGTTATAGTGAGGTTCTTTGTAGATATACAGTACACGAATGACCAACAGTAACATCTATTTTCCAGTAAAATAGGAAGATTTACTTAGATGCAACACAATCACAGTACAAGTAACTGCACTAGGGCCAGCATTCAATGTACTATATTTCGCGCATAGCTAACTTAAGTAAGCTGTGTACTTTTATTTAGTTTTTTATTCATTCGCCAATTATACGTACTGTGTTACCATAGTAATATATTCAAATTTAAATTAAGAATATTTTCATTTCAGTATAAAAAACGTTTAAAAAGTGTAAATTTTTAATTTTGGAATCAATTGCTTTCAACTTAAAGCATATCTTTTATGCTGTAAAATATCAGTTTTTAGTTATTAAAATTTTTTAATACGAATAAGCGGATCTAGGATTAACAGAGGTGTCTATATCTCCGTTATCGAGTTCTCTTTGCCCAATTAATCGCATTCTTCTTTTTTGTTTATCGGTAATGGGCATACTATATACAGTAGAAATCATCAAATTCGAGTTTTTCACCTTATTATCTTTAGTGGATATAAAGTTATCAAAATGATCTATGACAAGAAAGCAATTTTCTATGTGCTACTTATAATATCAATAAATAATTGATGCGACTGGTTTCTAAAATTTCGCACGACCAGATATATTTTTATACTAGTATGTTTAGGCAAACATACCCCCATCAATTACAAGAAATACTGGCCGCAATGTTGAGTCGCCACTTTCATGTAGACAATCTGCCAATATTGCTCTGTCCTGAGTAATGTTCCCAAAGTGCTCTACAACTGCCATTACATGAAAATATATTGAGTAAACATAATTAAAGACCAATAATTATACTCGGAGGATTGTAGCATGAAAAAGGGATGGCAGGGTAATGAAATTTGGAACATTGTGAATTTCACGAATTGAGGGAAAAAATCCACAAATAATATTTTAAAATTTCCCCACCAGGAGCGTTTTGTATTGTATGTTACAAATTTTATGGCCGAGTTAAAATTAATTGTAAAAATTTTTGCTTCACTTGATATCCAAAATTTTCCACAACATGATGACAGCGAAAAATAAAGTTTTGAACAGCGATATCAGGCTGCTCAGATAGTAATTTCTGTCATGTTGTAAAATGCTGTCTTTAAAATCTGTCAAAGTTTCATAAATGTATTTTACGACCACGTGGTATAAATTTCCCCCTTTATTAGAAATATGTTGTTGTTACTAATCTTAACTGGTCTGGCCAATAGGCTGGACCAGGTCCATGAGACCAAAAACACTCAAAAAGTCCAAGACGAGGAGGGGACTCTGTGTCAAATCCTCCTTGACAAGCCCCAGGCAGGACAGAAGATGATCAGGGGTGTTGAAGACCCAGACCGTCCGACTCGTCCTGAGGACTTGAGCATCTATTTGGACGGCCGAGATGATCATGGATTGATTGGTGTTACATTCCCCACAAATGGGGAAGATCTTATTGCCCTGATCAAATTTAAAGCATTTCAAGTGACCACTTAAGAGTCTGGACAGAGCAGTCTGCTGGACACGATTGCCCGAAAAAACAATAGCTCCACCCTGCCACTTGCCACAATACAAGTCATGTGGTGGAGAAGAACGCCAAGAAGTGACACCCTGTATAAAATCGAGTATAAAATCGAGTGGATCGATAAATATGACATCCTGTATAAAATCGAGAAATAAAAGGGTCAGTGATCAGTAGTTTGTGTTCCACTATAGACCGGTCAGAAATAAGCCCGAAGAGGCTGGAAATTGGCCCGAATTCTTGAAAGTACAATTTAATCATAAAAAATAACATTAAAAATTAGAACAATGACCAAAATAATTTCAATACACATCCTTTATAATTAAGGATAAATTATTTCATTTCTTTGAAAACATTAATCTAGTTTCCAATATAATTAGCATATCAACAGACAGATAAAAAAAGTGGGTATTCACAGCTGACGGTGACAAAGGCATCCTTATAAATTAACAAAACATTTTTAATTTTATTTTCCCTTCCCTGATTAAGATGATTTTCTCCTTTTCGGGTAAATCTGGTGAATATATAGGGAAGTTGGAAACGATGTTCGATTTCTACGCAATAACAGACACCTTTATAGCTGATACATATAAATCTACACTTTTAATCAGAAGACAACTGCGATATATATGAAAGATGGACTGCACTTTGCGGCCTATGTACAAGATGCACTACGACACTGCTGCTTATGTGAAGAACACTGCAACTATGCTGCGTATGTACAAGATGAACTGCGACTTAGCGACTTAAAACAAAATACATTAATATGCATCTCGAGCACAAGGGACAAACTGACACATTATCACAATACCAACAGGCACTCTTATCACAAAAAGAGGTTAAGAACTCTTCTTATGTTGCAAAGCAATTGAAATTGAACACGCACATCACAAGAATAAGGCCGTCATATTATTTCAATACCAACAAATATACCCACGACAACAAATAGCATTATTCCAGCGCCATCAGGCAAACACTACTTTCGCTATCTTATCCAGCAGAAAATCCTACTAAGTAGAAAACATGCTAACGTACTGCAGTAGATAATACCAAGATAATACCTAATAAATCCGTACTTGCTTGCTAATAAATCCATATTACTAATTAACAAAACGAAATTTTCATAATTTAAGAGCTCTGGAGTTAAATCGTTAACTTATTAGACATCATTCTGTTATTTTACACTCCAACTCATATCTAATAATTTGCATAATAAAACTTGTGTTGAAGGGGGTTACTTTTACGGCATTCTAAGGCCAAACTCAAATAAGGAAATTCTTTGATTATAAACGACGTTAAAATAGACTACTACGAAGAGATTTGCTACCTATCATTAACAAAATCACTTATTTCAAACGATGTTAAAACCAGGACACTTAGAACTTTAATTATTCTTCAACAATTTAACTCCAAGGCAGGGCAACGTGGGCAAACTTCCAATTCCAATTCATCATCCTGAGAGCAGGAGCAATACGTAAGCTCTCACATCGTTAAATTTGAGATCCAACAGATTTTTACGGTAAAATGGAATCTCACATTTCATTTCATCGTCGGCTTTAAAAAGTTATGCGATCTGACAAAACATATCACATTGGACAATCAAGAAGGTATTATATTAAACGAATTTGTCGCCACGAGAAAGTCAACCATAGAGTCATCACGATTTCTAACAGCAGACATAAAAAACAAGAAAATTGTCACATTTATTTTAGAATTATTATTTTTAATGCACTTGATGGGAAAACAGAAGTAAAATTTGGAAATACAAGTTCTCACATGAGAGATTTACTCAAAACCAAAGTATTTACACAATGTAATAAATCATGAGATAGATATTAACTGGAAATTTAAAAATTAGTAATCTGTGTTGTTTCTATATAAAAGAGCGTGTTAAAATACTTGGGCATTGCTACACGAAGTGTTGAAGACCCAGACCGTCCGACTCGTCCTGAGGACTAAGAGCAGCTATTTGGACGGCCGGGGGCTACACGAAGTGTTGTTGTTGTTGAGACCCAGACCGTCCGACCTACCAGAAAGGTGTAAGGTAACTGTTTGGACAGTCGGGAAGTGCCACCCAATTTAGACCGGAACCCAGTGGGGGAGGCATCCACAGGGACCGTACCCTCCTTCCCCTACCACCAACCTCTCGGAAGGACTTTCGGACCCACATGTTTAACGTGATCGTACTCCGCATGAACACGGCGGCAGTTTTGGCAGTGGCTGGAATCGAACCCGGGCCTACCGAGTGCAACTCCAGCGCGCTAACCAATGGGCTACCGCGCCCAGGCTACACGAAGTGTGAATTTTTTCACAGTAAACATACGGGGGGCCAACGGCCGTACCGTGCTGAAAACACCGGTTCTCGTTAGATCACCGAAGTCAAGCAGCATCGGGCGCGGTTAGTACTTGGTGGGTGACCACCTCGGAACACCGCGTGCTGTTGGCCATCTCGGGTGCGGTATCCCCGTGGTTTGCGCGCTAGATTTGCACGCTACCACAAATGCCGCCGTGTTCATGCGGAGTACGATCACGTTAAACATGTGGGTCCGTAAGTCCTTCCGAGAGGTTGGTGGTAGGGGAAGGAGGGTACGGTCCCTGTGGATGCCTCCCCCACTGGGTTCCGGTCTAAATTGGGTGGCACTTCCCGGCCGTCCATTCAGTTACCTTACACCTTTCTGGTAGGTCGGACGGTCTGGGTCTCAACAACAACAACAGTAAACATACGATTTTCATCCCTGCTGTGACATTCATTTAGGCGCCCGAAGGAAAAAGATCTCAAGGTCGACCCAAGCTAACTTGGAGAAGACTAACGGAACAAGAAAGAAATCAGGTGGGATGGGCGAGCTGGTCTAAAGCAAGGACTGCGGCACATGATCGACCAAGGTGGCGACGCAAGCTGAAGACCTTATGTGCGTGTCACTAGGCACGATGAGTGATGATGATGATGAAACATTCGATTTTATGTAGTCCCAGATGGACTTGACGATCATCTGATTTAAATCCTTGTGACAATTATTTCTCGCGCTACTTAAAATCTAATGTTTATCTAGAAAACATTCACACTTTCACAGATTTAAAAGTCAGCATTACATACCATGTCAAAAATATAACATATAAGCAGTTATATATGGTCATTAATCTCCGGTCATTTATATATGGTCATTAATCTCCTGTCATTTATAATGGTCAACTTTAATCTCCGCTCCCATCATATTGTGGAAAACTCTGTACATCAAGTGGAACAAATACTGTAATAATTTATTTTAATTCGACTTCAAATTCTGTAACATACAAGATAGAATACCCCTTGTGGTAAAATTTTAAAGCTTATTTTTCTTGAGGATTTCCTTTGTCACCCGAAATGCCGATCCAAGTTTCACTACTCTACAATTCCTTTAAGAACACCCGATATTTCATTTCAATGTTTAGCAATGTTTGTCTAATATTTAGATACAATAATTGGTAAAATATTGAACATATTTTGAGTGTGAAGCTAAATTTAGTAAATATTGGAAATATATCTCTCTATTTGGAAAATGTTGGCCGCGCATTTAGATACTAGACTTAATTAAATAAATATTCGAGATATATTTCAATACTTAGACAATATTCCCCTCTCAGTTTGGACCTGCAGTTAATCAAATATTGAACATATTACGAATGTGGAGCTGAAATTAGTAAAACAATAGAAATAAATTTCAGTGTCCGGGCAATATTTGCTTCACATTCAAAAACTGCAATTTTTTAAATATCGGAGATATTTCAAATGTGAGTTTAAATTTGGGTGGCATATTGTAAGCGTAAACGCAATATTAGCGAAATGTCTTCATGTCATTATTGATACTGAATTTGTACGTCAGTATTGACTTATCACTTGAGAAATTAAATAAAATTTAAAACTGAATCGAACGATTGAATAAGAGCCTACAGCACAAAACGCAAATGTGAAGAAAATTTTATTTCTGAAGGTGAGCATTGCATGTTTATCATTGCATATTCAATCCTTGAATATTGAAGTAAGCATTGAACGTATGGAATAAGAATTCGGTCTCGCTTGTGATTTAGATTCTACTTTCAATTAGTGTTTAATAAGGGATCCTACTTTCAATTAGTGTTTAATAAGGGATCCTACTTTCAATTAGTGTTTAATAAGGGATCCTACTTTCAATTAGTGTTTAATAAGGGATCCTACTTTCAATTAGTGTTTAATAAGGGATCCTACTTTCATTTAGTGTTTAATAAGGGATACTAATATCAATTAGTGTTTAATAAGGAATCCTACTTTCAATTAGTGTTTAATAAGGGATCCTACTTTCAATTAGTGTTTAATAATTTAACTTACTAAACCATCTGACAGCATGATTTAGACCCTTATTCATTAAGCTTTGAACACGTGTTTGTTTGTTTCATAGAACATTTTAGTGCCATTTAGACTCTATACAGGATGATTAGAAAAAGATGGGCCAAACTTTACGAGGTGGTAATAAACACCAAATCAAACATTTTTCGTCATAGTTTACCGGGTTGTAAATAGAACGTAAAGGAGTTACAGGGAGTTTACTCATTGGAAAGCGGCCGCTCCGCAAACTTAAAAACGTCATTATGGTTGTTATTTTCTGGTTGAATAAGAAAACCACATATGCAGATTTCATCTGAGAAAAAAGAAGAACCCTTATGCAGATTTTTGTAACACCGAATATAAGGCCTTATCAGTTTGCAGCAGGTATTCGCAGCTTCAACTTTAGAGATGATTGAGGAATTTGCAAATAAGAAAAAAAGCCGATATGCATGATATCTATGCAGTTGAAAATGGGAATGGAATAGAGTCACAACGACTATGGGGAGAGCGTTTCTCCCCTAGACGGTTGCCTAAAAGTAAAACATTCGAACACTTGCATCGGCAGCTCCGGTGATCGGCAAATTGGGCGAGGTGGTCCCATAGCTTGGCCCTTCTGTTGTATCTTGACTTCTTTTTGTGTAGATATCTTAAGAATCTCGTCTATGACATTCTCCTTAAATTCGAAGAATAATTCGTCGCCAGAATTTCGTCGCTGCTGCCGAAATGCCTGACATGCCTGATCTGTTCGAGAGAGTTCGCCAATTCCTCCATCGCCGCTGTGAGACGTGCATTCATGTTGGCGGTCGCTCTTTTGAGCCATTATTGTAATTATTGTTTATTAAGTGTCATTTTATAACTTCATTTTATAAGTCATTCTTGTGTTTTCGTCTTACCTCACCGGTTTCACCATAAGGAGCCCACTGGTGCCTTTACTTTTCATTTCCGACCCGGCAAACTATGACAAAAAATGCTTAGTTTGGTTGCGTACTACCACCTCGTAAAGTTTGATCCATCATTTTTAATCACCCTGTATGTTACACTAAGTTTGACACACTGTTTTAGAAGAGAAAATTGATCCTTTATCCGTGGGAAACTTATATTTTAAGAAAAGTGTGCTTTAAACAATTATTCGAGCTTTTGATCCAATTAAAAAAAATTTCTTTAGAATCTACTTTAAGATTCTGTTCTTTGATTGCATTTTAGTGAAATCATAGAATGTTATGTGCTGAGGTTCGTTATCAGTAACACACACACTAAGCTGTTATTTTATGGTATTATGTTTCCACTTTTCATCCTCTAAGCAAATTAGCAATTTCATGTCAAATTTGGTAATATTACCAATTTCCATCGATGTTTAGCGCCATTTTTGTATATATACATTCACACGCGTAATTACTTTGTCTCAACCAGCAGGAGGTTGAGCCTCAAGAAATCTACCTGATTTTATAGGATTTTGGAAATTGGTTAATTTACGCACATTAGGACTTTCAAACACAGAGAACTATCGTAAATGACTGCTGGATTTTGAATATGAATATAGCAATATAACTAATTGGCGCAATCTTGGTAAGATGCATGGATTACTACGATAGATAAAATTTAAGATTTAGAGACTTTTTAAGGTTAAGAAGATAAACAAATAAACGTTGAGCAGCCAACATTTTAATGATTATTATTTTAGTTGAATCTGTTATATATCTCTCATTCAACGATACAAGCACATATATAACATATATAAAATCAGTAAGGCTTTCAAACGGAAAACCCAATTTTCAACCGTGAACATTTAGAAACATACCACAAAACAAAAAAGCATATTTATATTAATGCATCTTTGAAATGAGAAGACGAAATGTTTTCAGAATTTTTTCAATAACATATTCGGTATTGTCATTGATCGAAAAAATTGGTGTGACATTTTAGGTCCGGACCATAATTTATTTAAACTTATCACCAACAAAACAAAACATAAGAAATAAAACATTTATTTCATGCGTGCGATCATTACAAAAACAGACTTAATTCAATGTAGCTTCAGGCATAATTATATTACGATTCTATCACAACTGAACACGACAAATCTGAAATCCAAAAGTTTTTTTATTTAAATATTTGTGATCGTAAATAGATTGAATTACTGCATCGGCAAAGTTTCAGTCTCGTATTTGCACCAACATTATAGAAGCTGAACACAAGCATGTTGTCTTTTGTTCTCACACGCGGCTTTTTTTATGCACCTTTTGTTACGCGTTGCACAGTTGGTTAGCGGTGGTTTTTCTGACGTTTATTTGACGTTTTCCAATAACAAGATTTAAACGTTAATATTTTCTTTTAAAAATATATATGTTTTCTACATGTTTTGTCAGTTAATTTGCGGAAATATATATCTATAAATGGAGTTAATATAATGGGATTCGCGGATGAAAGCGCAGAAATGCACAAATAAGATGATTCCATGTTAAGATGTCCACTGTCATCAAGTGGTTATGATTCTGTGATCATATGACAACGTTTTCCAAACTATTTTCCACGAAACATTGCTGTTCCATAAGGTGCACGATAAGGTCAGAAAATATACAAAGTAAAATTAAAATAAATATAAACATTGACTGTGCAAAATATTAGATTTTGTATAATTAACTAAAACTTTAAAGGGTATTCATATGAATATATTTGACACAAATCATATTTTCACTGATTTGACGATTTGTTTATTACTAAGACTCCTTGCAGTGGCTTAAATTCATTTCTCTAAAAAAATTACGGTATGTTCAGGTCTTGGGATAGTTTAGAAAAATTCAATCTTGGTCAGACTGGAACAAACGAAAACTGTGTTTTTAAAATATTGTAAATTAAGAGTAATATAAAGTACGACAAAAAATATTAATTTATGCCATTTGAGAAAAAAATATTTAAAATTTTGCTTCTAGCGTAATTTTGGGCACACTTATAGCTCCTTATATGGTTTTGATGTTTGTGAGTGTAAATAAAGTAAAATGTATTTGATTATAAAAACTGCAATTTTTTTTTGCAATTCGCTTTAAATCCGCTTTAAATATAGTGTTTCGAAGATTCCTACTTGAATAAAGAATTTTTTCGTGGTCAAAAATATTTAGTAACCGCTGTCATATGAAATATATCCATAATCATTTCAGTTTACTTTATGTGAGAGTTGCTAAATGTCGTGGATAATGTTTCTAGTTTTATATATGGAAGATTTATTAAATTTTGGGTGTTGCAGTAATCTCCAAGGAGTAACGTTACATTATCCTACGGTCAGCAAAACCACCAAGACCTCGTCTAATTTTGTTTCTTCAGCGACGCATGTACATTTTGTTGTTCTTTATGATTAGTAATAATGATAAATAATTTTTTGCTTTGAATTAAACTGAACTTTTGAGAAAAGATTTTTGAGCGGGTATTTTTTTACTTTTTTGCCCCCATGCAGCATGTGGAGAGGTTATTCAACCCTCGGATGGGCTGATCAGGTTGGTTTTACTCAACACTCCTATTATAAGTCCAGCAAAGGTCGAGAGAAACCACATTATTTTCTCAGCACTAATCAAAAGCTTTTTTGGCAATAAACATTTCAATTTCAAAATTCTGACTAAATGTAACACTTATTAACACATTCTCCTCTTTAAGATATTCGTTGTAACTGAAACAAAAAGAAAAATATGAATATCCTATCAAAATATGATTCTCTCCTTTTATTGCAGTTGTAAAATAATTAACAAAAGTGTTTTTAATATATTAACAAAGGCTTCACAACTGACTTTTTATAAGTACATGACTTTGCGCAGAACCAATGAAGTACACACAACGTAAATTGCCGCGGAAATAAAACAATAAAAAACAGATAATCATTTCGAAAACACGTGGATTTCTTTTTCCAGTGTGAACAATCAAGAGCTGAACGCGAAGTGAGAACCAACCACGTGCGTGTTGAAACTTTTTAATATAGATAAGGTGACGTCACTGTGACGAAAGAAAAGTAAAATAGGAAAGCAAGGAGAAAGTCAAACAAAGAATGAAGAGCAGCAAATCAGTAAGAAAGAGATAAAGAAATATTAATGGTCATGCCATAACACAAAGAGATATGGTGTTATAGACAAATTGTTAATGGTAAATTGTTTAAATTTTATTAGTATGAACTTCCAAAGAAGTCCAAATTAAAAGCTTTTGATCATTTTGTTTCTAATAATGAAGACAAAAACATAAGCGGGTTTACCATACCGGCGTTCTTGCACTCCCCGAAAGACCAATAGGCTGCTGATGAACGCGTGGCACCTACTAATATGATCAATTGTTTTAAAAATATCCAGGCTAAAATCTTTCTATCCTTAATCCTGAGTAAAAACTTAACCAAAGTAAAACAGAAACTGTGTCAGTGTCTTATCTGAATCATCCCTGTAGCATTTTTACCACTACACTCTTCGAAAACTATACACCAGAAGTATTTTAAATTTGACCAGTTTGACACAAAAGTTTCACTTTGCTCTCAACAAATATTTGCGTTGTAATCAACAAATGTGCAAAATTGTAATATTGATGGCAACACTGCACAGACCAAATTTTTGTCAATATTTCTCATGTCCTAGTGTTTTTGTTTTATCTTTTAATACTTATAATACTTTTGTGCAAAAATTATAGAGATATTAAATCACTTTGATTAACTACATTCCTTAACAACTAGGTCAAATTTAACATTAATATGTTAAACTTGGACGGACAGGTTTTTTTTTTTGTTTGTTCTTCTTTTAAATGTAGCCGAAATTTTTTTATATGGCTTGTATATGTAAGAAAAAGTCTGACAAATTTTCAAAAGTGTTTCAACTTGCATGTTGTTCTCATTTGGTGTTCAACTCTTCGATGGCTCGCACTGAAGAACACCGCGTATTTCCGAAAAGATCATGTGATTTTTATTATTTTTCCACTTTTCGCAGCAAAACGTTGCATTTACTTCATTATCTTTTTATAGTTCTTTGTCTTGAGCTTGTCCATTTCTTATCTTCGCTGTTTCATACTCTAGGACTCACAAATTTACTCATTGCTATGCAGTATTAACAATGTCTACCATAATGAATTTACAGGAATAGAAGTGAGTTCCAGCCAACGGGTATTTATATAATTTTTTGTGTATTGAAACTTTATACACGTTTCTACATCTGTATAATCTAGTATGATTGAATATTAAAGGCAAATAGAACAATTCATTTTAAATAATAAAATTAAACAAGTATAAAAATGGAAAGATAGCATACTAAGTGTCTTATTCAATTGCAGCTACTTTAGACTTCCTGGAAATATTTTAGACTGTTACCAATATAAAAAATACATATCTATAAATAAAGCTTAGAGAAGTTAAAAATTTTCTAAAACCTGATGAACCCTTAAATATTTGCCACTCACTGTGTGAATACATCATATATTATTTCGTAAATAATCAACAAGAATAAAATTCAAGCGTAATTTATTGTCACGGTCCTCAGTATACAAGTTGGAATTTATTTATACTATTAAAACTTGTACGACTGTATCTATTTATGTATGTGTGGGAATGAATGTTGCCAGGCCCGAACTCGGGACCTCATGTTTACAAGACCGGCATTATAAGGTTAGAGAAAAAGCTAGCTTCGACTCCGAACTTAGAACTCGGTTGCAGGTTCCCAGCATATTCGATGGATGTCTTTTGGCAGGAGCAGAGTCGGCTGCTGCCACACACTCCACCCCCCTGATGAGAAGTCCCTGTCGAATTTCGGCGAGGAGGGGGATCACCCAGAAAACCCCCGCGTGTCCCCATCCGAAACTCAGTCGAGGGCCGGGAAGCGTGTCGCACCTCAGACGTGACGTCAGTCGTGGTCAACCAAGAAAGGAGTGGTAGCGCCTTTGGTTCCATGTGGTGCTGCTATCTCGTGTTGAGATGGTGAGATCGTGGGAGAGAGAAGGTAAGTGCTCGGACGTTCAGAGTCATCATTGTGGAATGAATGTTGCCAGGTCCGAACTCGGGACCTAGTGCTTACAAGACCGACATTATAAGGTTAGAGCAAAAGCTAGCTTCGACTCCGAACTTATAACTCGGGTACAGGTTCCCAGCATCTTCGATGGATGTCTTTTGGCAGGAACAGAGTCGGCTGCTGCCACATATGTATATGTTACAGTAAGAACTGGTAATTAGGGAATGAATCATTAATTGGCGTAGCGAAAATTGATAATGGTCAATAAATTAACGCCCCCTAGTAATTGTCGACAATGATGAACTTTAGGTATTGAGTGTTGATAACGATTGAGAAAACAAACTTTCCCTAAGAATTGTTGACACTCTCAAAACGTCGCGCAAATAAAAACTAACTAGAGCGTAAGCTCGACTGTCTCATATACAATCTTAAATACACAAAATAAATAAATTTTTAATTATTTACAGAAAATAAACTGCTGAAAGTCGGACTTAATATGTCAGGATGAACAATTTACAGCAATGAATAAGTTTCATTAATATAAATTGATTGTTATAAAACATCAGAATAAAATTCAAAATGTATTCTAAATTAGCCGTTTGTTTCTTCGATTTGTCAACAACTGCCAGTGAGAAAGATATTTAATCGACTTTTCCTAAACAGGCATCCTCGCCTATGTCCCTACGCAAACCGGATAGATTTACCGATTATTTTATTTTTAAAGTTTAAGTCTACTTTCAGTAATCTTGCTGTCTATTTTGATCTTGTGACCTTCAACCGTGACCTGCATAACCGTGCGTAACAAATGGGCACCAGGTATGTATGTACCGGGACGCTAAAAGCTACCGTTGAATGTTGAAAACCCAGACCACACGGCCAACCCGAAGGCTTATGGTAGCAAGATGTGTGGCCGGGCTAAAAGCTAAAAGCTACCGTGTAGCAAGTTAACAATATACTTATGCAATAACTTCTTTACAGAAAGATTGATAATGATCATATCTCCAAATTAGCAAATTAAAAGCTTTTCCTGAAAATGGCTTAAAAGAATTTATATATATATATATATATATATATATATATATATATATATATATATATATATATATATATATATATATATATATATATATATATAAACGCAGAAATGCATCATAGGCAAATAATATCTGCCTCTTATATTTAATAGATCTTTGGCGTGGATAGAAAACATTTTCAACAAGCTTTGTAATCTTTGTGTAAAGTTATTATTTCTACACAGTGTAGATACTTTTGTACCAATAAATTCTGCCGACATGATTTTCCTTTCTGAGAACCCATGTCGATGCATCGAAAAGTGGTTTAAGTCAGCATTTTTGTCTTTTCATATCTCTGGGACTTTTTATGATAAAATACTGAAATTTTGTACATAAACTTATTAGTGTATGAGGCACATTTTACTCATTGGAAGTGTTTTTGTATGAGGGCCGTATAAAAATTTAAATTTTGTATTTCTTAAAATTTAATTCCCTTGAAAATTTTAATCGATTTCATAAATTTCTGTACTTTTTTCTATGCAACTTTGTAATTTAATATATATGTCTAAGATCAATATTTAAGGAATAAAAGCCGAGGTCAATGATTTTGGGACCTCGAGGTACGTAGCTGTAAAAAAGGATCCAATTATAGTTTGCCCAATGGCAGCGAGTTTAACCTTAATTAAATTGTTTAAAACATGAAGATAAAGAGAAACTTAATCTCTATGATTTAGAAATTTCAAATCTACACTGATTTCCAAAAGTTAAGCACGGAATGCAAATTTTCATTTTTCGAAAGCGTATTTGAATTTGAGTATCTGAAAAACGCTGCGGTTGTAGATGGCAGTATGCAAATATCGTATGTTACAGCCAATCACGATTGATTGTCCATATATATGCTAATTAGGTAGTCGTTGAAGACGCCAGCATTCTGAAGAGTTTGAGGAGGTGCATTTAAATGCTGATACGAAGTATTTATAACTTTTGTAGGATTTTTTTATGATATTCGTGTTTCTATGGCTGAAAGAAGATGAATGGCATATTGTGAGCACTGGCGTGCTGTCGGACGTATTGAAGCAGGACAATCAATCAAAGATGTCGCTATTTTCTTTGACGTTGATCATTCGGTAACTTCTCTATTATGGAAACAATTCCAAGCAAGTCAAACAGTTGTCCGGAGACCTATGCTCGGTCGTCCAAGGATTATCACCTCCTCTGATGATCGGTATATTGCTATAGTAGCCAAGCGGAATCGACCTCCACAACTGCTACATCCATGGTTGCATCGGCACTTGCTAAGACAATATCTGCCAGTACTTTGCGCCGAAGGCTCCACATGAAGGGACTGTGCTCCCAAATACCACGTTTTTGTATCACTCTAACCGTCCAAGCCAGAGAGGCAAGATTAAAGTGGTGTCGTCAACATGTCAATTGAACTGTCCCAGATTGGTGCAACGTCCTGTTCACGGACGAGTCCAGATTTGCCCTGGGATCAGATGATAAGCGGGTAAGGGTCTGGAGAGAACGAGGCACAGGCAATGAGCCCAAGAACATCATCGAACATCAGGCATTCAGGGGTGGCAGCGTCATTGTGTGGGCTGGAATTTCAATAGGATATCGCACAGAGCTGCACATTTTTAAAGGCGATTCTGTGGCGGCTGCGCGATATCGGGATGAAGTCCTAGCCCCATTGCGAGACTCTACGCTGCAGTAGTTGGTCCTGATTTCCTCCTTATGGATGATAATGCCGTCCCCATCGAGCTAACATCGTTGACGAATACCTGGAAAGTGAGGTCATTTCTCGTATGGAATGGCCGGCGTATTCCCCCGACCTTAATCCCACTGAAAACCTTTGGGATGCCCTCGGGTGTGTTGTCTCTACAAGTTTATCTGCTCCAGCCAGTCTCAGAGAGTTGGAAACTGCCCTATTGGAGGAATGGCCATTACTCGCATCTGCGATAGTTGATCCCCTCATTGAAAGCATGGAAAATCGTTGTAAAGTTTGTATGAAGTACGGGGTTGTCACAAACCATATTAATGTAAGTTTCGTTTGGTTTGTTTGCCTTTAAACATCATTTTCTTAATGACCCAAATGTGACGTCATCATGTAACTTACGAAAAGTAAATATTTTTTTTCATTTTTGTACATAATTCTTGTTTGCTTTAATGCATAAACACATTTGCTACCTTCATGTACAATTTTGAGTTAATCAATGTTTTACTTTTCCATTTTTGTTGATTTTCCCGTCCGTGCTTAACTTTTGGAATCCAGTGTATATCATTCAAATACTTGAGTATTTTGATCAGGCTGTTATTCAATAATTACTGATTATTGTCTTCAGGCTTTTGCTCGAAAATGAAAATATAGCGATTTCAAAATAGTTCGTCATTTAATTATAAGTATTTTATAAGCAAGATTGTTTTCATAGTGACTGTAACGTTTCTTGCAGTCCCAATGATATATTATTTGATTTGAGGTTAGTTTAATTCAAATAAGTTTATGGTTTATGTTTCATTAGAGGATCCTATAGTAATGAATCTACGTGTGGCAGGAAATACTTTAGGACTGCAAGAGCTATACTTTAGGGGTGCAAGAGCTGTACGTTCATTCTAATAATGATTGTGGAACAAACAAAACTCAATACTAGGGAATATTAATGTTTGTAAAAGTCGAATAGGCACTCGTACTTAAGAGATTGGGTAGTAGGTAAGTAACAAATACTGAGCATTAAAAGACATTATAGAGCAAATAGGATGTGTGAGTACAGCTAATATTTTTAACTTTCCTTATAATGCCGCTATTGTTATTGCCATCCCATTAGAAATAATATATTTTCAATAAATAGACATATGTTTGATCTTTGAAATATTCTCAAAATTCGCAAAACGAACTTTCCTATAACTTGCAATATTCCCAGATGAATAGTTTTTATGTAAGTAAACCGTTACCTGCAGGGGCAACGTGCTTAAATTCTAATATTGGGTCAATATTATGTATAGAAATATTGCCAATATAAGCCTAACATAGCAAATGTTTCCAATATATTTGCCTTACGTTGGAATTATTTTTAATATTTAGTCAAAATTAGAGACATACAGAAACTATATAACATCTATATTAGGAATAAAACGCCAGTTAGCACTATTAGAGAACAAACAGTCTACGATTAATATTCTAAAATATTCAATCATAACTATTTATTGAAGATTTCAGTGATTAATTTTGATAATATAGTTCTGTTAGTGATATGTATGCTTATTTCATTATAATCTCTTCAGTTCTAAAAGATTATTCTTTTTTTTTTTTACACAGTGATAAATTAAAAGGTGAAAATGTGGTTTCTTTTGCACTTTGTTCAATTGTATAAATAAGTAATCCCCATTAAAAGAGTATTTACAATAGTTTATAAATTGCTATATATACCCTCTTGTAATTTTTATTAATAGTTTCACCACTATTTATATGTCTAAATAGTATTTATGCTGAAGGGCAAGGAGAACTAAATAAATAATGTATTTAGATTTAGCATTCAGTTTATTTATAATTGTGTGCAGTTATCATTTATTTATTTAGCTCTTTTCTTAGCAGATATAGAGGACTTAATATATTATATTGTTGTTAAAAGAATATTAATGATGTACTGAAAAAGATGATAAAATGATATTTTTTCTAAATTTTAAAATTTAATAAAATCAAAATTCGAAGAATTAATACAGATTTTTCATACAATTAATCAAACAGATTTTTATACAATTAATCATTAATTTTTATACAATTACATATATTTTACACAATTAATCTCTATCAGATGATTCAAAATTTGGTTAAACTTCGCAATAACTTCTTGACAGCTTTGACCACAACGAATATTGCTGCGTTTAACAGTATTTACAAATCAATAATATTGGAAATTATTATGTAGAATGGATCGCCTTTCTATTTTAATATTTATGGACCGATTTCGCACTTTTTATGCGCTCATGAGCTAATCGGTACCTGCAATGGCAGCAATGGCATAAGGAGAACTGGCTGTATGTCACAATTTTTCAAACCACTTTAGGGACCGACAAATTTACTCCTACCACGTAGCCGGCTTCAAATTTCTATAAAAGTGGGATGAGGCTGCACGAGGTATCGACGTTCAAGTTCATACTTACAGAACATAGCGCCTATAGGTGGACTATAGGGACTTTTTCAAAGTTAGCATCGCCCTCCCATTGCAAATAACAACAACCGTGAACGAGGTTCGTTCTTACACGAAAACAGTATTGTTGTACGGAGATACGCACGATTTATGCGTTTTTCACGTTTCTTGCATTTAGTGCGTTTTAAATTTTAAAAATGGATCTTTATAATTCACATGAAATCACCAAATTCCATGTTATTCAATTAAGGAAAATATCGGTGTATTTTTATTTTAAGTCCACTTAAAGACTCTATTCTGAATAATTATCAGGCAGAAAGGGTTTTTCGTCCAACTATTAAAGTTATAACCAACTATTATAAGTACCAACTATATATAAGTACCAACTATTAAATTGTTGCTCTTGAGCAAGGAAGCATTTTGGCTCTTCCTTGCTCTTCAACAAGGAAGCATTTTAACTCTTCCTTGCTCTTCAGCAAGAAAGCATTTTGACTGTTCCTTGCTCTTAAAAAAGGAAGCAGTTTGTTTCTGCTTTGCTCTTCGGCAAGGAAGCATTTTGAGTCTTGTCTTCCTTGTTTTTCAGAAAGGAAACATTTTGTCTCTGTCTTACTCTTCGGCAAAGGAGCATTTTGGCTTGTTGTTGCTCTTTTGTTGAAAAATTCCGCAAATTTAAAATTAAAATTTGATAATCTAATACTATACATATATACATTTTTATACTAAAAGAAGCATATCTTTAAATTCAAATTCGAATAACAACGTGCAAAATATTTAAGTTGTGCTATCATTTTCAGTGCATCGTGGTTAGATAAATATTGCAAATCAGTATATTAATTTATGATGTGTGGGATACCACGGGACTAGGGTGACGTCCTGCTTGAAATACTATTTTCAGAGTCTGAGCCTCGATGCAGGAACACACACTGTGATTCATGTGCCGCCGAGCAATGGCCATGGTGGCCGACAACAAACGGCGCTGGACGCCCTGCTGAATGAGCTGCAGACATTCACGCTACCGGCGGAACAGAAGACGCCTCGTGACAACATACCAGGCTTGCTGGGACCTCAGCGCCGCCTTCCTTCATATCCGAGTGCTGACTCGCCCGTCCGGTCACCTATCCATGGGATGCCGCAAGCACGGTCCCCAACTAACATAGACCCCGGACCCAAAGTTTTACAAGTAACACCAGTAGCAAAGAGCCTATCGCCTACACCTCAACAACAGGAACGAAGGCCATCTCCAACATCTCAATTAAAAGATGCTGTTGCAAAGAAAGTACCACCACCTCCTCCACCAAGGACAACTAGTCGGTCCCCTGTTACCTCCCCCACCGAAGCTGTAACGGCCAAACCCGCTGCACCTCTCCGTTCCGCCCTTGCTACCAGAAACCCTCCTCCTCAGAGAAGCAGTTCCGTTCCGACGCCAAGAGGATCTTCTCACCCAACACTGCGACAAACAGCTTCTACCAGGCAATCGTCCCGAGAGCGACCAGATCCTCCAGCGCCACTTCCGACCACACCAGCCCCATCTCAAACCTCCAAAGAAGCCATTGTTAAAACTTCGGCCTTGAACGATGAACCTCCACCCCGAGATCAATTATCAAGCAACAGCAGCAGCAGCGAGAGTGTCAATTCGCAGGAGGGACTTCAGATGGCATTGGCTGCAGCGAAAGCAGAACAAAGAAAAGTTTCACAACAATTAAGAAATGAGCTGCAGGATGAGGTGAGACGAAATTTCATTCTTATTCAATAGGTATATGATATGCATAAATTGAACATTAAATTTTAAGAAAATCAAACTGTCATATTTAAATCTCTTAATTCATTAACGCTCAGCGTTCTCAAAGAGAACAGTGAACATTTATTCAAATAAAAGTATTAGTAACACTGTAAAACATTGTGGTATCATTACAGCATTTTTACAACTTTATAAATTTTACGCCACACATGATGTAACAGATCTTCGCAACTCGTGCTGCATTGTAGGATCGCTTTAGAGAAATCTTCTAAATGCGTCTACGCTGGAGAATTTCCATTTACAACATGTTTTCTGTATTTTATATGAAATTCAACCATTTTCTTCTATTTTTAGAATACATCATTTTGAAGGAAAATTTGGTCCACTCTAGGTGTAGTAAAATTGCAGCACACACAACATTACTAAGTAAGCAAAAATACATTATGGTGAGGTAACATTATACCAAGAAATACAGCTCTACTATATAGCATATTGCATAACATGTGGCGGTATGTAAGCATACATTGCATGTAGAAAGTGAGCGGGAGAGAGAGACAACAGAGTTCTCACAACCAGTAACCGAGTATTTATTTATACCAGTCCAAAACAGACGCCATTTCGTTTGCGGATTCTTTGCTGTTTCGGTTAGTCCATGCCGCCACAGAGTAAATTTCAGTTATATTTTTCGCACTAAGTCGTTCTAAAAGAGTTAGTTAACCACCTATGGATCTCTATTATTTTGCCCTTTTTTATATGTACTCGTTTTATTCTCATGTAACATTGATACATGGATTAATTACCAATTTATAAACTACTAAAAAATGTACCCGACGTTGCCCGATATTTAAAATGCAGTTGCAGACAGTGATTCGTCACTTCAAATACAACACGCAGACGATCGGAACAGTTTCCAGTCTCTACAAAATGTCTGTTATTTTATCAAAACGACCTGTTTTCGATACGATATTTAAAATTCGGAAATCGTCTGCTCCAATAAATGTGATTTTCAAGCCGCAGAAGTAAAAATACAAATATTAAATACCACCTTATTGAATTTTGATCAGATTTATGACAAAATTAGCACAATATTCATGATGACAACATAACACCAAATAAAAAAATTAGAGCGAATTCTTTTAAATTCCCAAAGTTTGAAAACTGATAAATTAAATCCACTTAGTTTCAAACAGCTGTTATCTCAATAGCTATTGTTCTAGACAAAAGTAATTTATCCATTTAATCAAAGCACATGCTTACGTATGTTATGGTCTACTTCCAAAAGGAAATTCCTTCTGAAACCAAAATTTTGCAAGTATTCAGCATTAAATGCTCTATGCATTTGAAATTATTCGAATTAAAAAAAAACCTTGCTTAGCCATATCGTCTGGGAACCTGAAGTACCTCTGTACCGAATTTTGATATTGTATTATCGGAAGCTTCTATGTTTCGCTACAGACAACAAAGACAAAGAGAGAGAGAGAGATCGTCTTTTATTATGTGAGAAGATAAGTGGCAAAAAAAGTTTGATACGTTGTATTTTACCTATTATATTTTATATTATAGCCAGTCTTTTTTCACCCCCAAGCATAATTTTCATATTGTTCGAGAACCACATCGCTATTGGACGCATCATTTGATATTTACATATGACCATCGACGACAAAAGTAAGTTTCACCCAATAAAATCCACGAATACATTCGTTATTTGAGAATGGGCATCACGTACTTAAATTCTGAAAGACAGTGTTTTTAAGAATGATTCAAGGATATCCAGACGGTGGACGTCTGCATTCAAAATTATTCGAAAGTTTTAGCACTGATAATCATATGATTCTAGATTTGAAGATCGATTAGGCAAGGACCAATCATCTGACAAGTTAATAACACTTTGTTATCACAGAACAATTATTAGATATTAATTCAATGTTATAATTAATAGTTATAAACTGGTTGAATTTCATTCACATTTGTTAAAAATGTTTTCAACTTTATTACTGCTACCCAATTAAGTAATAATCAAGAACTTTTTAATAAACACATTATTTTTATCAAACTGAACGCGTCATCTGTTAATAATTTAAAAAAAATATTTGTAGTAAATGCAATTAAAAATATTCTGTATCAGAGACTTCATGAATTATTTACAGCAGGCTCATCTCCTATTTTAGGTTTTCGCTACAACTCAAAAGAAGACAACTCCAGGCTCGAAGAACAGACAAGAAATGCTAGAAGCTCGACACCAGGAGTTGCTGCGAAAACAAAAACAACTTCAAGAACAATACACACGACTGCAACAAATCCAACGTGGGCAAGTGCTAGCCCGTCTTGGAGGGAAAACGGGCGATCTTAAAAAGACCGGCAGCGAATCTAACATTTTGTCAAAAGCTGGACTTTTATCTCTAGCAACCGCTTCTGGATCCATGCAGCATCTGGCTGTCTCTGGATCTGTCTCAAATCCTATCACGGGGTCAAAATCGTCTCCCTCTTCTTCGCCTAGCCCAGGAAAAGGGGGGTCACAAAGCCCTGCAAATAAAATTTTCGAAACTGATATTCTCTGAGGCAATGAATATTTACAGAATAAAATATTTTAGAATACATGGCATAATCTTCAGTGGACATTTTGGAATTCCCACACATCTGTCGGAAAGATTTGCTGAACTGGGGAATAAAGTGCTGCCAAACAGAAAAATATCTCTTAGTAAATATTTTGTGCATTGTTATTTACAAAGAGTTTCCGGGATCCTGTTATTCATTTTATGGAACATTGTTTAAAAGTACTGATTTTGAAATAACTCTTTCACCAACTGGACAAGTTAGATTTACAAATGCTTTTAGAGATAGGATGTGGGTGATTCATCCAGTGGATAACTTCTCAGTTGAACACTTTTATCACTTTATTTATAATGTTAAATACATATAGCATCAACAATCCTGGAATTTAATATCCCACCGTTGTGAGGGCAGAACTTGAGTTTCAAAGTCGTATTTCAACAGTTAATTGTTGACAATAGGCACTCTAATTTTTCGTAATATTTGATAGATAACCTTAGTAAGTCTGTAGAAACTGAAAATATATATTTAAATGAAATACGGACTTTTAAAGCGTATTAACCTATTTACCGACTGTTGCGGTATATAGAGTACTGAACAAAATCTTTAGATTTTTGCATGTAAATTTGTATTTTCCCTGGCCATGGCTCCAGCGTCTGATTTGTTCCTTAGTAAAGGTTACTTCTTCGAACAAATGCCGCGGATCAAAAAAGTGACTGTTCCTTGTTGTGTTTCGAGAAATCGTCTAGTCTTTAAAGTATAATCAATTGTTGGTATTTTGAAGAAATATACGGACTTTGGGCAAAGGAACTTTCAATCTCTTCGGCTGGCCGAGATCAATCTGCCCCCATCGTAGTGAACCGTTACAGTTACAAAACCAAGTGGCATTCCGCTTCTAACACTTTCCTTATTGGAGTTCATTCTCGGTGCTATCGACAGGAACGGGGACTGTTTTTATACTCGAAGAATGCTGTTTTTTTAAGATAACTGATTCTCTCAAATGTTTTTTCCAATCAGCAGAAGCCAGAGAGAACTTTGTAAGGAGTGACGTTCCAGTTTTGTAGTTAGTCAATTCTCGAGAGCAGTGAGCCGGAGAATTTTTATACCTACACAAAAAAAATACTAACCGACAAGAGCCTTTTCTAGCGAGCTTGCCCGCTTCCGGAACGAACCACTCTTTCAGTTCTCGCTCCTTGTGAAGTTAACAAATGCAGAAATAGAGCAGTAATAGTTGCTTCTGGATTTGCCGCAAATTAGTATTTTTAGCTGAAAAGAACGTATTATGAAGGATGAGGCACAGAATTTTCAAACCTGTGCTGATAATGGTATAAAAGAGAGAAAATGGGAGAACATTTAACCTTATCGTTTAGTAGTCCATATCGAAGTAAATATATTTAGCTTTAAATATAACTGGCTACAAGTAGATTTTTTTAAAATTAAGATCGAATTATTGCAGTTCCATAAAAAAGATGTTTATTTAAAACAATTTCAGAGCTTTAGTAATTTCATTTATGCAATATAAACCGGGTACAATTCCTAACACTGATATGGTTTCCTTTTCATC
Source organism: Amaurobius ferox (assembly GCA_951213105.1). Lineage (NCBI taxonomy): Eukaryota > Metazoa > Arthropoda > Arachnida > Araneae > Amaurobiidae > Amaurobius > Amaurobius ferox. The sequence goes on along the minus strand of OX578152.1, from coordinate 38,281,528 downwards.
CAATGACTCTGTGTATAGGATTGCCAAGTACTCAAAGTGAGACGTTTAAAACATCATCGAGAAACGTCACATTTTCATTACTGTCAGAAATTGTCGAAGGATACGGATCTTTAAATATTGATATTTAAAATATGATAACATGTTTTGCTGTTTGACGATATTTTAGGTAGAACCAAACGACCTAATGAAATATGAAAATTTTATATATTAGATTTGAATCTTCTATAAACATTACAACATTTTTATCATCTTCGAGAAAATTATAAAAAAAAACATCACTGTGGTCTTATATTTTCAAATAACTTCACATTTTATCAAACCGGGATGAAACAAATGCGATATTAATCCTCAAAATTTAAGATTACTTTGATCATACTTAGACTTGAGATAAACCTAACTATTTTGGAGAAAGACACTGATTTTCATTAGATTATAACCAATGTTTATGATCACGTCAATAATATTGAATAGAAATTCACGAAACACGTTCCGATTTACCAAGTTCTTCCTATGATTATCCCTAATATACTCCAATATATATTTTTTATTATGCAGATATACCTTTAAAAATACATTCTATATCATTATTAAACATGTAAATTCTAACTGGTATAGTTTCAAAATTCTGAATAAAAACTGCAAAGCCCAATAACTAACATAAACAACACTCCATAGCAATAATAATGTCCCAATCAAATGTAGCAGATTTAATTGTATTGTTCTTTATAGCTACCACTATTTTTATTATTTTTTTAAATACTCATTATTTTTCTATTCGGAAACTTCAGACAAGGGCGTTTTTCATATCATAATTCAAAATTCACTTGTGTCATTTAGTATATGACAAAACTTGCCAACTTAGCCATTTGTTAGAACTTTTAACAGCCAAAAATGTATAAATACAGCCGTAGACGGGCTAAGTTAGCAGTTATTTATAATGGCCATCTACAAATTCTATCCATTTTACTGTAATTCTAGCAATAAGGTTCATCTAAGCGTTGGCAATCCTGTATATGACTCGTACCAGTCTAAAAACATTGCCATGCATGGTTAGACCAATCATTTCTAATCACATTTTCAGCTAGTGTATGTCCCAGGTTCTGTGAGAACTTATAAAAGCTTGCTAAAAATAAATATAACTTCGGTTTTGTAATTGAGTAAAAAAGTTTAAATTATTAAGGTTTCAAAATAACCTATTAATAAACAATGAAACATTTCAAAACCGTGAGAGTTATTATTTGCGTGATATATTTATTCGCGTTATGCACAACTCTCGGCCCCTGATTTTCCCATAACTTTGAAACTAATGGATGTAATTCAGTGAAATTTGACAGGGACATAGCTTGACGTATGAGCAGCAGTTTTGTCTTTTTTGCACATTGTTGACTTGTGCTCGTTGACATGCCCCCCATCTTCTGCGGCATTTTACAGAAGGACTTCTGTGGGAAGGCCAGCAGTCTGTTTTCCACTTTTGGGCTAGGAAGTAGTGATCGTGTCCTTCAGTAAATAAGCTTATGCATGTCCATGTTATACCAATGCATGTCCATGACAAATTTCTTTGATATGCATCCATTAGTTTGAAAGTTATAAATGAAAATCTGCGACCGAGATCGAGTGGAACACCCTGTAGATATTCGATTGATAGTTATAATTTAAGCAGCGAAAGTTTTACTGGAAGGTGAATTAGAGCATTATTTTATTTGTAAAATGGATTAAATTTCTCTCCTGAAAATCCAAACTGTATGTGTAATGATCGTTCCTCCTTTTCATTATCCTCATCTTTTGTATCCTTTCAAATTCCAACTTTTTTTTTGTATCTATTTGTGAATATTTTAATTAATATAGAATATATTATTTTTTATTCTATATTTTTATGGCATAGATCAGGGGTTCTCAAACTTTCTCGGGCCACAGCGCTCTTAATGTCACATTTTTGTCACCGCACCCTAAGCCAAAAGGAAAATCTGATAGTTCCGTACATTAATTAGATTCAAAAAGTATTCATGTCCAACAACTTACAGGTCATTTAAAAAATAATATGCATACATTGAAAAATAAAATTATTTCGTCTGAAATCAATTACAATTACTTGCGATGATAGTCTATCTGGATTAAAGCATTTGTTTAATTGGAACCATAGGTCTACGACCAATCGTTCAAGAAATTTCCAAATGTACGATCTAACACCCTGTATGATTAAGAGTTTAAGATTCACTGAAATCTTAGCCTTAGGTTACACTTAGAAGCGGATATTCATATTTTATAGATAACCAAAAATTAACCCTTGTCAAATGCTGTTTTTAAATTCTCAGCAGACAACTCAATAAGATTTTCTTCTGCACAGGTAAATTGAGCTTGGCTCTTAGCCTTGAATGGGTCATTAAGCCATGAAAACTCTTCCACATAATCATTTTTTATATCTTCCAACAACAGTCGAACATAAATGTGTGTGCTTCAAAATATTAAAAAAAATAAGTAAATAAATAAACACACACACACACATATATATATATTTATTATATATATATATATATATATATATATATATATATATAATATAATATATATATATATATATAATATATATATATATATTATATATATATATATATTATGTATATATATATATATTATATATATATATATATATATATATATTATATATATATATATATGTATATATATATATATATATATATATATATATATATATATATATATATATAATATATATTGATTGATTGAATGAGACCTCTAAAAGTTTTATTTATAACAATGATATTTATAAAAGTGTATACTCCTAAATTACCCGCTACATTTTACTTATTTATACATGCACAAACGTGATATTTGTAATGAAGTAAATTATATATTTCTTTCCTATAAAATCTCAATAATCTCAATTGTACAATCAATTTATAAAAAAAAAAATGAGCAATAAATGCTTCAAGGATGAAAAATATTTCCCTTCCCAATTGCGCAAAACAATCTTTCTAAACATCAAAAGCAATAACATCCTAAAAATCTCAATATGTTTATACATCCTCTAGCTTATCAAGATCCTCTAGCTTAAGAATCTTGACGCGATGAAATATTTCTCAAAAGCATACCTAACTAAAGCATGTCTTCAGATATATTAAAAGCAATGTTTCCCTACCATCAGCACTTTTAAAGAGTAATTAAAATCCCGTTGAATTCGAGTCATCACCATTTGTAACGAACTTCCAGAGATAGAGAGAAATGATTTATATCTTAGTGATCTTGCACGCTTTCGATGGCAGCAAGAAACTTGTTATAAGCCACAATTTTTGTGAACTTCTATGAGAACTGACAATTCCAGTGATGATATCTATGCCCGCATGCCGGCTTACGTGGAAGGAATAAAATTCTCAGTTCCCATAGAAATCCTCCGGATTAATGCGCAAACACATTTCTCTTCAAATAAACTTCAATTTTAAGTGTTTAATTGTTTTGGAACCAAACATACGCAAATTTTTAAAACATTGAATTATTTTCAATGATCTTCGAACCATTTCCGCAAAATGTGGACATTCAGATTCGATTAATGACTTCTCAGATGTTAAAAAACATTTGAATCGTAAGTCCTTTTAACTTTATGTTCAGCCCTAGTTAAAGCAATTTATAGATTTTACAGTCTGTAGGTTAATCTGCAAAATTTTTCCGTTTAAATCTTTCATCTACCATAATTTGTATATATTGCACACAAGAGTTTTAAAGAAGCTTAGTTTCAGGCTTTCATAATCTCTTAAAAGTATAACAGCTAGAGTTTCTTAAACCTGTTGATATTAAATAAATAAAAACATTTTGTGCAAAGGTCAGGGAAAAAAATAAACAACATATTTACGCTCAAATTAATATACTACACAGCATACCGTTTTTCGTCCATGCTAAAGAGACCAGCAAATTTGCAGTCAAAAAAACAAAATGAGCTTAAATTGAAGGAACAAGGTGTACATTTACCCAAGAGGAAGAATTCAGAGCCCAAATATTAAAAACCAGCAAATCAAGTAAGTATTCACGTGAGAGAGCCAATCATAAAGCAGAATAAAGAACAGCCCAGAATAAAGAACAGCTATGTTTGGATTGGCATGTTTCGGACTTTTTGTTTTTAATTGAATCTCTCAGGTAGACTCAGTTTTTCCTCCCATGATTCACTTTAGAATATACCATTTAAAATGGTATGCTCTAAATTCTTCATCTTGAGTATATACAATCTTTTTTCCATATGTACCAATTTCGTTTTTTATGGTTCGTTTCCATATGTACCCATTTCGTATTCGTTTGTTGGTTTAACACCAACGGTATAAAACAAACTAACTCTTTCTAATTGAGCTCTGTACCCACCATTTTAAGTATATATAATGTTTTTTCTTTCCATTTGCACCTATTTCGTTTTTTCGACTTCGAGTTTGTTGGTTTGTTTAACACCAACGGTATAAAACAAACTCTTTCTAATTGAGCTAGCTCTGTACCCACCATCTTGAGTACATATAATATTTCTTCCCTTTGAGCCCATTTCGTTTCTTCGACTTCAAGTTTGTTGGTTTGTTTAACACCAAAGGTATTATACAGACTAACTTTCTAATTGATGAGCTCTGTACCCACCATCTTGAGTATATATAATGTTTCTTCCATTTGCACCTATTTCATTTATTCAACTTCGAGTTTGTTAGTTTGTTTAACAGTAACGGTATTAAACAGACTAACTCTTTTTAATGAGCTCTGTACCCATCACCTTGAAAATATAATGTTTCTTCCCTTTGCGTCTATTTCGTTTATTCCACTTCGAGTTTGTTGGTTTGTTTAATACCAACGGTATTAAACAGACTAACACTTTTTAATGAGCTCTGTACCCACCATCTTGAGAATATATAATGTTTCTTCCCTTTGCGTCTATTTCGCTTATTCCACTTCGAGTTTGTTGGTTTGTTTAACACCAACGGTATTATACAGACTAACTTTAAAATTGATGAGCTCTGTACCCACCATCTTGAGTATATATAATGTTTCTTCCATTTGCACCTATTTCGTTTATTCAACTTCGAGTTTGTTAGTTTGTCTAACAGTAACAGTATTAAACAGACTAACTCTTTTTAATGAGCTCTGTACCCATCATCTTGAGAATATAATGTTTCTTCCCTTTGCGTCTATTTCGCTTATTCCACTTCGAGTTTGTGTTTTGTTTAACACCAGCGGTATTAAATAGACTAACTATTTCTAATTAATAAGCTCTGTACCCAGCATCTTGAGCATATATAATGTTTCTTCCATTTGCACCAATTTCATTTTTTTGACTTCGAGTTTGTTGGTTTGTTTAACACCAACGATATAAAACAGACTAACTCTTTCTAATTGAGCTCTGTACCCACCACCTTGAGCATATATAATGTTCCTTCCATTTGCATCTATTTCATTTTTTCGACTTCAAGTTTGTTGGTTTGTTTAACACCAACGGTATTAAACAGACTAACTTTCTAATGGATGATCTCTGTATAAATCATCTTGAGTATATATAATGTTTCTTCCATTTGCATCTATTTTGTTTTATGGACTTCGAGTTCGTTGGTATGTTTAACACCGACGGTATTAAACAAGCTAACCCTTTCTAATTGATGAGCTGTGTACCCAATATCTTGAGTATATATAATGTTTCTTCTATTTGCATCTATTTCGTGTTTTTGACTTCAAATTTGTTGGTTTGTTTAACACCAACGATATAAAACAGACTAACTCTTTCTAATTGAACTCTATACCCACCATCTTGAGTATATATATAATAATTCTTCCATTTGCACCTATTTCGTTTTTTCAACTTCGAGTTTGTTGGTTTGTTTAACACCAACGGTATTAAACAGACTAACTCTTTCTAATTGATGAGCTGTGTACCCACCATCTTAAGTATATATAATGTTTTTTCTATTTGCATCTATTCCGTTTTTTTTACTTCGAATTTGTTGGTCTGCTTAACACAACGAGGTGGATATTCACGAAATGCAGTATGCGGTCTTGTACATTAATTAGTGCGTAATTACATTGCTTAATTTTCCCTATTAACACCACACTCAGTGATTTGATTAACTTTAATTTCACGTTATTATATATCAATCATTTTAATCAGTAATTTTACAATCCCATCGGAACAAGTGATAATAACCACTGCCAGCACATTTTACCTATTTCTAAGGTTTTACTATTTTCTGCATTTGTTGGCTTGTTGACTTGATGACGAGAGTCTGCCTATAATGTCACTTTGAAGACCAGTAGTGCTACAATCATGCATTTAATATCTATAAATAACGTAATTATACACAAAGAAATATTATAGAAACAAGCCGGTATGAACACGTGAACATGAATGGAATGATAAACTTTTAAAACAGGAGCAAATGTGTTAGAAAACACGTGTAGTGAATGCTTGTAAGGTTGTATATTAAATGCTTTGAGCTGAAGGCACTTTTAGCTCAGAGCTATAATGCTCTCTCTATCATCTTTTGATCCGGAATCAAAATCCGGCGATGCCAAGTTGGTCCTTCGTACATTCGCTAAACAAAAAAAATTTTTAAATGTAAGATATGAATTTTGAATTATATTTGTGGTATATAAAGAACTGGTTAATTTGAAACGATTTATTTGATATTTTGTCTTGAAAATAAAGTTTAAAATGAACAGTCTAAGTAAATTACAGGATAAATGGAATATTTAATAATCATATAGATATGAATATTAATTTATTTCTGTTGCATATTATACCAATGTTGTATTCAAAGTAAAAAGTATAAAAACAAAAAGTTTCTAAAATTGATCTTTTTTTTGTTGTTGTTGTTGCTTTATTCGTGTTTAGCTCCCAAAGTCATATTCTGTACACATTAAAAAATTTCTATCACAAATTTCTTTTAACTCCATCAAGGCAACCATTTTAAAATTGCTTCAAATACAGAAATGGCATCAGTGCCTTAGAGTAATATTTTAAATATAATAGTTATGTCTTCGAAAATGTATTTTCTTTTTGGTTACACTAAAATAAATAAAACATTACGTGTTGTTCATGAAGGAACAGAAAAAAATCTTCATTTTCCCCCTTTTCCTTATGAGTTTCAGTGAACGAAAAATCTTCCTGGTGTGATGTCAGTGCATGTAATTATTAAAGCTATATTTTATCTAAAATCTTATAAAATCATGAAACCTTCAACTGGTTCATGTTTATAGACCCAAAATAAAATCAACAATGAGACATATTTTTCAGAAACGTCAGTTTCTAATTCTAGAACGTTTGTAGTAAAGAAGACCATCGAAAACTCCATATATAATTTTCAATCTCAACTATATAATGGACTCATATACATTTTACATATTTATTAAAAATAATCTTGAATTAAATATTTCTTTTAAATGTCAAAAAGTGAGTGAATATCAATCAAAAATAAATGAACAATTGTTAATCAAAATTAATGTACTCGATTTCCTATGTTACGCTTATTTCCCCCATATGTGGTAGGGTAGTAGCTAAAGAAATCTTTGAATTACATATAATGTACAAACGTTAAGCCATCAAAGAGTGGTCATATGAAAATAAACGATCAATAGTCATGATTGATTATTCTTTAAGCGTGACTATCAATAGGTACAATATTTCTATAAAATGAATGGTAACAAAATATTGTTTAAAAAATAAATAAACGGTTAACAGCTACGATTGTTCTACATTCGTGAATGTTAATAATATACACTGAAAAGCCAAATTATTTTTATTGTGTAATTAATTCTTCTATTTCTGTAGCACATACGATATGGAGAGAAATGTACTTTGAGAAACCATCAGACTTGATCTCTGATTATTACTGACCTCTCGTTTAACTAAACACGTCTACCAATTCTACGCACCTCGAGCATTCTGACGCATTCCTCGAGCCTTTGACGACCACACGTCTTGCGTTTCCGTTTTTTTTTCTTTTTTTGGTGGTGCTTTTTTTCAAATTTTAACAACTCATGTCCTCAGTTTTCCTAATGCTCGCCCTACTAATTCAAGCTGTTATGATCATTCTACTTTCAAAGTCCATCAGATTGCGTCTTTTACCAATTATTTCTTGAGCAATGAACTTCGCTAGTCATTGCATGCCTTGAACTGTCTCTTCTTATGCCAATTGAGCAATCTAAAGTCAGCAATACATGCGGAGTAATTACTTTTCATGAAATAGCGCATTTGTTAAGATAATTTGGTCACTCAATGTATTTATACGTTGTCTTGAAATAACGAACTGTATGAAAGATAGTTCAAAAATAAATCAACTATTAATAATCATTATTAATAGCCGTTGTTAATAGTTAATTATTATTTGTCTTTAAATGTTGAGGGGGGGGGGGAGAACACCACCCAAAAGTAAAATTTGATATATGAAAATAATCTTAACTGCTTATGGTTAACTGTATATTGACTATAAATGATGAAAATTTAATAATCGCTCAAACATAAATGAAATATTAGTGGTCACATATTTCATTAATCACGATTTCTTATAATTAATTTTACATTGTCTCTAAAAATGAACAAACAGATCCTTCAAATATATAAATGAACGATTTATAGCAACGAAATTGTTCATTAATCTTGATTGTTAATAGATTGATTGTTATCTGTTAACGATTAATGGTTAACATGAAAAATTATTTAAAAATACATTAATACTATAAATGAGTTCAAAATTCATTTGTAGTAATATATAATGGTTAATTATGAGTTACCTCTAAATGAATGAAAAACGGCAAAAAGAAAGAACATCCAAAATCAAACGATTAATAGTCACTATGAATTATTTATCAATTAAGATTTGAAATAGTCAATTAGTGACTTACGGCAAAATCCTCGTCGGTCTAATGACGAAAGGAATCGCTTTGTATCCAGATGAGTCAAACATTTATCTCCCTATCCTTCGCTGCTAAAATCAAGAGAATAAAGAAAAAGTTTAAGAGCAGTATGCTTTAGTTTAATATGTTGATTGTGCAAAGATTTTTGAAACTTTGTTTGAGAAAACAGGTTGTATAACCGTTTTATGCTACGAGTGCTTTTAGAAGCTCTTAATGAAGAAAGTTGCTCAGAGTTAATTCCTCAATACGTATGTAACATACTAATGTTATACTGCAAATTATTTATTATTGTTGTTATTGTGTTATCCTCATCAAATCTTCTGTTAAAACAGCGTCGAAAGGTTAAGTGACTTAGTCATTCAATGAGAAATAAGCCACTAAGAGAATGAATGACAAGCTTATTTAATGCAAAAACAGCCTCCTGAATTAAAAAATGTCTTCGATGTTTGTCTTAAATTTATGTATTTAAATTAATATATAAACATATATGTAATAATATGTAATACACGTAGCACATACTCTTTGCATAAACAATTTGAAACCATCCAGAAGGGATAACTAAACTATTTATTTCACCATCCCGAAGTGATAAACTTCAGTTACTTCCTAAATACTTTCCATCCCATCAGAGAATACAACAGTGGATCTTTAATCACATATTTTTAGAAGAAAGGTTATGAGATCTGAAACTATAAGTCAGTATGCTTAGATATTTTCTAATCTGAAGGTACGCTGAGGGATCGTTGATATACACGGAAAATTTTCAACAGTGGCAGACTTTAAGTTGATGTATCTCTTCTAGAAAAAAATTAATTGTATATGTTTCGTTTCCCAAAATGGGCAATTTTTGAGTTATTGTTTAATAAAATGCATTTTTATTTATTGGACATTTATTCCAATTACACTATTTATTAAAGTGAAAATTGTGAGCAGGGGATACAATTGAAAGGCTTGGACAATCAATGATTACGGTTCAAACAATGGTCAATCAGCGGACGATTGAATAATTAGAGATTGAGAACGAACGGCTTAGACAATTTTAGTACACCTGATCTGGAACCTACAGTTTAACTGAATTCCGTACCACTATAAAATTTCATGCACACTCACATTATCTGAGTCAACACTCAAATAATTAAGCCAGAGCCTTGTGAGATTTAAATGAGACTCACAAGGCTCACAGAGCCTTGTGAGATTTAAATTAACATAAAAGTAAAAATATATTTTTGTACTCCTTGTCTGAATAACCATTATGAGTGAGGACGCAGCATAGTTTACAACATTCCATCCTTATGGTAAATGATGTTTTCTAACACCGAGTTGACCTATATTTGGAGATATGTCCTTACCAAGAAAATTGTAAGATTCTATATTCATCAAAATCGAATTTTAATCTTTTGACGATTATTATTTTATGCATGCAAACGGTGACTTGACCAGTGAAACTTAGAGACCATCATACAAAACTTAATATATGTTCGCAAATTTGGACATCGCATAAATAAATAAAAATGTTTCAATACATCGATGACGTTCTATTAATACAAACATAACACATTTTAGTTTTGCAAAATTTAAAACACTGTATGGCGTGGTGAAACAGCAAGATTAGCATCATTTGCGATATTACTAATGCAGTAAAGTAAAACATCAATATTTTTTTCCTAAAATAGATTTAAAATAAGATTTTAAATAAGCAGATTTTAAATAAGTGTCTGAGCAAGTATTTCAAAAACTGGCAAATTGGGCTTACTTCTTTTACCTTTCGACGCTGTTCATAAGTTAAGTCGTTATGTTATGTATCTGAAATCATTTAAAATTAGAAGATTGGAAATATTATGTTGATTTAGCAGAAAGATATACTAATTTTTGAACTCTTTCATGGCAGTACAGTATGGAAAACAATAATTAGTGTAATCGAATTTTAAAATTTAAGAAATAATCAATTTATATGTTTCATTATGAATAGAAATCTTTTTCTGGGGATATGGCATATCCCTACCTCTTTTAATATATTTTTTAATTTTTTTAAGTTTAGAAATGTTATGCATTCCATATGAAAAATTTATTTTCAAAGATATTTGGTCTTTATAGAGAAAATTACAAACAACGTCTGAATCTAACACATTTTTGCACTTATTTTAATTAAGCATTTAAAACAGGGGGAACATTCCTCACTGAAGGAAATGTGAACTTCAATTAATTTTATACTATATATTTCTATTGCCAAAAGTAAAAATAAAATTTTACATGCTATTCTTAAAAGTTTAAGTCCAATATAATTCAAATTTTCGAAACGGACTTAAACGGATAATATTAAAATAATTCTATATTACAAAAATTGAAAATTTATCTTTAAAATTCGCGAAATTAAAAAATACAAATTTTATAGGCACTCAAAAGTCTAGATTATTGCTTACAGAATATCTGTGAAAAGTTGTGCTTGCATTCAAGCTGAATTGTCTGCTCAAAAAATTGGATTTAAAATTGACGTGCATTTCGCAGAATTTAGAATTTTAACTTCATAAATTTTGAACTAACTGAAATAAATAAAACCTCGAAGAGGTATGTCCGCCCGAAAGCTCAGTTGTCCTTGTACCGAATTTTGCGGCTGTCTGAACTTTGATTTTTCGCTACAGAAACACATAAACAAAAACATATTTTATTTTGTAAGAAGATAGCCTTATAAAAATAATTATTTTAAATTAAAATATGTTAAAAAATAAAAAAAAAATTCAAAATGGATAAAATTAAAAAACATAAATAATAAAAGAGGAATAACTTAATCTTCACCCCGAAATGAAATTTAGCAATATTTTAGTCTTAAATGAATATTTCATTGTCTACGATATTTATATATTATTTTAAGTGCAAATACACTTCTATTGCCTAGATGTCCCCAAAGGCGACGAGCCCAAGATCAACCAGCCAATAGGAAGAAAGAGAGCGCAGGAAAAAGGTTGATTTTTTTTCCACTCCAAGAGAACTTTTGCGTGCGCCGTGTCTTTCCATTGGCCAGTTCATTTCATCTCAGTGCTTGTCGCGTTTGGTGAAAACTAGGCGTAAGTGGTAACTGTCGTGGAAGAGTATATTGTGCGATTTTAAAAATGTTGACATATCTGAATAATATTGTTAATAGAAAAAATATTTATTGCGCATTTACCTGTTAACAAATATATCCCTGTTATACATTTCAAAAAATGTCTATGCAAAATTCTGTTCTATTCTAAATCTGAGTCTATCTATGTTTATGTGAATATGTAAGATTGTTAATGTTCATATACGCAGGCGAGAATGTATGTATAAAGCGTTGCAGAAAGCGACTGTGCACCTGTACATACCACGAACGAGGTTTGACGCGTCAAATCGCCAGCGAAACTAGTCTTTCCTTTAGATTCTCGGACATGTAAAGTGGTGGAATACATGTAACGGAAACTTTCAAAGCAGCTACTCCCGATTCCCACAATGAAAGCTTTGTGAAAACAGCGCTTTACAATGAAACAAAGGTTTGTAAAAATATAGTTGTATCATTTCACATTAATAAAAGTTTGAAACTGTTCTCATGTCTGCTGTATTATTAAAAAATATCTAGATTCTAGAGCAATTATTCTCAACAAGGGAAATGCAACTAGGGATTCTGAAGAATTTGCAAAAGATTACCAAGAAAAGTCACAAAAGTTTAAAAAATGAGTAAAAAATTTAAATTAAGGTTTCTGAGTGATAATTATATTGACACAAAATCATTACAAAAACAAAAATCTAATGTGGGCAGCACATAACTTTCCTTATATAATGCAATGAATTTACTTCTTTTACAGTTTAAAAAAATGTTATTCTTATAGTAGATACTTATATTCTTTCCAAGATATTGAATTTTCTTCAGTTACTCGTCATTTTCATTGATTTGGCGTCATTTTTATCCATTTGGCGAGATTTTATTTACTCTGGCAACATTTAAAAACAATTAAAAATTTAGCGACATTCGGCTAAATTCGTCGCCAAAATCTCGCCAAGCGTTATGGACGGAGAAATATGTTATTCTTACAGCAGATAAATGACTATTGGCGTTCAAATACAATAGTATTACTCAAAGTATATTTTCTCGTGAATGGAACGAGTTAGATCCATGAGAATGATCTCACCCAATTCATCACATGATATTACATATGAAAAGTAAACATGTTTCTCAAAGGTTGATATTTTTTTAATTTATGAGATTATTTGGATAAATTTATTTTAAAAGTGTGCAATATCTCGAGAACGGTTCATGCTAGCGTTCTAAAATTTATCTCAATCGTTTTCTAAGGACAAATTACATAAAAAATGTCTATTTACGTAACTTTATTAAAGGTTTTGATTTTTTGATGATTTTTTTCAAAGTTTCACTCGAAAATTTATGGGGGGGGGGGGGGTCTGAACATTCTATTGTGTTTTAAAACAATAAGTTTCCAGTATTCATGGATTGTGATTTTTGTACCAATTTTCATTTTAATTGCTCCATTCGTTCGTGAGATATCGTCTTCACAGACTCACTGATAGGCGCACACACACAGACATCACCTCAAATATGTTCGATTCGTGATCATGGATGCTTGAAACGTGCTCTCCCATCGAAAACTCGAATTCGAATTTTCGACCCCGTCACAATACTTTCCTTGTATATAAGGAAAGTAAATAATGTATAAGATCCACGGTACTGTATTTTAACGTCGAATTCTACATTTGACGATTTTCCGGATGACAATATGTAATACATTTTCAACCAATTAATCCATATTTCACAGTACACAATTAACTTATATTTCACACAACTCTGAATAAACAATTATCAATATTCATAGCATCCTCAATAAGCAATATAGTTCATATTTTAAAATATTTTAATAATTAATTCATCAATTAAGCGTTATTTTCATTAATTTAGCGTCATTTTTGCAATTTTAACAAAATTTTCGTCAATCTGGAGCAAAATATCGCCAAGATGGCGATACTGTGTCAGAAAATTCGCCAAGTTAACCAAATATATTACCAAGTGTTACAGACAATTGGAGAGAAGAGTATTTTCTATATACTAGAATGTATGTCCGTCATATGACGGAAATCAGAATTTGTGAAGCGTTACTTCACATTTAACGTCATTTTAATCAATTTGGCGACATTTTTGTCACTGTGGTAACACCATATAAAGTCGCCAAGTTGGTGATGTCCCGCTAAATTTCTCTCCAAACGTAACGAACGAACGAACGGAGAAATGAGTTATTCTTGTGTTCTTTCCAAGATATTGAACTTTCATCCATTAGTCGCCATTTCATTGATTTAGTGTCAGTTTAATCAATTTGACGAATTTTTATCAATTGGGTGACATTTTCGTCAATTTGGCATTATTTAAAATGTCACCGTTGGAGATATTCCGAAAAATTCGTCACAAAAATTTTATTCAAACGTTGCGGACGGAAAAATAGGTTATTCTTATAGTAGATTCTAATATTATTTCCAAGATATTGAATTTTCGTCAATTAGTCGCCATTTTCATTGATTTTTCGTCATTTTTCATTAATTTCATTTTTATCCATTTGGCGACATTTTCGTTAATCTGGCAACATTTAAAAAAGTCGCCAAGTTGTCCACATTCAGTCAAATTCGTCGCCAAAATTTGGCCAAGCGTTATGGATGGAGAAATAAATTATTCTTATAACAGATAAATGACTATTGGCGTCCAAATAACAAAATATTATCCAAAGTATGTTTTCTCATGAACGGAACGAGCTAGATCCATGAGAATGATATCACCAAATTTATCGCTTGATATTGCAAATAAAAAGTGAACATATTTCACAATAGTTAATATTATTTTTTTTTTTTTATGCGAGTTTCTGATAAATTTATTTTTAAAATGTGCAATATCTCTAGAACGGTTCATGCTAGCGTTCTAAACTTTTTGTCAATCGTTTTTTAATAAAAAATTACATTAGAAATGGCTATTTGCGTAACTTTATTAAAGGTTTTCATTTTTTGATGATTTTTTTTTATTTTCACTCGAAAATTTAGTGGAGTTCTGAATATTCAATTTCGTTTAAAAACAATAGACTTCCAGTATTCACAGATTGTAATTTTTGTACCAAATTTCTTTCGAAACGTTCCATTCGTTCATGAGACATTGTCTCCACAAAATCACTAACACACACACACACAGACAGACATCACCTCAAAAACGTTTGATTAAAGTTCAGGGATGCTTGAAACGTGTTCTCCCGTCGAAAACTTAAATTCAAATTTTCTACTCCGTTACAATGAATGACAGAAAGAATAGCAGAAAATAAATAATGAACGGAAAGAAAACAAGGCGATAAGAGGGCGGACAGCAAAATGAATAGTACTTACTGGATAGTGAGTAAAATAACAAAAGCTTTAGCGGAAGAACATGAGGTGTTTAAACCAGCTGTAAAAATATCAGCCGTAGCTCCAATTCGACGGAGCCAAAATGGTTTTACATGAATAACATTTAATAAAATAAAACTTAACTTTTGTAGCTTCGAAAATAAAAGAACTTGTTCCAAAATCTGATTATATTCTACAGAGTACACTTCAAAGATAAGTTCTTACAATTCTATCCCAGGAGCTAGCTCAGCGGTAGAGCGTCAGTTCGAAGATCCTGGCCAGTTCGAAGATCCAGGGTTCGAGTCCCGGTTGGAGCAGCTAATGCTCTTTACAATGGTGCCCGAACAAATCAACCCTGTAGGTTTGTGTTCGTCGGTGTCGGAGGTCTAAAAATGACTGTATGACGACTAGCATGGATTCAGTGGACTCAGAAATATGGAACACCGATTTCAAATCGGGTGGACAACGGCCATGCAGGGAGCTAACCTGTAGGATAAGAAAAGCATCATGAGGCTAACCTGGGGTAATATTAACAAGAAGTGGTCAATTAGGTTGCTAGTTTCAGACCAATCTGGTATTAGAGGGTGGAGAATGAAGAGTCCTTCAACGATAAAGGCTTGCAATTCCAGTAGAACGGCGGCTGGCCAGTTCGAAGATCCAGGGTTCGATTCCCGATTGAAGCAGCAAGGTTCTTTACAATACGCTCAAAGGGCTTTTAAAGAGCTACAAATTCTCGGTGATTGTTTATAACTATTAGTTTCTAAGATATAAGCATTACAAACTTGGAAAAGCTCTTTTTAAATAATAAATATAGATTTAGAAACTAAATTTCCCCATACATATTTTTGTCGTTTACTATTTATATCTGCGTTTAAATAGTTTCGAAGATATTTTGGATGAAAGTATGAAAAATGAAAAACTTATAAGGTTTTGAAAGAGCTACAAATTCTTGCTTATTGTTCAAAGCCAGCACTTTTAGTTTAAGAGATATAAACATTACAAACTGCAGAAGTGAAAATTTTCAATCTTCTTGACAACACGATTAATCAAAAACTATAAGAGCATTTTTTAATAACTAATATATATTTTAATATTAAATTTTTAGTACACATTTTTGTCGTTTACTATTTGTATCTATCTCTTATAGTTTACTATATATTTTGTATGAAAATTAGAAAAACGAGAAAAACACTCGGTTAAATAGCTACTTTTTTGAATTTTTCAAAAAAAAGTTTAAACTATCAAATTATTGAAATTATTTCTATATATTCATAATCAGAACCTTATTTCCGACAGAACAAGAAGCATTATAAACATTTTTATCTATAATGTTCGGCGATATAAACGTTCAAAGTGGTTACATTTTTCACAACGCTCCGTTTTTATCGGAACAAACCCCAACCATCAAAAATAAAAGAAAATTTGAATAAAAATATGATGCGAGCAGCACATGACTTTCCCTGCAAACTCAAATTCAGTTTCTCGTTATTTCTTAAATAATTCATTAAATTCAGTTCAATTGCCCGAAATAACAGCCATAATTATTTCAAATAACACTGAATTTGCACTTTTAATTCAATTTTCGTTTTTATTTGGTAAATGGACTTATTTTCAAAGGTGGCGTAGTGAAAATACGAAAAACCTAAAATATCTCAAGAACGGCTAGTACGAGAGTGGGGTTGGTATTATTTTTGTCGTCAAAAATTAAGTATAAAATAAGCATTTGATATATTGGAGCATAGTATTTTATTCTTAGCTATAACGATTTTTGCGGGCTATTCGCAACAAAAGGCAGGTTCTTTTCCGCGCGAATCGTACCAAAATCTAATCAGAACCAGGTCTCCCACAAGGGACTTGCCAAATTTTCTAAAATTCGGTTAATTAGTTATTCAGTTAAGAGTGGATACAAAATCTGCACAGACAGACACACACACACACAGAAGTCACGCTAAAAATAGTTGTTTCGTGTTCTAGAGGTACCAAAATGTGTAGAGCCGTCGAAAACTCGAGTAGCGATTTTCGGCATGACTCCATGAATTTTCGTCAATTAGTCGTCATTTTCATTGATTTAGTGTTATTTCTATCCATTTGGCGATATTTTCGTTAATTTGGCAACATTTAAAAAATTCGCCAAGTTGGCAACATTCCGCCAAATTCGGCGCTAAAATCTCGCCAAGCGTTATGGACGAAGAAATAAGTTATTCTTATAGCAGATAAATAACTGTTGGCGTTCAAATACAAAAGTGTTACTCAAAGTATCATAAATGAAACGATCTAGATCTACGAGAATGATGTCACCAAATTAATTGCATGATATTACACATGAAAAATGAATATCTTTCTCAACAGTTAATATATTTTTTTTTAATTTCTGGGATTTTTCGATAAATTTATTTTTAAAATGTGCAATATCTCGAGAACGGTTCATGCTAACGTTCTAAAGTTTATGTCAATCGTTTTCTAGGGAAAAATTACGTAAGAAATGTCTATTTGTGCAACTTTATTAAAGGTTTTGATTTTTTGACGACTTTTTCAAAATTTCAGTCGAAAAGTTAGGGGGGTTCTGACATTCGATTATGTTTAAAAATAATAGGCTTTCAGTATTCACGGATTGTGACTTTTGTACCAAATTTCATTCGAATCGCTCTATTTGTTCGTGAGATATCGTCTCCACAGACTCACTGACTGACACACGCACACACACATACAGACATCATCTCAAAAATGTTTGATTCGTGATCAGGGGTGCTTAAAACGTGCACTCCCGTCGAAAACTCGAATTCGAATTTTCGACCCCGTCACAATACTTTCCTTATACATTATGTATATAAGGAAAGTAAAAATACCAGGGAAAGTAAAAAATCTGATGTGGCCAGCACATGACTTTTCCTGAAGACTCAAATTCATTTTCTATTTAATTCTTTAATAATTCATTTAATTGTATTGAATTGCACAAAATAACACCGAATTTGCACTTTTATGTCAAATTTAGTTGATGTTACTTTCCTTATATACATAATGTATAAGGAAAGTATTGTGACGGGGTCGAAAATTCGAATTCGAGTTTTCGACGGGAGAGCACGTTTCAAGCATCCCTGATCACGAATCAAACATTTTTGAAGTGATGTCTGTGTGTGTGTGTGTGTGTGTGTGTCAGTGGGTCTGTGGAGACGATAACTGACGAACGAATGGACCGATTCGAACCTAATTTGGTACAAAAATCACAATCTATAAACAATGGAAGCCTATTGTTTTTATACGCAATCGAATGTTCAGAACCCCCTAAATTTTCGAATGAAATTTTGAAAAATTCGTCAAAAAATCAAAACCAATAATAAAGTTACGCAAATAGACATTTCATATGTAATTTTTCATTAGAAAACGATTGACATTAATTTTAGAACGCTAACATAAACCGTTCTCGAGATATTGCACATTTTTCAAAAAAATTATTAAATGTCATATAAAATAGATAAAAAAATATATCCTATTGAGAAACATGTTCACTTTTCATATATAATATCATGCGATAAATTGGGTGACATCATTCTCGTGGATCTAGCTCGTTCCATTCATGAAAAAAGATACTTTGAGTAATACTTTTGCATTTGAACGCCAATTTATCTGCTGTAAGAATAACTTATTTCTTCGTCCATAACGCTTGGCAAAATTTTGGCGACGAAATTGGCGGAATGTCGCCAACTTGGCGACTTTTTGAAATGTTGCCAAATTAACGAAAATCTCGCCAAATGGATAAAAATGACGCTAAATCAATGAAAATGACGACTAATTGTGGAAAATTCAATATAAGTTATATAACATATAAATATATGATAATAGTTATATAATATATAAATATATAATAATAGTTATATAATATATGTCGAAAATTCAATATCTAACAAGTTATATATATATATATATATATAACATATTTCTTCGTCCATAACGCTTGGCGAGATTTTGGCGACAAAATTGGCGGAATGTCGCCAACTTGGCGACTTTTTGAAATGTTGCCAAATTAACGAAAATCTCGCCAAATGGATAAAAGTGACGCTAAATCAATGAAAATGACGACTAATTGTGGAAAATTCAATATCTAATAAGTTATATAATATATAAATATATAATAATAGTTATATAATATATGTCGAAAATTCAATATCTAATAAGTTATACATATATATATATATATATATATATAACTTATTTCTTCGTCCATAACGCTTGGCGAGATTTTGGAGGAATGTCGCCAACTTGGCGACTTTTTGAAATGTTGCCAAATTAACGAAAATCTCGCCAAATGGATAAAAATGACGATAAATCAATGAAAATGATGACTAATTGTCGAAAATTCAATATCTTGGAAAGGATATTAGTATCTACTAGAAGAAAAACCTATTTATTTTACTGTAAAAGTAGTAAATTCATTTCATTATATAAGGAAAGTCATGTGTTGCCCACATCAGATTTTTTTTTTTAGTAACTGTGCATTTTTTCAAAAACGACGTAACAAATATGCGAAAAATCTAAAATATCTTAAGAACGGTTAGTCCTAGAGTAATGGGTATGGTCTTATTCTTTTTCACATTAAAAATTACGTATAAAACAATCGCTTAATTGTAACATTTTAGCATACACAAAATTTTTTTAGATTTTGACGGATTTTACAGGCCATTTCTTAAAAAAAGACAGGCACTTCTTTGCCGAATTGTATCAAAATCTAATCAGCACCAGGGAATCCCACAAGTGACTCATCTACCAAATTTTGTGAAATTTGGTCGATTAACTTTTTAGCTAGGGTGATTGCATGAAATTTTTCAGGGACATTTCGAAAAAAAAAGTGGGTTATTTTATCTCGAATCGTATCAAAATCTAATCAGCACCAGGGTCAACCACAAGTGACTTAAGTATAAAATTTTATGAAATTCGGTCCATTAATGTTTGAGTTGGAGTGGATACCTACATTGCACAGACACACACACACAGAGAGACGTCACGCTAAAAATAGTTCTTTCGTGTTCTAGAGATTCTTGCGATTTTCGACACGATTCCAATACGTTCGCTATATATTACCATATATTGCAGGGAATGCAAAAATCTGATGTGGGCAGCACATGACTTGCCCTGTAGTCCTATATTCACGTTCTCTTTATTTTAATTTAATTTAATTCACTTTTAATTCAATTTTCGTTCTCATTTGATAACTGGACTTATTTTCAAAGGTAACGTAGCGAAAATACGAAAAAACTAAAATATCTCGAGAACGGCTAGTCCTAGTGTAATGCGGTTGGTCTTATTCTTTTCTTCGTTAAAAATTTCGTATTAAACAAGCATTTAATGGATATATTTGAGCATACGTAGTTTTTTATTTTACATTTTGGCGATTTTTGCGAGCATTTTTGCAAAACAAGGCAGGGGTTTTTTTTCCGAATCATACCAAAGTCTAATCAGCTCCAGGGTGATCCACAAGGGACTTATTTACCGAATTTTGTGACATTCTGTCTATTAGTTTTTTAGCTAGAGTGGATACAAGCTTTTGCAGGCCATTTCGCAACAAAAGGCGGGTTCTTTTATCCCGAATCGTACCCAAATCTAATCAGCACCAGATTCGCCCACAAGTGACTTACCTACCAAATATTATGAAAATCTGTCCATTACTTTTTTAGTTAGAGTGGTTACAAAATCTGCACACACAGACGTCACGCTAAAAATAGTGTTTTCGTATTCTAGAAGTCTCGAAACGTGTTGATCCGTCGAAAACTCGAATTGCGATTTTCGACATAATTCCAATACTTTTCCTATACATTACCATGTATTGCAAGTAAAGTAAAAATAAACAAAGACGACGAAAAAAAAAAAAAAAGCAGGAATAATGATGAAAAACGAAAATGAAGGAATTAACTGGTTTTTGGGGTTATATGGCCTAACTTCATGAAATAAAATTGCGAAAAAATAACTAAAATCCGGAAAAAGGAAAAAAAACGAAAGAAATGAAGGAAGCAGAGTTGCTTTATTTTATTCAAAGCTCTCCGGAAATCAATAGACCTATGACATTTATTGAATAAAAGAATCGCACTGAATTTCATTCAATTTGCTCAATTTATTCGAAACATCGGGCCACAGGTTCTAAGACAGGCATTATTAAAAAAAAATAATTGATTTATTATCAAGGATTCTTAAAAGCTGCAAATCCTTCCCAAATCCAAGAGTCAAACACATCAAATTATGTTTCTTCTCATATACATTATACTTATGCATATGTATTGTAAGAAAAATAAAAACCATAAACTAAAACAATAAACTAACAAGTCATTCTAATTTTATGTCAAATATGTGAATTACGTTTCGACAAATATTATAAATACTTCTAATTAATGCATCGATTTCTCAAGCCCAAACCTTCGTCTTTTCAGGAACTTGGTTCTTCTTCTTCGACCAAGACGGTCCGACATACACAAAGGTGTAAGGTATTTATTTGGACGACCTGAAAGTACTTCTCAATTTAGACCGGGGCCTTCCACATGGACCGTACCCTCCTTCCTCTACCACCAACCTCCCGGAAAGGCTTACGGGCCTACTTGCTTAACGTGATCGTACGCCACGTAAACATGGCGACAGTTTGTGCAGAGGCGGGAATCGTACTCAAGTCGCCCGAATGCAATCCCCGCGAGCTATGTAACAACCCTGGCCAGGCATCCCTTTTTTTATTGAAAATAATAAATTTTTGGGGGTGGGGGTTAGTCGCCGTTCTTGGTGGCGCGTCTTGCCTGGTTGGTTTCATTGTGGGCGGGTCTCTGGCTTGTTGGATGGGAGTTTCGGCCGTCTTCGTCGGCGTTCTTCCCCGGAGCTGGTGGCGCTTGGCCTCGCTCAGCGGGGCGTGGGCCTGCTGTCCCCTTGGTGTCCGGGGCGAATCGCGTGCTGGAGTTGGCGGTTTTCTTTCTCCGGTGGGCATGGGGTTCTCGTCGTCCCTATTCTGTGCTAGAGGTATTTTTCTTCTCGACTTTGGGCTTATAGCGGCTCAAAGCCATTCGTGGCGAATGCCACGGTCTGAGTCCGCAATCCCCGCCTGCTAACCATTGGGCTGACACGTCACTCAGAAACTTGGTTGGCAAGGGGCAACTACTTTAAGAGACTTTGTTCGCCTTTTACTCATCCGGGTTTGAATTCCATTTGAATTCCATTGAATTCCGCAATCCCGTAAAGATGCCTGGAGAATTAAACCACTCCATAAACTCTTCTTCATTATATCGCAGAAATTTTCAATGAGGTTAAAATCAGAAGGCTGTTGTGCAGAACACGTGAGAATATGAATCTTCTTACTCCCTGAACCGCTCTCGCTGTTTCAGCTAGAAGAATCTTACCATTGTCGTCCTGGAATACCGTCATGCTATCCAGGTCAGTGGTTGGAAAAACTACTTTATTATTATAGTGATCTACAACTACAACATGACAAGTGTAGTTAACTACAACTACAACTACTTTTTTAAAAAGTAGTGACTACAAACTACTTTTTAAATGTAGTCACTACATAACTACTTTTATAGGACGAATTTTGCCACAGCTTCAATTTTCACAAGAAGTCGGGGATATGGGTATACTGCAGTAATTTAACATACTTATTCTGAATAATTAAAATTGACTGATTCCCAAATTGGCTGATCACCTTACCAATCTTTACGCTTTTAGCCACTTCTGAAAACAGTAAAATAAAATAAAAGTATAAACTTTAAAATCAAAGATAACCAAAAATAGGTTTAAAAGTCCTTTAATAAAGTCTCCGTCGAGGAAAGGAAATTTTATTCAATTCAAACCTCAATCATTCAACATCTTTAGAACATCCAAATTCATTTAACTACTTAATATTTTTAAAACAAAATAAAATGTATCGTACTTGTGCACAAATATTTCACCAAAGAGTAAGTATACACACTGAGCTGCAACACTCCAGACATTTTAAATATTTCAGCTTTCCCACACATTGGAAATCCCATGTTAAAATATTTAAATATCAAAATTATAAACAATATAATTTGAAAACTAACAGCTAGATCCAAAATCCAATTATATACCTTGTAGGACTTTCAAAGACCTACAAATCCATGATTATTGTTCATCATAGAACTAAAATTCATCTTATAGTATTGAAAATATAAGCATTACAAAATTAAAAAGCAGAATATCTTCTTAAGCTTGACAAAACACTATGGGATTTTTTGATAGGTTACTCGAAAACATAAAAGTTATTTGGTTTTTTTTTAATAAATATCAATTTAAAAACTGAATTTCCAAATGCATATCTCTATCGCTTACTCTTTATATATATCTTTTATAGTTTGGAAAATATTTTAAGTGAAAGTAAAAAAAATCTGATGTGGGCAGCACATGACTTTCCTTATATAATGCAATGAATTTACTACTTTTACAGTTAAAAAAAATAGGTTATTCTTATAGTAGATACTTATATTTTTTCCAAGATATTGAATTTTCGTCAATTAATCGTCATTTTCATTAATTTATCGACATTTTTATCCATTTGGCGAAATTTTCTTAAATATGGCAACATTTTTAAAAGTCGCCAATTTGGCGACATTCAGCCAAAATCTCGCCAAACGTTATCGGAGAAATAAGTTATTTTTATAGCAGATAAATGACTATTGGTGTTAAAGTACAAAAGTATTACTCAAAGTATCTTTTCTCATGAACGGAACGAACTAAATCAACGAGAATGATGTCACCAAATTTATCGTATGATATTATGAATAAAAAGTGAACATGTTTCTCAACAGTTAATATTTTTTTTATTTATGGGATTTTTTGATAAATTTGTTTGAAAAATGTGCAATATCTCGAGAACGGTTCAAGCTAGCGTTCTAAAGTTTATGTCAATAGTTTTCTAAGGGAAAATTACATAGAAATGTTTATTTGCGTAACTTTATAAAAGGTTTTGATTTTTTGATGATTTTTTCAAAATTTCACTCGAAAATTTGGGGGTTCTCAAAATTCGATTGTGTTTAAAAACAATAGGCTTCCAATATTCACGGATTGTAATTTTTGTACCAAATTTCATTCGAATCGCTGCATTTGTTCGTGAGATATCGCCTCCACAGACTCACTGACACACACAGACAGACAGAGGGGGAGAGAGAGATATCACCTCAAAAATGTTTGATTCGTTTTCAGGGATGCTTGAAACGTGCGACCTCGTCACAATACTTTCCTTATACATTAAGTATATAAGGAAAGTAAAAATGAAAAAAAAAAAACACTCGCTCGACAGATACATTTTAATTTTTTTCGAAAAAAACAGTTATAAATGTTAAAATATTGAAATTAATTTTACATATTCATAATCCGGACTATATTTAGGACAAAATACGGAAAAGTATTTACATTTTTATCTATCTATTACCTTCAAAGATATAAGCATCCAAAGCATCCAATTCATATATTATATATAGATATGAATAATTTTGAATAAGAATTTATATTATAAAAAAAGCTAAATATACAACATTTTATTAGTTTTAAATCCTATTTAACAAAGATATGCTATGTTTCATAAAATTGTATTTAAAGGTTTGAAATTTGTGCAACGATTTTTACTTTCCTTTTATACATATAATTAATGTATAAGGAAAGTATTGTGACAGTCGAAAATTCGAATTGAAGTTTTCGACGGGAGAACACGTTTCAAGCATCCCTGAACACGAATCAGACGTTTTTGAGATTATGTCTGTGTGTGTGTGTGTCAGTGAGTCTGTGGAGACGATAACTGACGAACGAATGGAGCGATTCGAACAAAATTTGGTACAAAAATTACAATCCATGAATACTGAAAGCCTATTATTTTTATACGTTATCGAATGTACAGAACCCCCTAAATTTTCGAGCGAAATTTTGAAAAAAATCATCAAAAAATTAAAACCTTTAATGGAGTTACGTAAATAGTCATTTCTTATACAATGTTTCATTAGAAAACGATTCACATACATTTTAGAACACTAGCATGAACCGTTCTCGAGATATTGCACATTTTTCAAAAAAAATTTCAAAAAATCATATAAAATAAAAAAAAATATTACCTATTGTGGAATATGTTCACTTTTCATAAGTAATATAATGCGATAAATTGGGTGACATCATTCTCGTGGATCTAGCTAGTTCCATTCATGAGAAAATATAGTTTAGGTAATACTTTTGTATTTGGACGCCAATAGTCATTTATCTGCTACAATAACGTATTTCTCCATCCATAACGCTTGGCGAGATTTCGGCGGAATGTCGCCAACTTGGCGACTTTTGAAATGTTACCAAATTAACGAAAATGTCACCAAATTGATAAAAATGATGCTAAATCAATAAAAATGACGACTAGATGATAGACATTCAATATCTATCAAGAACATAAGGTAGACTATAAGAATAATACATTTCTCCCTCTGTCCGTAACGCTTGGTGTGAAATTTTGCGGGACGTCGCCAACTTGGCAACTATTTTAAATGTTGCAAAAATGACAGAAATGTCGCCAAATTCATAAAAATGACGCCTAATGGGAAGTAATGTCTCGCAAATTCTGATTTCCGTCATATGACTGGCATACCTTCTACTATACTATAAGAAATACTCTTCTCCCCGTTTGTTTGTAACACTTGGTGATGCATTTGGCAAACTTAGCAAATAATTTAACAAAGTATTGCCAACTTGGCGATATTTCGCCCCAGATTGAAAAAAATAGCGTCAAAATTGAAGAAATAACATTAAATAAATGAAAATTACGCCCAATTGAAGAAGTAATTACTAAAGTATTTTAATATATGGACTATATCGCTTATTAAGGATGCTATCAATATTTATGAATGTTTATTTAGAGTTGCGCGAAGTATAAGTTAATTGAGTATTTTAAAATAGTTTTACTTCTTGTCATCCGTAAACTCGCCAAATGTACAATTCAAAAATAGAAACACAGCGCCGAGGATCTTATAATTTTTTTACTTTCCTTATATACATAATGTATATTACTTTCCTTATAGACATAATGTATAAGGAAAGTATTGTGACGGGATCGAAAATTCGAATTCGAGTTTTCGACGGGAAAGCACGTTTCAAGCATCCCTGATCACGAATCAAGCATTTTTGAAGTGATGTCTGTGTGTGAAAGTATAAGTGTGTGTGTCAGTGAGACTCTAGAGACAATAACTGACGAACGAATGGACCGATTCGACCGAAATTTGGTAAAAAAAATCACAATCCGTAAACACTGGAAGCCTATTGTTTTTATACGCAATCGAATGTTCAGAACCCCCCTCCCCCCTAAATTTTCGAGCTAAATTTTGAAACAAATCGTCAAAAAATCAAAACCGCTAGTAAAGTTACGCAAATAGACATTTCTTATGTAATTGTTCAATAGAAAACGATTGACATAAATTTTAGAACGCTAACATGAACCGTTCTCGAGATATTGCCCATTTTTAAAAAAATATCAAAAAGTCTTATAAAATTAAAAAGGAATATTTCCTATTGAGAAACATGTTCACTTTTCATATGTAATACCATGCGATAAATTTGGTGACATCATTATCGTGATTCTAGCTCGTTCCATACATGAAAAAAAATACTTTGAGTAATACTTTTGTATTTGAACGCGAATAGTGATTTATCTGCTGTAAGAATAACATTTCTTCGTCCATAACGCTTGGCGAGATTTTGGCGATGAATTTCGTGGAATGTCGCCAACTTGGCGACTTTTTAAAATGTTGCCAAATTCACGGAAATATAGCCAAATGGATACGAATGACGCCAAATCAATGAAAATGACGATTAATTGACGAAAATTCAATATCTTGGAAAGAATATAAGTATCTACTATAAGAAAAACCTATTTTTTTACTGTAAAAGTAGTATATTCATTGCATTATATAAAGAAATTCATGTGTTGCCCACATCGGATTTTTTTTCACTGTAAAACTAGTAAATCCATTGCATTATATAAGGAAAGTCATGTGCTGCCCACATCATATTTTTTTTCATTCCGAATAATATATTATAGTTAGCTGAAAATTAAAATATTTTGTCAATATTAACTTGATAAACGCACAAGCCAGTTGATTAATTGCATCAACACGTTTCAAAGGGAGAAAAAACGTTCTGTATTCAATTTTTACTTTCCTTATATACAATAATGTGTAAGGAAAGTATTGCGACGGTGTCGAAAATTGGAATTCGTGTTTTCGACAGGAGAGCACGTTTCAAGCATAACTGATCACGAATCGAACATTTTAAAAGTGATGTATATGTGTGTGAAAGTATGTGTGGGGGGTCAGGGAGTCTGTGGAGACTATAACTGACCAACAAATGGAACGATTCGAACGAAATTTGGTACAAAAATTACAATCCGTAAACACTGGAAGCCTATTGTTTTTATAAGCACTCGAATGTTCAGAACCCCCCCCCCCCCCCCCAAATTTTCGAGTGAAATTTTGAAAAAATCGTCAAAAATCAAAACCTCTAATAAAGTTACGCAAATAGACATTTCTTATATAAATTGTCATCAGAAAACGATTGACTTAAATTTTAGAACGCTAACATGAACTGTTCTCGAAATATTGCACATTTTTCAAAAAAATTACCAAAAATCATATAAAATAAAAAAAATATTTCCTGAAACATGTTCGCTTTTCATATGTAATACCATGCGATAAATTGGGTGACATCATTCTCGTTGATCTAGCTCGTTCCATTCATGAAAAAAGATACTTTGAGTAATACTTTTGTATTTGAATGCCAATAGTCATTTATCTGCTGTAAGAATAACTTATTTTTCCGTCCATAATGCTTGGCGAGATTTTGGCGACGAATTTAGTGAAATGTCGCCAACTTAGCAACTTTTTTAAATGTTGCTAAATTAACGAAAAACTTGCCAAATGGATAAAAATGACGCTAAATCAATGAAAATGACGACTCATTGGATAAAAATGACACTAAATCAATGAAAATGACGACTCATTGACAAAAATTCAATATGTTGGAAAGAATATAAGTATCTAGTATAAAAATAACATTTTTTTTAACTGTATAAATGTAGTAAATTCATTACATTATATAAGGAAAGTCATGTACTGTCCACATCAGATTTTTTACTTATGGTTAAAAGACAACATATTCCTGCCTTCCAACCAAAGAGACGAAATTAGTTTCCTAAAATTTTATGGGATCATATGTGCACTTGATATAATACTGGGATTTTACATTCTGCATTCATGATTTATGCATAGCAGCTTTTGCTGTCGAACTCACGAGCATGGTTTCAAGCTGCTATAATACAAACATTAGTTGTTTTAAGTATTGCTTGGTGTTTCTTTCAGGTTCCTATTCCAGATATTAAACAATTTTCTTCAATTTGTGACCATATTGTTTTAAATGAAGAAAATTTATAAGTGGTGATTTTATTATAATAAAAGAGATTTGGTACATTATATTTTTTGCTAAAAAGTATTCCTAATGAACTCGTAGACTTAAAAATTGTAGAATATGTTCTGAAAAAAACATTTCAAAAAATACGTTCAAAATAGTTTTATTAAATATAAAGATGTAAAGTAAAATTAAGAAAAATTATAGAACTACATAAAATACTGATTATATTGATACAGTACAGCACAAAGTAACACAGATTTTTTAAAAGAAAAGTAATGTAATTACTTTTATCAATCATTTTATCTTACATTTTATCAATATATACCTTCAATATTAGAGGATAATTTTAATTGAATAAATATTATTTTTTTATAATAAAAATTGAAAATATAAACAGGAGTAATGTAATTAGCAATTTAGAATATAAATGCTGATACAATATATAGTGTAATGTAATAATTATTAAAATATTGGGTACTTGAGTATTATAGACTTCATTAGTATGCTATAAAAGTGGCCGTGTTTCTTATTTTCCCATTCAGAAACTATATTGTTATAACAGAACAATTAAGAAATATAATGAAAACAATAACAAAATATAAAATGATAAACATACAAATTTAAAGAATTAATAAAATAATGGATACCATAATACATCAGAATAAATTTTGAAAACAATTTTACTGTTTATTGCTTTATATTCTAAAAGATTTTGCCTGTTTTCTAAATTCAAGTATTTAAATTTGAAAAAATTTATTTAAATTTTTAATAAGTTGTTTACTTTCAAAATATTTACACAAATATTCACATGCTGAAAAAGCATGGCTGAATGTAGACTATGACGACATTCATAAAGAACTATACATTATAATTGAAAACTATATTTCAGCTATAAACATTGTGAAGATCAGTATAATACTCAAATAGCTAATAATACATAATAGTACAACATGGCATACAAAATATAATATTAATATATAATAAATATAAGGATTCAAAATATGTATTAATTATAATATGATGCATGCTAAACATGTAGTTTCCTTTGAAACTATACAAAAATTTACAACCTGCATTAACAGAAAAGTATTAAATATTTCAAAACTTGATAAAATTTCTAGGCGCTTGTTTCCTTTTTCTCATGTTAACCTATGAAAAATAATCCCTAACTTCTAACTCATTTTTAGGATTATTCCTTCTGCTTTTTGTCACGCATAGATGCTGAAAAAAGAAAGGCTTACGGCTTTTTCTAAAAATCATGGTACCTAAAGTGTTTTCTTTGTTTGATGCAGAGGTGCAAAGGCTTTCCTTAAGTTTGATTTCGACATCGAAGCAGCTCAGTGACTTTAGATTAATCCAAAATAAATGCCAAAAAATATTAATATTATGTAGTAATATTAAGTTAAGTTTTAAGAAAATTTAAATTTTCTCATAAAATAGCATGTGCATGCAATTAGCTGTTTTTGGAAAGTTTATTTCAGTTATGATGTGATTGCTGGCTTCGTACCAAATGTCATCTTTTCTTAAGAAAGCCGTTGCATGACCCGTTTTTTCATCTTTCTTCGGAGGATTGAAGGTGACAGCAGATCTTAATTTGTACATGCAATTAGCTGTTTTTGGAAAGTTTATTTCAGTTATGATGTGATTGCTGGCTTCGTACCAAATGTCATCTTTTCTTAAGAAAGCCGTTGCATGACCCGTTTTTTCATCTTTCTTCGGAGGATTGAAGGTGATAGCAGATCTTATAATTTGTACATGCAATTAGCTGTTTTTGGAAAGTTTATTTCAGTTATGATGTGATTGCTGGCTTCGTACCAAATGTCATCTTTTCTTAAGAAAGCCGTTGCATGACCCGTTTTTTCATCTTTCTTCGGAGGATTGAAGGTGAGAGCAAATCTTAATTTGTACATGCAATTAGCTGTTTTTGGAAAGTTTATTTCAGTTATGATGTGATTGCTGGCTTCGTACCAAATGTCATCTTTTCTTAAGAAAGCCGTTGCATGACCCGTTTTTTCATCTTTCTTCGGAGGATTGAAGGTGACAGCAGATCTTAATTTGTACATGCAATTAGCTGTTTTTGGAAAGTTTATTTCAGTTATGATGTGATTGCTGGCTTCGTACCAAATGTCATCTTTTCTTAAGAAAGCCGTTGCATGACCCGTTTTTTCATCTTTCTTCGGAGGATTAAAGGTGACAGCAGATCTTAATTTGTACATGCAATTAGCTGTTTTTGGAAAGTTTATTTCAGTTATGTGATTGCTGGCTTCGTACCAAATGTCATCTTTTCTTAAGAAAGCCGTTGCATGACCCGTTTTTTCATCTTTCTTCGGAGGATTGAAGGTGACAGCAGATCTTAATTTGTACATGCAATTAGCTGTTTTTGGAAAGTTTATTTCAGTTATGATGTGATTGCTGGCTTCGTACCAAATGTCATCTTTTCTTAAGAAAGCCGTTGCATGACCCGTTTTTTCATCTTTCTTCGGAGGATTGAAGGTGACAGCAGATCTTAATTTGTACATGCAATTAGCTGTTTTTGGAAAGTTTATTTCAGTTATGATGTGATTGCTGGCTTCATACCAAATGTCATCTTTTCTTAAGAAAGCCGTTGCATGACCCGTTTTTTCATCTTTCTTCGGAGGATTGAAGGTGACAGCAGATCTTAATTTGTACATGCAATTAGCTGTTTTTGGAAAGTTTATTTCAGTTATGATGTGATTGCTGGCTTCGTACTAAATGTCATCTTTCCTTAAGAAAGCCGTTGCATGACCCGTTTTTTCATCTTTCTTCAGAGGATTGAAGGTGACAGCAGATCTTAATTTGTACATGCAATTAGCTGTTTTTGGAAAGTTTATTTCAGTTATGATGTGATTGCTGGCTTCGTACCAAATGTCATCTTTTCTTAAGAAAGCCGTTGCATGACCCGTTTTTGCATCTTTCTTCGGAGGATTGAAGGTGACAGCAGATCTTAATTTGTACATGCAATTAGCTGTTTTTGGAAAGTTTATTTCAGTTATGATGTGATTGCTGGCTTCGTACCAAATGTCATCTTTTCTTAAGAAAGCCGTTGCATGACCCGTTTTTGCATCTTTCTTCGGAGGATTGAAGACAGCAGATCTTAATTTGTACATGCAATTAGCTGTTTTTGGAAAGTTTATTTCAGTTCTGATGTGATTGCTGGCTTCGTACCAAATGTCATCTTTTCTTATGAAAGCCGTTCCATGACCATCTTTTTCACCTCTCTTCGGAGGATTGTAGGTAACAGCAGATCTCAATTTATAGTAACAATTATCTACAAAAAAATTAGTTTGGGGGACATCCTTTATTTGAAATTTGTCATGATCAAAATCTGCATATGATCGTAATTCAATTATTAGTATCTGCCCAGGGCTTTTAATTTCCTTTCTAACTACATATTTAATTCCACAAAGTGGATCTAAATCTTTAATACTTCTGTGTTTAAACTCAAATTCTTTCTATATTTATCAAAAAACTGTAGTTTGATGCAGAGGTGCAAAGGCTTTCCTTAAGTTTCATTTCGACATCGAAGCAGCTCAGTGACTTTAGATTAATCCAAAAAATATATAAAAAAATCTGAATATTATGTATTATAATGTATATATTAAGTTAAGTTTTAAGAAAATTTAAATTTTCTCAAAAATTAGCATGTGCATGCAACTGACTGTTTTTGGAAAGTTTAATTTAGTTATGATGCAATTGCTGGCTTCGTACCAAATGTCATCTTTTCTTATGAAAGCCGTTCCATGACCATCTTTTTCACCTCTCTTCGGAGGATTGTAGGTAACAGCAGATCTCAATTTATAGTAACAATTATCTACAAAAAAATTAGTTTGGGGGACATCCTTTATTTGAAATTTGTCATGATCAAAATCTGCATGATATAATCGTAATTCAATTATTAGTATCTGCCCAGGGCTTTTAATTTCCTTTCTAACTACAAATTTAATTCCACAAAGTGGATCTAAA
Organism: Amaurobius ferox; assembly: GCA_951213105.1. Classification (NCBI taxonomy): domain Eukaryota; kingdom Metazoa; phylum Arthropoda; class Arachnida; order Araneae; family Amaurobiidae; genus Amaurobius; species Amaurobius ferox. The sequence goes on along the minus strand of OX578152.1, from coordinate 38,248,870 downwards.
TCTTTAATACTTCTGTGTTTAAAATCAAATTCTTTCTATATTTATCAAAAAACTGTAGTTTGATGCAGAGGTGCAAAGGCTTTCCTTAAGTTTCATTTCGACATCGAAGCAGCTCAGTGACTTTAGATTAATCCAAAATAAATATAAAAAAATCTGAATATTATGTATTATAATGTATATATTAAGTTAAGTTTTAAGAAAATTTAAATTTTCTCAAAAATTAGCATGTGCATGCAACTGACTGTTTTTGGAAAGTTTAATTTAGTTATGATGCGATTGCTGGCTTCGTACCAAATATCATCTTTTCTTATGAAAGTCGTTCCATGACCATCTTTTTCACCTCTCTTCGGAGGATTGTAGGTAACAGCAGATCTCAATTTATAGTAACAATTATCTACAAAAAAATTAGTTTGGGGGGACATCCTTTATTTGAAATTTGTCATGATCAAAATCTGCATATGATCGTAATTGAATTATTAGTATCTGCCCAGGGCTTTTAATTTCCTTTCTAACTACATATTTAATTCCACAAAGTGGATCTAAATCTTTAATACTTCTGTGTTTAAAATCAAATTCTTTCTATATTTATCAAAAAACTGTAGTTTGATGCAGAGGTGCAAAGGCTTTCCTTAAGTTTCATTTCGACATCGAAGCAGCTCAGTGACTTTAGATTAATCCAAAATAAATATAAAAAAATCTGAATATTATGTATTATAATGTATATATTAAGTTTTAAGAAAATTTAAATTTTCTCAAAAATTAGCATGTGCATGCAACTGACTGGTTTTGGAAAGTTTAATGAGTTATGATGCGATTGCTGGCTTCGTACCAAATGTCATCTTTTCTTATGAAAGCCGTTCCATGACCCGTTTTTTCATCTTTCTTCGGAGGATTGAAGGTGACAGCAGATCTTAATTTGTAATAACAATTATCCGAAAGAAAATTGGTTTGGGGGACATCCTTGATCTGAAATTTATCGTATTCAAAATCTGCTTGACATGATCTAAATTCAATTATTAACATTTGCCCAGAGCATTTAATTTCCTTTTTGACTAGATGTTCAATTCCACAACCACAAAGTGGATCTAAATTTTTAATACTATGATGTTTAAAATCAAAGCAATCTTGGTAGAGTTCTGAAATAGTGGTTATTCTGTAATCTACAACTAAAAAAAAACATTAATTTCGGCTTTTCTATTACACGTAATGCGTCGCAGCTGTTGCAACAAACTGTAAGTTTTAAGGTAAATTGAGTTAAACTTGTAAGTGTTTTTGATTTTTTAATAAAAGATTCCATGAACTCCGATGCGTCCATGCCATATCCGGTATTATATGGTGTTCCTACGAAATTTAGGACTTCTCTGCAGTTTAGAATTCTTTCTGTTGTATAATCTTCAATGAAATTTTGGATGGACGCATCCTCTTCCCCCCCCCCCCCCTACTATTCCAGATCTAAATATGGATGATATTAACAATGCTTGAAGACAGGCATTTGCAAAGCAAACACCTGCCACATTTATAAATCCAGGAATTCCAGACGACGCGTCAGGAGATCCACCTAAGGTATTTTCCATTTTCTGAAAGTAAATTTTTGAGATCAAATTTCTTCAAATAATACCAATATATAATATTTAATTATCTAGGATAATATAATGAGTAAGTACATAGTACCCATAGTCGAACAAACAATGCTGCTATTTTATGACCAGACTGACTGCACAGACTTTTTAAGGTCTAACTAAAACTATCACTACTAGGTGATAATGGTATAACACGCCAAAGTTCAAAGCAGGCTTCAGGAAATTGGTAAAATCTAGCCCGACTATGAGGATGGCTATTAAGATTTTTTTCCTATTCTTATAAGAATTTTTTTTCACATTATATTCATCAACATATGTGCTTAAATACAAAACACAATAATAAATTAGAACTAACTGTCTCACGATGAACTGCAATGACTACATATTTATGCACCGGTCCCACAGCACTTAACCATTTAGAGATCAAGCAAGCCAAACGCTCTGTCTCTGATAAAGGACCGGACCAGGCGGAATTTCAATCTATGGGTGAGTGCAGAGGGGTGAGACATGAAAGGTATCTCTCCTTTTTCCACTGTGGTGATTTCAAGGAGTGATAAACGAATAATCCTATAAATATTCTTGTTTCTAAGCTGTTTAAACCTCATTGACACTCTAATTTCGAGGGAATGTGAGTAATTGACTGTAAGAAGTGTACCTTGGCAAGAAGTTCATCTCTAAGGAATTGAGACACAGTCTCAAAGTTTTTTGTAGCTGGAGGATGAGCTTTTACACCTTTTAATCAGATCGGGCGCAGTAGCCCATTGGTTAGCGTGCTGGAGTTGCACTCGGTTGGCCCGGGTTCGATTCCAGCCACTGCCAAAACTGCCGCAGTGTTCATGCGGAGTACGATCACGTTAAACATGTGGGTCCGAAAGTCCTTCTGAGAGGTTGGTGGTAGGGGAAGGAGGGTACGGTCCCCCACTGGGTTCCGGTCTAAATTGGGTGGCACTTCCCGACCGTCCAAACAGTTACCTTACACCTCTCTGGTAGGTCGGACGGTCTGGGTTTCAACAACAACAACCTTCTAATCAGATGGATTGAAAATTCAAATGTAATTGAAAGGGTAGTTAAAATATTACCAGTCACCAAGTTGTATGCAGAAGGTCGAAAGCCCAGACTGCCCGACTCGTCCGAAGACATGGAGCAGCATGATGGACGGCGGATGTGTATGTAGAAGGTCGAAAGCCCTGACCATCTGGCTCGTCTGGGCTTTCGACCTTCTACATACAAATCCGCCGTCCATCATGCTGCTCCATGTCTTCGGACGAGTCGGGCAGTCTGGGCTTTCGACCTTCTGCATACAACTTGGTGACTGGTAATATTTTAACTACCCTTTCAATTACATTTGAATTTTCAATCCATCTGATTGCACATCATTTTAATAAAAATAATGATGAGCCAGAAAAATGCTGATAATCTGCTCTTCTAGAAGGAAAGTCCTTGAATAAATAATAAGCTGCACGTTAAGAAATCCTTTATGTCCCATTTTGATTTCCTGAGTGTTGTCTTGTAGCATCCATGAAACGCATGAAGAGAACAAGTTCCAACATTTAAGAGTGTGTTATCCTGTTCCATTTTAAGATGTTCATCAAAATCCTTCAAAAATGTTAAGTTCACATTTGGGCCATCAGTTTCTATTTGCAGGATTTTCTCTAATGGCAAACTTAAATCTTTCTTAAACTTAATCTAACTTAAACTTAATCAGGCAAGTGGTAAAGGAATATTAGCAATGTGTATTATCCAAGTTCTGGGAATCATTCCAGAAACAAACAAGAATATTCATTTGACCTTTCTGGGCCACTTTATTAACCAGTTGAGCGGCTATGACGAGATAAGTCGTCTGAAAGATTGTCATCGTTCGCCGGCCGGAGACGAGTTAACTCGTCGACACATTCTGTGAGACCACCAGCTTCGACAGCCCCTTCAAAGGGGCAGACTAGTTTTCTTACAATACAACTGTTTCATTGCCCCAAATGTCGGAAAGAAAAGAGGATGTTCTGGGAATCTGATTTATGGCCGGTCATTGTAAGGACCGAGACGCAAAGATCGCTTATCTTGCCTGCTCCCCACCAACAAAGCTCGGACATCTTTCTCAACGTTTCGTTTTCATGCCTATCGTTCGATTTCAGGAGCAGTAAATGCTGGGAAAATAATTCTTTGAGATTGGTATTCATTCGGTTATATATTGCAGATTATTGCATTTTTTAAGTGACGGTCACAAAAACAACGCATTTTTTCTTAATTACCCTCTTAAATCCTCTAATCAACAGCTTAATTATTTCTTAGAAAAATAATTTGCAGTCGGTAAAAAAAGCAGTCAAATCTTAGGTAAAACATATTGGAATCTACTACCTTATACTATTTATTTTAACAACATACTAACAAATTTTTATAGTGTACTATAACGTCTATTTATAGTATACTATAATAATAGACATTTTCATATTTAATAGCTAGCTTTCGCGACATGTTTGAAATTGGATTCTTAAATTATAAAAGTTAAATTTTTTAAATCATAAATTACTTATCAGATATTTTAATAATACAAATAAACTAACATATTTTGTGAAAAATCATTCAAGTTAACATTTTCATACATTTTATATATTGGGATAATTACTATAGGTATTTGTCAAATTCCCGGTTTCATCTGATTAATTTATTTTATTAACAATTCATAATAGTTTTCTACAATTGACTTAATTTAGCTGTATTAATATAAACTATTTCAATACGATTTACAAAATTATAAATTTCCCTCCAGGACTAGGTAGTTAGTTCTTAGTATGGGAGGGACATCATCATTGTTTTTAAAGAAAATGCTATGGAAAATTTAAAATTCCAATAATTGCACATCTAAAAATTCTTTAGTTTTAATTCTTCACATAATGTATATAAAATTAAAATTTCATAGAGGTATTATTTCTTGAGTTATTGTGACTACACCCGACAAGCATATGATCACACTCGACATGCACATATATACTTACAGATATTTTTTCAAAAGTATTCAAAATGCTTTCAAGGAATTTAAACTTGTTTATCCGACAAAATCTCGATTTCTTTTCATAATAACAATACTTTTTCTTTACAGTAGCATAAGAATGTAAAAATATGTACAATAATATATATTGTTTTCCAGGGAAAATTGGAATTTTAAATTTTAACACAATAAAAGAAATGAATGTTTTAAATGTATATTTCTTCTTGTGAATGAACGTTTTTGGAATATAAAGAGTAATATGTTATTCCTCGTATCACTGCAGCTATACAAGTTTTAAAAATATCTTTAATAAATATATGAAACACATATTTCAAATATTTTTGTTTGGGGCCACACCTTTTAAAATTGAAAACTTCAATCAATTAAAAACGAACACTTTATTTCACCATTTTAAAATATTTTATATGTTTATCTTACACATAACGTTATTTAAAGAAACACATTTATCAAACCAATTGGTATTATATGTATTTCATGATGAATTTTCAAGGAAATGATAATTTTTTGTATTCTAATATTCTTAGCTAAACTCATTTTTTACATTGTCTGGATTACAAAATTGTTGAAAATACAAAGTAAGTTTAGGGGGATCGCAAATTGAAGTATCTGATCATGAAACTTTGATTTAAATATTAGGTTAATAATAGGTTAAATATTAGGTATACAAAAACTGTAGTTTATAAAAAAAAAATCGAATCAATATTTCGAAACAATCACCTAGTGAAATGTTTCACATTATGTGATCATTATTTGCATAAATGTCATTTCCTTATGATATAATTTATAAATCATATTTAATTTGCAAAGTATTTTATAACTGTAAAGTGGAACCATTATAAATAAATAATATAAAGAAATGTTGTTATAATACCTTTTAAAATAAGATATATAAGACTAATTGTAATTTACAAAATTATTTTAAGTTTTACATACTGTCCTATACTCAACTGCGGCTTAATAACTCATGCCTGTGTTTCTGAAGAATAGGAATAGTTATCTACATTCAGGAGTGAGAGTACTTTGATAACTAAAAACCCACCAATCAAACGCATTCCCAAAGTTTGGAATCGCGCTTCCAGTGTAGCAACCAGCATTCGGAAACCATTATACCGCTCTTCAGCATGGTGTAGACGATAATTAGATTCGCAGCAAGAGAACTTGCTATATTCCGATATTTTGTGAACCACTGTATGATTGATAAGTTAGTCATTCCATGCAACCAATTTCAAATTTCACGAATACAATAAGGATAAAAGCAGAGCCTCGTAGATTGTGGTCATGCGTGCTATCAGATACACCACTCGTGCCATGTACGAAATTACTTGAATTAGCATACATTCTCTCCCTTTTAAACAATGCTAGAATGGGACACCAACACCCTGCGGTTATAAACATAAAATATTTTATAACCGCATATATATTTAATGTATATATATTATATATTTAATAATATATTTAATGTATATATATTATAAACATTAAATATTTTGGTTCAAGTATGTTGGTTCAATTGTAATAAATTTATTTACAAACAATACTCGTTCATAGTTGGGTATTGAACCAACGACTCATGGATTACGTCCAATTATGCTGAAAACTACACAAATTCTGCCATGTAAAGAGTTATTTGAATTTATTTTCAACACTAGGACATAACTGTTCATTTATATATTTTTAATAATTGTTACCGTTTGAGAAAAATTAAATCACCCTAGAAGACTAATATTCCACACAAATATTTTTTCCTACAAGTCGTAATTGCACCAAATATTTGTTTGTATTGTGCAATAAAACGACGTCTGTGAAAGCACTTGAGGTGGTCTTTGTTATATCGTGGGAAGGACGTGCTGTAGACATACAGTCACTGATTCTTGACTGGAGAGTTGAATGGGCATAGAAAATCCTCCGTAATCAGCTGCACGGAGCGCGCTCCGGGCAAGAGGGTTGCGGGGAAGGGGGAGGGGGGTTAAATACTTGTTGGATTCATTCTATTCCATGCAAGCTCCCCCACAGTAGCACAGTTTAATACTAAAAAAAGAAAGGAAATGAGGGATGTCCTTTTTATGCAAACACATCCAATGAAACGTGGGTATTTTTAACAACTCCCTTTTTTCAGAAAACAAGACTATTTGAATAGTATATAAGACCTCAAAAATTTCGAGGTTGCACAAGATAGTTTCTTTGTAAAGTTTATACCCTGTTTTTTGTTAGATTTTGAAGTGTTTCATTATATGTATATATAATGGAAAGTTCAAGTGAAGAGGATTGGAACGAATCTTCAGATTCTGATATTTCATTAGATTCTTCAGATGAGGATATTTCCAGTGTCAGAGACTGGTGCAAAATCGATATATCAACATGTCCTCCTGCTCCTCCGAGATTTCCTTTTAAAGGAACACCTGGAGTAACATTTCCTATAAAGGATATTTTTGATCCTTTACAATACTTCTTGCATTTTATGGACGATAATATTCTGCAATATATTGTTGATGAGACAAATATATTTGCATCGCAGTTTTTTAAACAAACTGATTTATCACCACAGTCTAGAAGTCTGAAATGGACAGAGTTAGACAAAAAGGAACTTTTGCTGTTCATATCGCTATTGATATTACAAGGAATCCATCATAAACCAACTCAAGATATGTACTGGTCAAGAATTGCTGCTTTAGAGACACCATTTTTCTCTAAAGTGATGCCTGAAAAGAGGTTTACGCTCATCATGAAATTCTTGCATTTTAACGACAACTCAGACTCCAGTTCTACAACAAACATATCTTTAAAGAAAATTGGAGAACTTGTATCAATGGTCGTACTTAAATTTAAAACATCCTACATCGTAGAAAGAGATGTATCTATTGATGAGTCATTATTGCTCTTCAAAGGGAGACTTGCATGGAAGCAATACATACCTTCAAAACGAGCCAGATTTGGCATTAAATTTTTTGTCCTTTGCGAATCTTCATCAGGTTATATATGGAATTTTTTAATTTACACAGGAAAAAATACCCATTATGCACCCCAATATGATCAATACTCACTTGGAACAAAGTGCGTATTGACACTTTTGGACAGTATTCTTGATAAGGGCTATTGTGTCACAGTGGATAATTTTTATAACTCCCCAGAACTTGCTGAAACTCTGATAAAGAGACAAACTGATGTTTATGGAACTTTACGGTTGAACAGGAAAGATGTTCCCAAGGCTTTACAAACTGAAAAATTAAACAAAGGTCAAGTAATGGCTTTTCAGAAGGGGAAAATAATGGTTATGAAGTGGCAAGACAAAAGACCGGTAGCGATACTTAGCACAGTCCATGCTACAGAAATGGGAACTATCACAAAAAACGGGAGCATTGTTAAAAAGCCAACTGCAATTTTGGAATATAATCATACGATGGGAGGTGTTGATAGAATGGATGCATCAATTGCAAATTATGGTATTAAAAGAAAACAGATCAAATACTACAAAAAGATATTTCGTCATATCGTTGATTTTTCTGTCTGGAATGCTTTTGTTCTATACAAAAAAAGTGGAGGTGATCTGAGCCATTTGGATTTTCGAATAAAACTTGTTGAAAGAATAACAGAGGAGAATATTTCAAATGAATCTCAGTTACGTATTCCTTCTTCAAGATTAAACAACCCACTTCGGTTTCAGGGAAATCATTTCCCATCCTATATTCCAGAAACTGAAAAAAAAACTCAACCAACGCGAAGATGCACTGTTTGCTGTCAGAGAGTAAATGAGAATGGGAAAAAAATGCGGAGAGAGACTCGATATTATTGTAGAATTTGCAATACAGCTCTGTGTGCAGCACCCTGCTTTGAAATTTTTCATACCAAAGAATAGACTCCACACCAAACTCTTTTACAAAATCACCTAAACAGTACATCTTTGAGTGAGTACCCTAAACTCAATAGTTCATTATAGTTTAAATATCTATCTGAGACAACTTTTATACATTTATATATATATACGCTGATTTACTTGGGTTCTCCAACAAAGCTCTTGAAATATTGTGTTAAAATTGACTATTTTTCTTTTTCTGATATATTTACATTTTGTTATAGTTTTATGACGTTTTTGGTTATATTTACAGTAATAGCAATATGTACAATCAACTAAATGTTTTATTATAGCATAAACATTGACAATACTGCAAAAACAATTTAAATAATAAGTTTATGGTTTAACTCAAAAATATATTCAAAATAACATAAATTTGAAGGATTCTATGTATGTGAATATAGCCAATAATTCACTTAAATATACAATCTTTGCTTCAAAAGTGTAACTTTTGACCTGAGACAATTTAATAATCATGTATCTTGAATAGTATTTAAAATAGTCATTTACCATGAGACAACCAGTTAATAATATTTAACTGTATTTTGCGCCTGTAAATATTTAACTTCATATATATTTGAAATGTTTGAGACACTTCATATAATGTATTATTAAAATTATTATTATTATTAACATTATTGAATTTTACTTTAGTTTAGAAACTTTAATTGTTATGAAATATGTCATATATCATTTTGCTTTTGTTTGGAAATAGTCCGTCTTTGTATAGCATCTAAGCATATTGTTTTCCATCAATTTTTGATAAAATTATATATTTGATAACCACTGGTTACAAAAGAAAACCATACAAAAGCAGTATTGCTGATTGTAGTTTTCCAAAAAAGTCAGAGTATAAACCTTGAACGTTTTTGAACGACCTGTTTCTATACAATAGTCAAAGATTGATCACTAAATATTTAAAAGCTTATGTACAGGTATATCATGTTAGATGTTATGTATATTATATAGTATATCATGCATCTCTTAGCAGACCCAATACAAAATATCTAGAGTAGAGTGGGAGTCGACTTTCTCTTATATTCATATTCTACATAATTTACGTAAATTTATACTATATGAATTCCACAGCAAGCCAACATTTGTTCTTGCGTAAGCGTGTCCAAGACTTCATTGTAATAATTCGAATTATTCGTCTTCTAATCATACAATTTATAAAAATATTCAATCTAGTTCGATTATTCTGATAATGAATGTACACATACGATTTCAGAGAAACAAACATTCGTTATTGAGTTATTGGCTGCACTTTATATCTGAATTTAAGTTTACCACTGTTTCGAAAACACTTTGGATCACTTTCCTCAGTGCTAAAAAGACCAAATAATTCACAAAGAAAGGATTAGTTTTATTTTGACCCAAGTCTGAGTTTATTTGCTCAAAGTATTTTTGGTACTAATATTGGTAGTTACTATTAAATTAATAACTTTTATAAACTTTACAACAGCTTCTCTGGTGATCTTGATGTTTTTTATTCATCTGGAATTACTTTTAAAAATCATTTGTTGCAAATACTTTGTATTTTAGTTTTCTTATATATATATTTTTAATATTTTGTATTATATTTTATCTTGCAAGATGTTTCTGGGACCTTATCCTGTAGTTTGCCTATTTTAATTAAATAAATAAATACGAGTAAATAAATGAATATTTAACATTTAGTAATTGAATGCGATTTATGAAATTCAGAAGTTTTTGATTACAGAATAGGCTATAATTTTCTTGCCTATAGTCACTTTCTCAGAAGACACTAAAAATAATTCGTTTTTAAAGATAAATATCCTTTGAAACTTCCTAAATAATGTACACATGGAAACATAATGACACAAGTTACAAGGACTTATCTTTTAATCTCCATCTTTATATCAAAGTATATGTAAAAGTGAGCCTACCGAAAAAACTTTGTCGCAAATGCATTATATTTGTGAAAAAAGTTTTTGCTTGTAATATTTTATTAACCTGAAAAGGCGGCAACAATTACCTTTTCCTTTCTTCATTGCAATATGTCTTTAATTATGGGGGTTCGCCATGGATACTATATTCTTGCTGGCTGAAGGCCCTATATTTACTGGGCATAATATTATATAGGATCGCGCTGTCACTGCAAATAACATTATGTATGGACAAAGTTAATTCTACTCTCGTCAGCATGGAATAGTCAATATTTGCAAAAGTAGTAGGAAGACTTGGTATGTTTCATAATTTTATGTTCAACATATTCAATCCAACCATGCAACTAGCTTCACTCCGGTTACGTAGAACATTAACGCCGCAACATATTCAGTCCTTTATGCCGGCTATTAAAGTATGTAAAATTATGTAAAAGCACACAGAATTAAGGAACATAGTACATTTTTTGCTGAAATTGCAGTTATCGAATATAAACTGCTGACGACCACATAAATGCGAAAACGGTCCATGAACGTGGATAATGTTGTTTGCAATGGACACACTATGATCATTTTAAGAGTTTCTCTATAGGCCGTAATATTAAGAAAAAGATGTTTGAAAAATGGGAGTTAGACATGTTTAACAAACAAGCATCTCGCATGCAACTTCGCATCAGAAAACGAATAGTACTTATTTTAGAACACTAGAATGGATCTTCCTCAAGATATTGCTTGATTTTCAAATAAATTTATAATAAAAATATGAAATTTTAAATATGTTTAAATGAGTTAACATCCCCAACATTTTCATTCAGTTAGCACATTCATTCGTAAGAAAACAGACACAAACAAAAATTTTCTCACCATGCAAACATTAACTTTTTAAAACGATTATCTCTTTCTAGAAAATTGGCAATTAAGGAATATTTGTTGAAATTATGCAATTTAAAACAGTATAAATTCATAATAAAAATAATTTATGAATAAAAGTTTACGCTGCTGCACATTAACAATGTTATTTTAATTCTTATAAACAGAAAAAAAAAATTAACCTCGTAGTTTGCTGGCTTATACATTATCGGTCCTTCTAATAAATCAACAGTTTTTAAAAGATTCTATTTGAGTATATAGAAAATGTATAAAAGATTTTCTTAAACCTCGATAAATGATAATCAAAGCTAAATCAAATTTGATTTGTAAAATAAATTTATAATATTTTCTTTGCATGCTTTACGATAAGAAAGAGGAAAATGAAACAAAATGTTGTATAAAAATTTTATTAATCAAAATACATTTATCATGCAATTTAAACTTCAAATAGCGTTTGCTTCAAAAATAAGGAGAAAACGGCTATTAAAAAATTAGCTATAAAATCTAAAGGGATTATAAAAAAAGAATGATATTTTGGCCAAGCAAGATCCATCCAATTCTTATTTTGTAAGCCACCCTATTTTGTTTTCCCCTTTCTGAGGGGATCATGTCACGCGGTGCAAGCAAAGTGGGGTCAGACACCTGCTGCGCAAACTAATGACCATTACGTTGTTGACAGGCGTGATAGGGGGAACGGGACTGTCCAGTTGGAAAACAAACATTTAACCAGTCTCGCTGCGGTCAGTTTAGCTACAAAGCTGCTTCTTGAAAAGGAACGAAACTGGGACAGTTAGATAGAGTTTTATCAGCCGGCCAAGTGGTTAAGACTCCCATCTATAGAAAAGCAAAAGTAATCACATTTTTGAATGTCATTTACTCGCTGATCTTGGAAATAAGATCCCAAGCCATATGTAATAACATACACTAGTTTATCTATGTGCATTATAAATTTCTCAGCTATGATACTATCTGGGAACATGATCTTAAAAAGGTTGGATGTACTCCATCACTTCGACTAGAAATGTGAGTAAGCATAGTGTTCAGGGCCCATAAAATTCCTTTAGTGACTTGATCATTTTTTCATCCCATCAGCTGGCTGTACATTTTTATTTTCTGTATTTTTTACAGTTGGATCAGCAGCTTACCCTTTTCCTTCCTTTGCAGAACATTTTCTGTCTTGCTTTTCAGAAGTTTTAAAAGCACTAGTCATTTGAATTCTATTTAATAATGCATTTGCTAAAGTTGATTGTTTTTTCCATTTAGGATGAGTTTTAATGTAGTCAATACCACTATGATTTATGTCAGATTTAGAGTTGCATATCTTGCAATATGCTTTATATATATCATTAGTCACTGGAGATAACCATTTAGATAGGATTTTATATTCAGAACACAGCCATAAATCATTAAATTTGCATATCCGAGGGATTATGAGATTATGCCTAAAAATAAATAAACTACCAAATACAGAATAAAATATCAAACACTTTCAAGAATAGCTTTTGTGATTTTAAAATATAACTACTTGTAGAATTTATGCCTCAAAAGAATTCAATAGAAATCAAACATACATATATATATATATATGTATTTATATATATATATATATATATATAATTAAAGTAATTTGAAAATCCAATGATACAATATATATAGTCCGGACAATCCAAATCCGGACAACCAAAATCCGGAAGTTTTCCAAATTTTAGGGGTTTTTTTCTCCAGGACTGACGAAGTCGCGTAATTAAAACAACAGGCTAAGTTTATATAGAATTATATTTTATAAACAAATACCGTATTTTCCGGTCGATTTTCTGAACCCCAAAATAAAACGAAAGTTTAGATGGACGGCCATAGATCGCGGGCTCGTGGTTGGAGCTAATTTAAATTTTATAATGAACATATGCTAAGCTCTTAATTCCATCATCCACATTCCATCGTTCCATCATTTAAAATATCCATAAAATTAAAATATCCATCGCTAATTTAAATTTTATAATGATCATATGTGTTAAGCTCTTAATTCCATTATCCTCATTCCATCATTTAAAATATCCATTTAAAATATCCATTTTAAAATCCATTTCAAATATCCATTTAAAAAATCCGTATCGTTCCATCATTTACAATATAAATATTATAATTTCACCCAATGAATACATCACCACAATTCAATCCACCATAATTCAATCATTTAAATTTTATAATGACTATATGCTAAGTTTTAAATATAACGTAATTTTCTAACCCGCCAAAAAACGTTGCATTAGAAACACCGAGCACGCATGTGGGCAGAATTCGGAACTTCGCCGAGTTATCCGAGAAATTTAAAATCATTACTACTTTAAAATTCCGATCCTGCGGCCAATTTTAATTATTTCTTGACCAGATTGGGCTTATAAGATCCCTGATCTTTGAGCTTTCTAAAAATGTAAATTATTAGTCGAAATCAACGGAAGTTTTCTGGATGCGAGGATTTAAAAACGAAAGTTCGTTTTTTTAATTAAAAGTGACTTTTTTAAAATATTTAAAAAATATTAAAATTCATCCCTGTGGTTTGAAATTGATATATTTTTACTCGCAATTGTCTGCCGGTGGTGTGACTTGTTTTTTTCTACGACATCAGTATCGTGGAGAAAAAATGGTCGAAATCGCATAAAACATTAAATAACTAAAAAAAGAATTCACATTTTAAAAATCGATTTTCACGTATCCCCTTCTCACCCCCCTGATTCTCCGATTGCCAAATTTCGTGCTCTCCGACGCGTGGTAGTGGAACGTATAGTGTATAAGACAGACAGACACACAGATATTGCCTTTTATTATAAGATTACTGTGAAAACTGAATGAATCGTAAAACCAAATTGATCATATCCACGTGACAGCTGTTTGAAGCCAGTTACTCAGAATTTATTTAATTCATCATAATCATTACTCTAACCAAAAATATCATCATAGCAACTGAATTTAAAGTTAAGATTAGACTTTTAAATTTCTGTGGAAGCTGCATGAATCACCTCAAAAGTTAATCGAAAGTTAGCGGAAAATAAAATCCCAACACCAAGAAGGAATTAGTTGAGAGGTATGAAATTTAGGCATGCAATTGTGTAGGTAACATATTTATTTAATTAAAGTTTCAAGGTCACAGGTTAAAGTATGCGCGAGAAAAGCCATTTCAAATGTGAAATGGTGGTACATTAATAACCGCTGTAGTCGTCACGATTTTGAATGCAACCATGCAAATGTGATTGCATTGTGTCGTACAGGTGCCATATGTCATTTTGTGGGATGGAGTTCTATGCCTGTTGCACTTGGTCAGTCAAATCAGCAACTGTTAATACTGGTTGTGGATGGTGCTGGATTTGTCTTCCAATAATATCCCATATGTACCCAATGGGAGAAAGATCTAGTGATCTCGCAGGCCAAGGAAACATGTCGACACTCTCTAAAGCACATTGGGTGACAGCACTGGTATGAGAACGAACGTTATCCTATTGGAAAACAAACTCTTGAATACTGCTTATGAGTGGCAGCACAACCGGTTCAATCACCAGTCTGATATACAAATTTGCTGTCAAGGTGATTGGAATAACGACGAGAGTGTTCCTGCTGTCATAGGAAATGGCTCACCAGACCATAACTCCTGGTGTAGGTCCAGTGTGGTTACGCCTCAGACAGCTTGGTTCTAACCGCTCAACTGGCCTTCTTTTTACCAACATACGACCATCATTGGCACCAAGACAGAAACGGCTCTCATCTGAGAATACAACAGATCTCCACTCTGCCCTACAACGAGCTCTAGCTTGACACCACTGACGTCGCAGATGGCAGTGATTTGGAGTTAGTGGTATAAACGCTACAAGCCGTCTGGCTCAGAGCTGTCCCTCATGTAATCGATTTCTTACAGTTCGCTGTGTCACTCTGGGGCCAACAGAAGCTCTAATTGCTGCTGCAGATGCAGAACGATCCGCTACAACCATGCGGCGAATACGGTGGTCTTCCCCCTCAATAGTGGCCAGTGTGCGGTTGGACCCTGGTCTTCTTGAGACAGTGTGTTCCCGTGACCACAGCTGCCAATAATCATGCACAGTCGATAGATACATCACTGCCAAGTGTTTCTGTAATATCGCAGAAAGAAAATCCACTTTCTCGTAGCCATATTATACGGCCTCGTTCAAACTCACTAAGCTGCTGATGCTGCCTTCTTCATCTGATTAAAAGCATTCTTGACTCAAACCTAGCTCACAACGTCCAATCAGGACGATAAATAACGCTTACGAACAGGCCCGGTTTAAGGCGTGGGAAATTGCCCACAGCGGCCGAATTAGGGGCGGCCATTTGGAAGTGAAATTAGGTGTAGGAAGAATGACTTTTGTAATCGTATTAAAAATTTTTTTGAAAATGAACCAATTTTGTACCACTTTAATATAAATGAATTTACTTTTTCAGATAGTATTAAAATATAAAAAGGATAAAATTGTTTTTCTCCCATAATTATATTTTTTTGAAACAATGTAGAGTTCTGCTTGAAAGTACATACACTCAAACACTTGGGAAATTACTAGGTGTTAAACAACTTGCAGCTGGGTGCAGCCTGCAATCCCTTAGGGGACTTTGTTTTCCCCAAATACTGAGAAAAACCCAAGGGCTGATTCTCAGAATTTCTTCCTGGTTTCAAATTCAAATTGCAAACACATGGATGCCGTCTCTATGATCACCCTTCTAAAAGGACGGGAGGGAGGAGATTATTCCAGATGGTCATTCTTTTGGTCGTCTACCGTTTTAGCTCATTTAGGCATTGAGCCTAGCTGGAGGCCATGCAGATAACAAACACAGTGACTAGAAGTAAAAAGCTACTTCTTAGTGTTCAAAGTGTTGTGTTATGCTGCTGTGCGGGATTCACAAATCCATCGACAAATATGGCTGTCTTTTAAGTTCTAACTATTCGGGTAACTTTTTCTTTCAATTATTTAAAATATTTTTGCAAAATTTCTTAATTGATTACATTTTTTGTCGATTTTTAAGTGTTTTAATAAATAAAATTAATTTGGCACTGAATTTAGTCAATGGCATTAACCCCAGAATAATACTGATAAAGGAATAATTTTTTCGTGATTTTATCCAAAATAATATGCCCAGTGGCTGTTCTATAAGGAATTTTAGAGGCAAATAATTAAGCAATAGTGTAAAACGATCTTAATTTTGTAAATTTTCCAGTTTCATTGCAAAACGAAAAAAAAATGGTACAAAATATTTTTGCGAAGTAAAATATTCCTTTATGAATATTTGCATGAAAGTGCAAAAGTTGTTTATAAATTAATAAATTTATTCTCTGGACTCAATCTGGGAATTATGCATATTCTTTTGCTCATGCATACAAATTTCTGTCTAGATATACGTTCAATAATCTGTAAATACTATTTTATTTTTTTCATAATTACACTTTTAGTTATAATTATAATTTAATACACTTTTAAGTAAAATGTTAATTAAGCAATCTTGAAATTTGTAATATACATTTTGATATAGTGATTACTCTTTAATTTCTACTCAAACAATTTATTTAATATCCCCATGTTTTAGTCAACATTCGATTTATTATTATTATTATATAAAGTTGTATTGTATGTGTGAGGCCAAAATATGTCCTCACATGAGACATTTTTATTTCAATATTTATGGTGCATAGAACGGCTAACAAAGCTCGAGTCTGGCTGGCGCCGGTGTTTACAACAACGTGAACTTTCAGGTCAAATACCATAAATTTGGGTGGCCCAGGTCAAAGGGGCTGAGAGGGGCCTTGATAAATGTCAAGTGATGCCATTGGGTTCAGAAGAGCCAATGAGCGCCAAGGAGAAGAAGGGCGGAGAATTCAAAAAAGAAAAATTTCAAAACAATTACTAATGAAGAAATGCAAATCGGAGATACCGTATTTTTGAAAGAGGAAAATAAACCAAATATGTTTCAAGATAGATTTCAAGGACCGTTTCGAATAATTGAAATTGGAAAAGCAAATATATTGACCATTAGAAATAAATATAATATGAAAGATGAACCAATTAAAATTCACGCTACCCAATGTTATATCGAACAAAATGTACAAAGTGCGGAAGAATTGATGGAAAAATATGATATGGACAGTGAAATCGATGATATTCACGCAAAAAAATGTCATAGAGCACAAAAGGTACGAAGTGAAAGTAAATATAACGGTGACAGTGAAATAATTGAGATTCAATCAAAAAAATTTTATATTGTACAAAGTGTACATATTGAAAATGTTCAAAATATGAATGAAAATATTCAGCAAAGAAGCGAGAATACGGATATCAAAATTATGCAAAATCAAAAAGGTGATAAAAATTTTGAAAATATTAATCATGAAATTATGCAAAATGAAAATGTTAAAATTCAAAGGGTACATAATGCAAATGAAAGTAAAAGGTTTGAAGAAATGCAAAGTCAAAATCAAAATGATGAAAATACTCAAATTGTTAATTTTCAAGAAAATCAGAATGGAATTCTTAATTGTCAGGAAATACAAAATGAAAGTCAAAGTCATGATAATGCAAATACTCAAAAATTACTTGAAATTAAAATAAGGGATGTTTTGGAAAATGAAAGGCAAAATGTTAATTTTCAAGAAAAGGAAAATAAAAATCATGATAATGATAAGCAAAATTCTCTTGAAAATAAAATAATGGATGTTTTGGTTAAGCAAAATAATAATGTTCAAGAAATAGAAAATTCAAATGTTTGTAAAAATTTTCAAAATGAAAGTAATAAAATAATAAGGGATGTTAATCACAATGATAATGAAGGTAATGATATTCTAAAAGCAGATTCAGAAATAATTGAAAGTCAAAGCAAATATAAAGAGTATGTTAGGCAGAAATTAAAGTTACTAAATGAAATACATATTTATAACACAAATGAAATTGAATGTAATATTCATGAACAAGGGGAGAGAAAGCTGGGTCAAAAGTGTTTCAAAAAATCAAGAAATTTCAAAAATTCAAATTTTGCTGATGATTGGTACTTAAAGAATTGTAAGATGAGACAGAGATAAAAAGAATAACAAATCAAAATGGATTAAAGGAAAATGATCTGGAATTGAAAATATTTTTAAAAATGAAAAAATGGATAATGATATGAATTTAAAAAAAAGCAATAAGGAAGGAATTGTTTAAAAATGAGAATGGTATGAATTTCTAAGTAAAAAATGAATAATCATTGAATAGTTTAAAAATGAACATGGTATGAAATTTACAAAAATTGATAATGTTTGTACAAATTGTTCTTTTTCAAAAAATAATATTATATATAAGTTATAATGTTAACTCAAATATTACATGTAAAAAAAAAAGTAAATTATGCAGAGATCAATTTATGCAAATAAAATCTACAAAAATGAAAGGTAAAATCAAATATGTTACCTAATTGGGTAGATAAAGGGTCTGGAGCCAAATCCAGGCAAGAACTAGGTTGTTGGACAGTCACTCCAATCAGGTGCTTCATTTTTTTCAAAATAAGATGTAGCGCTTCACTTCAATTTGTTTTCAAGGAAAGGCAGGAAAATGATGAGTCTTTCAAAAGAGTCTTGACGCTTAAAAATTGAATGACAGATTTAAGTAAAGTGAAAAAATAAGTAATGAGCTGAAAGTGAGAATATTAGAGATTATTCATAGATGGTATAAATTTTATGTCAAAAAGTAAATAAAGGCATAAATAATTGAAAATTTTAAATCAATTTAAATTTAAAATGTTAAACTATGAACAGTTAAAATAGCTGTAAATCGCCCGTTGCAATAAAGCAATCGAGGACACGATATCTCGTGTAGGAATGTTCAAATGTGAAAATGCTTAGATAAATACATGTTTGAGTAAGAATATAAATTGTATAAGCAATTTAAATAACTAAATTAATCTTAAAGTGACAGGATAAATGAATTAAATTTAGTTAAAATTTCGTTCAATGCCCAAGTAGCACCGGCACGTTCAGAGCACATACAGATTTAGTACTACGAAAACGTTTCGATCACGTACTACGGGCACATACACAGTACGTACTATGGATACGTACAGAGCACGTTCTAGTAGAACGTGCCGAATGACGTCTATCTGTCACCGGGAAACACCGTCGAAAAGTACACACAGAATTGGTGCTATAACACAACTTTTTCACGTGGTATAGCACGTCGAATACTATTGTTCAGAGAACCTTTATAGTACTATAGATAGGCACATGTTTCTAGAACCATTTGATGACGTTATATTGCACGTCGAATAAGCGTGTTAAGACACCTAGATCGGAACCCCCCCCTCTCTCCCCCCCAGCAAACGGGAGATTGGTAAGGCACGTGACTTGATACACGCAAAACCAATAATGAACTGGTTTATGACGTACAATGCTGAGCAAATCAAGATATATACACCTACGTATGTTTCGGAAATTAATTGGATTTCCATCTTCAATGTAGAAAGTATTTTTACACTGAAGAAAATCCAGTTAATTTTCGAAACGTACGTATGTTTATTAATCTTGATTTGCGCTGCATTTTACATTGTAAACCAGTTCATTTTAGCAGAAATGGTGTTAGGGTTTTTTACAATTAACTTTCACTAATTTACATGTCTAATATATGTATATATGTGTGATGTGCTTCCAAGTGGAGGTTAAAACTACGATCTTCGAATTTGATTAACTTAATTAATCGCTCCCCACTTCTTTAAATCCTATGATAATGTTAAATATTTGTTTCACTTTACAAGTTAAAATTATGTAAATGTCACATGAAAATTTAACACTAAAATTTAAATAATGACTTATTTTAGAATGCAGAAAATCAATCAAAATTAATATTTTGAAATAATATGTATGCAAATTATTACTTATGCTCTTTTACTCAGATATAAAAGCCTCAACTCATCTATTTTATTATTTTCCTGTTATTCAATTTTAAAACATTTTTCTGTAACGTTTACACATTTTATAAGATAAAGAAATGAATAAGTAGAAATATAATCAATCATACATTTAGTTAAATGTGTCAAAGATTTTCTTGCACAAAATTTAAATGTTGTCTTTTGATTCTCAGGGATGTTTTTGTCATCATTTTATTTAATTCATCCTATAAATATTAACATTTGAAGAATACCATTCATAGAAATTATTTCCAAAGGGACAAAACTTGATTGAAGTGAAAAAATAATTTAGGTCCCAGCTTCTTCTTACAATTCTATTGTATTTGAGTTTGATAATATCTCCAGGCCCCTAAATACCTTCCACACCATCGATTGAAGTTGTCCAGTCTTGACTGAAATAAACTTAATCAGGGGAAAGCTACTGCTTAGAAAAAAAATTGCTCAAACAGCTGTCAGGAATAATCCACACACACACACAGAAATAATTATTTTGCTATTTAACAGCATACAAGGTTGATTAAAATTATCAACCAATTTAGGAGGCCTTCAAATTAAAAACTAGCAATAATGAAGGCAAGAACTGCCTTTGCCTCTAAAACTGGATGATAGTTTTAATCAATGTTTTATGGTATTAAAGTAAAGGGTTTCTTTATAGTGGTGAATATTTTAAGCTGCTCACATTGGTTTTGTAAACACTGTAGGCTTATCTTCTTCAAAGAAAGGTATGCCTTTGGCACGGGATTAGTCTTCTTCCAACAATGTCATGTTCCCTAGGGTGTCTGTCCACAAGGCATCTTAGTTCAGCATTCTCAAGCATCTTGGTTTCAGTTTTTTTTTTCCAATTGACAAAATATAAATATCACATTCACTAGCATCTGATTCATTAAGCAGATTGAGTAGCATCATAACTGCTCTTTAGCATGTATTTAATAATTCTTTAATTGTTGATCTCGATCCACCTGAATCACACAAATGAAGTGAGGCTGTATATTGGAATGTTTTTAACTAGCCTACCAATGATTAAACTCATAAATATTACTCATTTACCTCTAAAGATATAAATAGTTAGGGGGTGTAAATAGTTATTTCCAAAGTTGAGACCTCGCTAAATTGCTATCTTATACCTGCTAATGGTAGATTCACTGCCTTTCATATAAAATTTTAGGCAAGTTTTAAAGATACAAATATATAAAAATATAATGCTTTGTAATATAGAATAATATTCAAGACAGCTATAGCCATCATGCCTGTGCACACCACCAAAAAATACAATAGTATGTCCTTCATTTGCATGAAAGAATTAAAAATGTTAAACAGTTACCAGTTGTATAATAGAAATTTAAAAAAAAAAATTATTTTAATCAAGAATGAATTTCAAAATTTGTGTAATAATGACTCTTTTTAAGTTGCTTAACACCAAGGGCTGAAAAAAAAAATCACATTAATAAACTTTCAAATAAAAAGATGAGAAAATGTTTACATAGTTTTCATTTTTATCAAGGTACAATAAACATGTGTATATTTTAGTCTAAGAGAATATGAAAAAATCGACTATTTTAAACATTTTAATATTTTTTCAGATTCTTGACAAGGAAGAGCTCCTTTGCATTCCTTTAGAAAAGTACTCATTCCATATTCTAGTTGAAAAGAGTCCTGAAAAAAAAAAAGAAAAAACTATAATAAGATTACAGAATTCATTAATTATAACAAATTAACAATCACACTGTCAACTTTGTGTAAATTATAAAAAATACAAAAACCATGAAAACTGCTTAGAAATGTCCTATTTCAAAAATGGTCTTTCACAAAGTTAAAAATGCAATTATTAAAGTATAAGCAAGCCTGGACTTATGTTATTGATTCGATCATAGACATACTACTGTAATCAAAAAGTATTCAACCTTATTTCCTTTCATGTAAACTAGTGCGAACTCTGTGGCAGGGCAGTGTCAGCAGATACATTTGACCTTAATGGGCATGCATGAAGTCTTTCATTACTGCTTGACTTAGTTACAACCAAGAAGGCAAGCACCTGGGTTTGTTATGTTTTTCATACTTACTGTATCTCCATCTTGAACCACAATGAACTAACGTGTTGAGCAACACCATTCAGCAAATCTTGTAAAAATCTTGATGCCGAGTCTGAAACAATCAGGAAGATTTTCTAGCACGCTTTCAGGAATAATGCTATGGAGATGACACAAAAGTCTGGTGCAATTGTTTCAAGGATGAACAAACGTCTGTTCATAATGATCACAGTTCAGCCATGCCATCAACAAGCAGGAATCTCGAAATTATGGAAAGTGTTTATGCTTTGGTGATGGAAAACTGTTTTCTATTAACTTTTAGAAAGATTGAAAATGAACTTTGAAAATCTTACTGGTTAGCAAGGTTAATAGAATATTAACAGGTTGTCTTGTTCGCTATTCCCCCCATGGTAACATTTCTGGACGAGTTGTGACGTCACTGCTAAACCTTCCAATCTGTAGACCAGCGGCGCTTTGTTAAAATATTGGAAAACAGCACGGTTTTATTTAAAAATGCCTTGCTTTAAACATCAACGAAATACATGAAATGTTTCCTAAAATAATGTGCTAACTCTGAAATATGACAAATGACCTCAAATTTGAATGCAAACCAAACTAAATTGCTGTAATTAACAGATGAAGGAGTCAAAAACAGTGGTTTGACAAATTATATACTAAGACAAGAATATGATTTTGCCTAAAAATATTTATTCTAATTTATACTGCATTATTCATGCCTGTAAACCTCGGAATACAGTCAATATTTAAATGACGACTGATTTGCCCCATTTAGATTAGAAATATATATTTATATCCTTCTCAAACCGATTCCCATAATGCACCTAACAGCTATTAGCTCTTCTCTGACCATTCAATTATCTTTCAACATAACATTCAGTAATCTTTGTATAAACTTCTCTTATGTTAAAATCTTAATAGCTTCCCCTCTCATCAAAAATTTGCTATTTCTTTTCATATCGACAGAATTTATTTTCGTAAACTTCACATTACTATGCATATACTGTTTTATTTTATTCTATATTGCTTGCACAGAGTTACTATTGGATAAATATTTAAATAGTTTCCGATCAAAGTTTCTCTTGTCTCTGTCAGGAAACGGGTCTAGTAGTGACATCACTCGTCTTTCCTTCCGGGGACAAGTTTTTCAACGAATGCGACAACCTTATATATAAGATATTCTACGGACCTTTACTGGTCATCACATTTTTTTAAAAATAATTTTATATTTGCATTAACATTCTCAAACAAAAGTAAATATATGACTGTAAAGCAAATACTACTCAATTTATAACATTACCTGTAACAAATAAGCAAGCATATCCACCAGTTTTAGGGGCAAAAACAAAGTTTTTTCGAAAGGGCAAATGAGACAGAGCCGCCACTCCAACAAAGGTAGAAAATGTCTGTCAACAAAAAAAATATTCCTATGTAAATAAAAGCAAAAAGGAAAAGATTACTATTTAATTATATATATACATAAAATATATTTGTATTTGGCAATAAAAGTATGAAGGAAAACAAATCTGATGTGGCCAACATATGGTTTCCTTTCCATTATGCAATGACTTCACATTTTTACAGTTGCAATAATATATACAGATTCATAGCACAAAGTTTGGGCTTTGAATTGTACATTCACATTTGGTACTTTTCTTGATGACAACATGTAAATATACAAGGTGATTATAAAAAAAAACTTTGCAGATATATGAGCCCCTAGCTATCATACCATTCCAGGAAATGTAAAGAAATTTTGGATGCAGGTATTTTAAGGTATGCGCTCAAGAATAATGTGAAAAAACAACAGTCCTGCTCTCACAGGGTTACAGTAACACAATTTTCAAATTTTCAAATTCCAATACCTACTTTTTTTTATTGGAATGTGATTTTCACAGTGAAAAACTATAAATGGAGTTGAAATGGTACCTGCAACACGAAATACGTCGGAGCTAGGCAGAGACTAAGAAAAAAGTGAAAACAACCAATAAGATCAGACCAGCGACACAAAAGCAAAACATTTTATTGTTTATCACAAATTTTCTATGTGCTCGCCTTCACACACGATGACACTTTACATGCAACAGATGGTGGATAACACTGAAGCAGATACCATGGCAAGAGAAATCTGTTGAACCTCACATGTGATGGTATCTTTCAAATCAAATAGAGTTCGCGGATTGCCTGTATACTCTCAGTACTGCCTGTACTGATTTCATGTATCCCCACAGCCAAAAATCCACTGGAGTGAGATCGGGGGATCTGGGTGGTCACGGAAATATGAAATGGCAGGAGATAATTTTGTCACCAAATTGTTGTGTCAATAAACATTTCACAGAAGACCCCACATGTGGGGGAGTGCCATTTTGCATCCACACGACGTCAGATAGGGCATTTCCCTGTTGCAATTCAGGAATGATGTAATTGGTCAACATTGCTTCATAGCGGCCACTCGTTACTGTACATGTACATAGGCCTGCGACAGTAACCTCTTCAAAAAAGTAAGGGCCTAGGATGAAGGTGCTTGTTATCCCGCACTACACAGTCACTTTTACGTGAAGTAACACAAGTGAGACTACCCCATCATGGTGATTTTGGTCAGTCCAATGCATGCAGAATTCCCGTTACCAGTCTTTGAATTCATGTTATCAGTCAAGGAGAAATGTGCCGATACGATACGGCCGATAGGAACCGATACGGAAACATGTGGAGAACAGAGCACAGAATCTTGTGGACCGTAGAATTCAGCAAATCCAGCATCTGTGAAACACCATGTGCACCTGCAATACGACCTTCGTTTATTGTCTCATGCACTTCTGCAACAACCTTGACAGGAATGGAATGTCGTCCAGACCGAGATCGATCGCATGTGCAACCAGTTTCTTCAAATTTGCGCATCAAGTCCCGTACAGCTTGCACAGAACACGGGCATCATCGTAGCCAATGGTTTGTGCGATAGACACGTGATGTCTCTGTGGCATTTTGCCCATTCAGGTAATAGAGCTTTACCATTTCACCTCGCTGTTTCACTGTAAGCGTCATGTTGGTCGAGTCAAAGTGCAAGAAAGCAAGCAGCACTCAAATCACAATGCCTTTTCTTTCTCAAGGCGATGATGTCAACCATGATGGTGTCACACCAAACTTGGAAATCTGCATACCTTGGTCTCTTCTCCTTTCGAAGGAGATTCAGCAGGCTGGGTTCTGAGCCGAACACACAGTGTGAAATGTGACGTCAATGGAACAGAAATTCGTGTTCTGGTGAGCGCCAGTTGTTTTGACTTTTTTTTAGTCTTTGCTTAGCACCGGCATTTTTCATGCTGCAGGCACCGTTTCAATGCCATTTATGGTTTTTCACAGTGAAGATCACATTCCAATAAAAAAAAGCAGGTGTTGCCATTTTAAAATCTTAAAATTGTGTCACTGTAGTGTAACCCTAACTGTGAGAGCAGGACTTGTTTTTTCACATCATTCTTGAGTGCATACCTTAAAATACCTGCATCCAAAATTTCTTTCCACTTCCTTGAAAGGTATGAGCTCTAGGGGCAGCATATATATCGGCAAAGTTTTTTACAATCACCCTGTACTTCAAAGTATCAAATTAACTCATATTTCATGCAAATCCAACTTGACAATTAGAAAATTTGACAGCGTTCAAAGTAGATAACCATCTAATCATTCATTCTGTATAAAACGTGAAATGCAAGGATAAATGAATAAAGTAATACTAATACCACAATGTTGTTAGTATTGAATTAATATTAGGTAATTGAAGTTTTATCAAATTGCACATAATATAATTATAATTTCATTTCAACACTATATCAAATATCTCAAGGAATGCCTATAAAAAATTTCTCCAGTGACCGATATAAAATATCTTTAAATTTAAGCAAAATGACATATTCTGGATCAATACGATTTGAAAAGATTCTTTGTCAGACTCTTAGCAGAAATTTTATGTTAATAAACACAAGTAAGAAAAGGTATGAGCTTTTAATGAGATAGAGACACAAAAAAATCGTAAAAATGGAAGAACATTTTCCTGATTGAATGATTAGACAGTTATGAATATAATTATACAGCAAAATGAAATAAATGCTATACAAAAAGGTCCTGCAGCTTTTCAGATACACCTTGAATATGGATGCTACAGCAATTTATTGTTAGACTCAAGTAATCATGGACAGTGGAAGAAACAGGAATCGGAATATATGAAATACCTTGATGATCTTTTTCCATATGGTGATGGAAAAAATGCTCAAATTTACAATCAGATGATCATTCTTGGATTTAAGAAATAATTTTTCCTACTTTTATTGTATTTTTTTAACCATGATATGTAAGAAAATTAAGAATTTTAGTACAAATTTAAGTAGTTTCAAGATCCTTAAAAATCAAAATCAGAAGCTTTTACGGGCATCAAGTACCCTGTTTATGATTCTTGCCAGTTTATCTTTTATAAGAAAGTCTGAAAGCAGATTTATGGTGAATGACAAATAGCTTGAAATGGAATATGAAAAGATGAAGTAGCATACCTGCCAACCTCAAAATGCTGAAATTAGTAGAATTGACATCTAAAATTAGTACAAAATTAGTACAATTTTCATATGCGAAAACATTAGGCAATGCAACTAAGGAAATTAATGAAATTAACCTTTATTGTACCTTGATATAAAGACATTCAATTAATTTCCAACACTGTAACTTAAAAATGACATCTATTGGCCAAGAATTTGGTTGCTAGAGTTTTTAAGCATGTCATAGGTAGCAGACTTTGCTTTTTTTAAGAATTTGTCCTCATATTTTTGCTCGTAACATTTTCCTCTTTGCATAGTCTTAACAATTAACAAATTTTCTAAATTTGCATCAGACATCGAACTACGAAATTGTGTCTTATTTTTCTTTATTTGACTAAACATGTGTTCGTATTCAGCATTTCCATGTGGCAGAATTAAAATTGATAACATAACTCTGCCAAGCCTATCGTATTTTAAAGCACCATTTGCCAATTTTATGTAAGACCATTTAGAGTATTCCTCTTTAATATGTTCTGGTATATCATCTACCTGAAATGCAGAAAACTGAGCTTCTTCTTCACTCTCACTATCTTTGATATGCAACATAATAGGGAATCTGTCAATTGGATACAACTGACCATCATTGCTATTACTTCCATCAGTTGCAATAGAGAATGGAGTCAACTTTAGCAAGTCCACCAATAATTCCTTTCCACTCGAAGCCATTTTATTCAGAACAGCACTAGTCTTTGTCTTTCCACACTCATAATTTTTAGCAGTCTCACAGCGAGTGAACATTTTTTTGAAAAATGGTCCATCATGATCAGCAACAGAAATAGGAACGTTATGTTCAATAATGAATGCAGTAAAAAAGCATTCTGCTTTAATAACATCGTATCTCCAGTTGTTTGATGAAAAAAAGATCCAACATTTGAATTCTTTTCAAAATGAAATGCAAAATCACGATGTTTTTTGGAATGCACGCATACTTTTACATCGTTTAAGCCGCCATGTGAAATGCTTATATCACTCGCACACAATGAACAAAAGGCAAAATGCACACCTTTGCGAGACTGCATAATACAGGAAAACTCCTGAGTGTAGGATTGTAACACTTGGGAATATTGTTCAGGCTTTACTTTGGACATTTTGCCACAAGACACGATCACTATAAGTGAATTACAGAGGGTTGGATCCACATACGTATTAGATGCAAATGGCGCCACGGCGACTGTGTTGTTTACTCCGTGAGGCGTTGCCACACAACTTGTTTAAAACCATCCAAATTATCTTGGAAGATACGGCAGTTGTGTTGTTTACTCCGTGAGGCATTGCCACGCAACTTGTTTAAAACTATTCCAAATTATCTTGGAAAAACTCTACCGAAAAGTACACGAATTTGCACACATCGGTTCAATTTGGCAACATTGATATAGAATTTATGGATTTTATGTTGTTGCCAAACTTAGTGATCTCTTTTTAGCAAACTGGAAAAAAAAAAAGCCCAATTTTCCCTAAAACCGGCAACACTAACGCAATTAATGTTTTTCTGATTTTCAAGTTGATGTTACCAAAACTAGTGATTTTCTACTAAAACTAGCGGTTTTCCGCCAAATCTAGCACAGTCACTAGAATTCGCTAACCTACGAATAAAACTATTAAATTCATACATTTTTTTATTATTTCGTATAATCGTAAAAATGAAACAAATTTCGTACATTGTGACGGACATATCGTACAAGTTGGCAGGTATGAAGTAGTCTTTTCTTAACACGTTAAGCGCTGAGCCTATATTGTTTTCTTTTCCATTCATGCTGCAATATGCTGGCTAGTCTTTGAGTTCCTACTAAATACTTCATCAGTTCTAAATGCTCATATTTTATTTTAAAATATAACCAAAAAGAATACGAGTATCACAGAATTTCAAAAGAAATTAGCTGTCTTATCTTTCACATTGTTGGTATGAAGGAATTCCAAGTAGAAATATTGTAATTATGCACCTCAAATATCTTGTCACAAATTACAACAAAGATCTGGAAGAGCATCAAAAGTTCGAAGATATTGTAAAAAATGCTACGAAGACAATGCACATGATTTAGAAGAGATATTGCCAGAAAATTGACGAAACAAGTGACAACATTCTGTGAAACCTGCACAGGACAACTATTTATGTGTATCCAGTGTTTCAACAATACCTATTAAAATAATTTTTCTGATAAGAGGTAATATTTAGATACATTTTTTATAATATTAAAACTATTTAATTTTTAATTAAGAATGTAATTTTTTAAATTATATATAGTCAGGTCAATGGTGACGAACGCAGCTTAAACGGAAAGTATATTGACAATCACTGGTGACTGATGCAGCACTCAGCATGTTAAATGATTTATTTTTAATTGTGTGATTTTATAAACAGGAACACAATTTATTTTTACAAATTAAACATCTAAATAATTACATTTGTAAACACGAAGCTGTAAATTGGAAAAGGCTGTATTCAGAATTTTTCATATGAGAAATTTTGCTACTCGTTAATTTCAATCATAAAGAAAAAAACAAACATCCAGAAGTGATCAACTATTAAGGTAATTTTAAGATAATTCAAATTCAATTAAATAGTTTCTATTTGTTGCTTCAGTTATTGTAAACTGCTAAACATGTCCATAAAAACACACACACACACACACTGATAATTTGTAATCCCTGATAATTTAAAAGGACATTTTTTTATAAAATAATAAAAAAATTTAGCAAATGAGTATGTGTAGCAAATAAATATGTGTTTGGCAACAAGTATAATTGCAAAATACTCATTTGCTTTGCCGTCGTATGAAAACCATATGAATTCTTTGTACTATTTAGAAAAAAAATAATTTTCTTAATTTGTACAGGTTATCTCTTATGAGATAAAAACACATTATTATTAGAATCATAATCTTGATTAAAACTCATTTAAAGCTAGTTCTTTTTAAATTGCCTCATTGATACAAATATAATCTATATTCTGTATTTAAACATTCTGTTTTCAAATATTTGTGCTGTTTTAATTTTATAGACTATATATATTTCTAAAGGTAAAATATTAATGTATGTATTACTTCAAACATTTTATTATTGTAATAAGTTTTCATAATTGCACCTAGATTTTTTTCATAATTAAAAAGCCAAATGGATTCTGAATTGTTTTGGGGCTAATAAAACACAGGCAAACTTTTTAGTTTTTTTGGCCAGGTTTAAAGTTTCATTGTTGTTGTATTAAAAATGTCAGTTAGGTGTTTTAAAAATATTAAGCTCCTTTAATTAAGTAATTTTTAAGCATTTGAAATTATCTAATATTTATCATGCATATTTTTGTATTTGTCTAAGAAGTTAATTTCCATTTATAAAATATTCCTTTCTCCTACAAATATATTAGGATCAAAAACATGTAAAATTAAAACAAATTTTATAAGTTTGTGATCTTTTTTATATAAGAGGTAAGAACTGTTCTCAATTTTTAAGAAAGGGCCTATCAGAATTAAAAGTGCAACATCTGAAATTATGAGAGTAAAATGAGTTGTGTATGCATAGTGAAATTGAAAATTAGTTTTTATTTATATGATTACCTTCTAATATTTAAAAGAAAATTTTGCAAACAATTATAGTACTAAACATTGTTCGTGTAATCCATATTTTTATTAATTGTTTAATAATTTTGTTGATTAACAAAAAAAGATTCCATTTTAACACTAAACGTACCGACACTCAATATATATATCTATTAGTAGTAGCATAACCGGTCATATATGACAGGTTTTAAGATAAAACTTTATTTTCTTTTTGTGTTTGAATGCAGGTAATATTGATTTTAGTAAGGGAATATTAAATAAACTTAAAGGTAATAGACTCCATTCGGTTCCTAAAACTCAATTTGCTTCTTTTATTGTGCTTTTAAGATGTGAAAACAAGAAAAACCTTAAAACACATATTAACTAGATTTTGCAGGATTATCAGTGGGGTAATAAAATATAAATTAAGAAAAAATATTATTTATTTAGCTTATAAATCTAAAACGAACTTCATAAAAAATTTATTTGTATACTGAAAACAAATGCTTATTCGATCATATTCTACATACAGTGACTCCCAAAAGTATTCAGGCACTTTAAAAATTTGTAGCAAAGTTCTGTCGCCTGGAATTGAATTCGAATATGAAGTTCAATATTTTTTCATATCATCTGCATGTTATTCTGAATAAAACGTAATATTTTTTTTGTAAAATATTGACTCATTTTTTTTTATAAAAATGAAAATGCAAGAAGGCAGAGAAAGAACACGTCACATAAGTGATCGTACACCAAAACATTTTCGGATAAATTCATAAATAAAATTGTCAGTCACTTTTTTTTTAATTTTTGCATTATGGTGACACTTAAAAAAGCGTTTGGCTTTAATCCTTGTTTGCTTACTTCATAATATTTATAGTATTATTTAAAAATGGCTCGTAGTCATAAGGAAACAACGAACAGCATTAGAAAATTTATTATTTTTCATCATAGTAGCAGTAAATCAGTTTGTAATATCGCTAAATTAGTAAATTTACCCCATTCTATGGTACAGTATATGATAAAATGCTTTAAAGAAGAAAATCAGATAGAAAACAAGGTAAGAAAAGGTCGTCCGGTAAAGTTAACTCAACTTGATCAGAGATTTGTAGTTAGAAAATTTGTGAAAAATCCATGTTTGAGTGCTGTAAAAATTTCTACAGAATTTACTGAAAAATTTTCTACTTGAATTTCACCTGAAACTGTTCGACGAGTCCTCAGATCAACCGGATTACATGGGCGTTCTGCCCGAAGAAAATATTTTGCAAGTGCGAAAAATAGAAAGCTTAGGCTTTCCTTCGTAAAATCAATGATAAATAAGCCCAAAACGTGTTGGAATCATGTCTTATTTGCAGATGAAAGCAAATTTAACATTTTTGGTTCCGATGGGCGTATAATTGTATGGAGAAGAAAAAGTGAGGTACTTAATCCCAAGAACTTAGTTGGAACATTAAAGTATGGCGGTGGAGGTGTCCTTGCATGGGGGTGCATGTCAGCTTCAGGACTAGATAATTTGGTATTTATTGATGGCATAATGAATCATGCTCTTTATTTAAAAATTTTAAAAGACAATTTAAAATTATCAGCCCAAAATTTGGGTGTTGGAAACAACTTTGTTTTTTATCAAGATAACGATCCTGAGTATATGGCTCTCAATGTTCACCTTTGGTGTCTTCATAATTGTCCACAAGTTCTGAAAACACCACCTTAGTCACCGGATTTAAACCCAATAGAACACATTTGGAGAGAACTGGAGGTTAGAGTACGAAGACATGACATTAAAATGAAAAGCAAACTACAAACAGTAATGATTGAAGAATGGAGGTACATTGATGCAGAAATTACAAAAAACTAGTAAACTCTATTCACAGATGTTAAAAAGCTGTTGTGGATATAGAAGTTATCCTACTAAGTACTAATTTACCACATTATAATATTTACTGTAGAGATTTTTTTTAAACTGTAGGTACGAAGAGTTTTGTGACGTAACGTTTTGATTATTAATTTTTTTTTTAAAAAGTTTTACTATGTATTTAAAATATTTTATGCAGTTTTGTTAAGAACATGTTATGGATAACATTAAAAAATTCCCATTCTGAAATATTAATTTTTATTAATGGATAGAGCAGTATTTTTTTGAAATTCGTAAGTTTACGAACAATTTTGGGAGCCACTTGTTTCTTCCTCTTAGATAACTGTGAAATACGGAATGAGACGTAGAAGATATCGCTTTTGATTTTGCCTAAGTTTTATGGCCGATTTTTCTTAGTTTGGCAGAAATTTGTTTTAAACTCCGGTTATAATTAGTAATACAACTAATTAGTAATCTGAAATAAAATCACTTACCTTCAACAGATAACTTCAGTTGCCGTAGAACCAACTCAAAGGTTATTATATCTATGCAGAAAATGCAAGCAAATCATTTGTGCTTTTAAGATGTGAAAACAAGAAAAACCTTAAAACACATATTAACTAGATTTGAAATGAAATCACTTACCTTCAACAGATAACTTCAGTGGCCGTGGATCCATGTTCATGCCGGGATGGGGGATCCAACTCAACGACAAATTCAGATTCTTGTAAACATGGAATAAGTGTTGCCAGATACCAACTAGAAATTCTGAAAAGGATACTCCAAAGATGCATATATTTTATTTTATTTTTTAACGAACGTTACATTCATGCAGAAGCATATTTATATTAAGAACTACAACTAATTAATAATATTTAACTGTAAAAGGAGATCTTGTGCATGAAAATAAAATTTTGAAAAATAATTTGGGGACTGTTTCCAAAATATCTCAGAATTCAATTTTTCTAGCTACAAATTTTCCAGTTCAAACATAATTATATTTACCCAAGTTACAACAATAAATATATTCAATAAACACGAGGAACCATGTTTATTGAAGGTAACTTTTTTTAAATCATGTATTGTACGCTGTGGTTATACTTTTGAACTGATAGTTTAGAACATTAGTGGCGTCTGCAATGGAAGGGGGGGGGGGGGGATTTGGGGATTGTGTCTCCTCAAGAATCCATCGAACCCATTGAATTTCATTGAAACGATATATGGGAAAAATGGTAAACAAAATATTTGGAAACTGCCCCTCCCCCCGTACACACATACAGAGAGAGAGAAATAATTTCTGTCGAAGCTAATGTAGAAATTCAGGAATGTTTTAATCTAATCACATATTCCATATTACGACAATTTTATAGTTTAATTTTTTGTAGGTTATCTAAATATAATTTTTGTGTGTGTATGAAGTGTGAACTCGCCCGTCTACTGCACACACAGAGACAGGGAAAAGAGGGTGAGAACTACTCTAAAAGTGACACAAACATGTTCAATACGTCTTATATTGTAACTTTTTGCTAAAAACCTAAAAATTAGAAAATTTTCAGAAAACTATTTTTTCTAATTTGGTGTTACGATTCATAAAAAGAGAACCCGTCCGCTTATGAAGGTCGAATTACTACAAAAGACGACTTTTTCAATTGCTTTTCACAGCTTATTGTTCATATGCTTGGAACACTAATTATATTTGCCGCCTGTCATTCTATGGCAAATTAACCATTTCAAAAAAACAACTAACATCACATATGAGTAGTTACATTTTTTAGTATATGAAAGGACCGAAATCAGAACTTTGTGTGGCCACCTTTGTTCCCTGTAATGAACAGAATACGATGTGACATACTTTTATCAATGAGAAAATTGCAGTAGTCGCTTGAAATGTCTTTGCACAAGGGCCACACGTACTTCGAAATTTGATGGCTGTTTTTTTGCTGAATTTTCGATGGGGTTGTAGTCGTGCCAGTCAAGCACGTTTATGTATTTCCTCTGCAGGTAATCCTATACTACACTTGATCTGTGGCATGAAGCACCATCATGCATGTGCATCTGTGCACTTGCATATGAGTTACAAACATTTTTCGTAACATATTCATATAAATAGGACCATTCATGGTAGGGCCTCTCGGCCAATAGAATAATGAAGCAGTACCAGAAGCTGACATAGCACTCCACATCACCTGACTTGGCAATGTTTCACTACGATAACAATGTATTTTTCATTAAACTTTTTGCCTTTGGTCATACAACATGATTTTGAGTGATGCAAATTGACACAAAGTTGATTTATAGGAAAACAGAGAGTCTCTTTTTATCATTATAGCGTTTAGTTTACATTCATGAGACGTCGAGAAACAGCGCTAATACTAATATTATATCCTTTTGAATGTAGAAAAGACTTTAATTTCGTGTACGAACTCTCGAAAGCATAACAATTCGCCGTATAATGTTGTTACCGGATGGGTTTGTTTATTAGAGCATCCACTTCATCTTGCATCCACTTCATCACCAGTATCTTGATGTTTCGTGATAGTGTTATAGATATCAGTCGTTCTAACATTCACATTTCTGCTTAAGCTACGTTCAGAGTAACCTTCATGATATAAAGTCACTATTTGTGACCTCTGAATAACACTTAATTTGTCCATTTTTTCTATAAAGAAGAACCTTTGTTGAGACCCAGACCGTCCGACCTACCAGAAAGGTGTTACCTTACACCTTTCTGGTAGGTCGGACGGTCTGGGTCTCAACAACAACAACCTTTCAGTACAGTAGTGTCTTGAGGAAAAATTTGAAGGAGGGGTAGAGTAACTCAATCGTATTTGGTTTTCCATTTCTATATATATAATTTCTTAGAAATTCAAAGTGCTCGATGGGGGGTGAGTTATGAGCCCCAAATCTCCTTTTGACGACGCTTCTATCTCAGACTGAAAACCAGAAGAAAACTGACCCTTGAACTTTTACCCCCCATCAACATATGTCTCTGTAAGATGATGCAACACCGCAGGAAGCAATACGGTCAGTGAATACGATTAGGTGGTTTACAATTTTCGCAAATGACTTTATTTCAGATCATTTCCAGGGGAAATTGAGGATCAAAATACGGTTCTCTGTGATGAAATCAAAATTTCTTTTAAAATGTATATAATTTTTACCTTACCATAAAAGGAAAAGCGCTCTTTCAAAAAATTAAAATTTTCACATTTCAAGATATAACACACTCAAAGTGATCACTTTTCGGAAAAACTAAGGTGTCAAATGCGAGATAAATCGTAAACGAGAAGTATGCTCAACGAAAATAATCTTGTAAAGGAATACATTCTTCCTGAATATTGAAACTTCATGAATTACATCCTACGGCTATAGAAAAGAGAAAATTAAAATTAAAAAATGATTTCGGTTTCGTTTCACACAAAAATCAAAAATTTTCCTTCCCAATTTGATAGGGCAGAAAATTTATAGGTTTCATACTACAAGAATACATACATGTATCTAGTGGTATAACTAGAGATTTTGTCAAATATCCGTGTTTTGCATTCTAAACCTTTTCTATACAATGTCCGCCGTAGAATAACATAATAATAATTTAAATTAAAAATAACATTCAATTTTTATAAATATATTTAGTTCCATTTTCGAAGTTTTTCGATTAAAATCACATTTTTAGTCCTTTTCATAGGCAAACTAATACCTTTCCAGTCCAATTTTGATATCGAGGTTATTCTGTAGATTCTATACTAAAATACAGCCTCAGATAAATAGGTTTGAACAGTAAATTCTTGGAAAAATCTATGGATCGAAAACGCGATTGGACGAGATTGTAATCATAATTTTCACGCCCTATACAAAATAAAAAATAAATTGAAAAATATTAAATACTCTATTTTATTCTACGTATATTGTCTTGAAAAGAAAATACATCCCCTCGAAACATTTTTCATAAAAATACTCCGGTACTTAGACAAAAACTCTGGATGTTTAATGGCTTAAATACCGTTTTCAGCTCTTTTTCACGGACAAACTACTCCCTGCCTGGTACCATTTCGATATCAGGGATGCACTATGTATTCCACACTAAAATAATACATCAGAAAATTATGTTTGAGCATTTAATTTCTGGAAAAAAACTATAGATTAAAAATGCAATTTTACGCGATTGTGATCATAATCTTCACACTCTAAAAACTAAGAAAAAAAAA
Organism: Amaurobius ferox; assembly: GCA_951213105.1. NCBI lineage: Eukaryota > Metazoa > Arthropoda > Arachnida > Araneae > Amaurobiidae > Amaurobius > Amaurobius ferox. The sequence continues at coordinate 38,212,528 of OX578152.1, read as the reverse complement.
AGGAAAAATTAAGCACCCTATTTTGTTCTACGTATAATATCTTAAAAAAAATACATTCTCTCGGAACATTTTTCAAAAAAATACTCATGCATTGACAAAACTTTGTTTATCGACTGAAATCCACGTTTTCAGCTCTTTATCACGGGCAAACTAATACCTTCTCGTTACAAATTTGATATCAGGGATGCATTATGTATTCCACACTAAAAGAATACATCAGAAAATTATATTTGAACATTTTGTTTCTGGAAAAACTATAGGTTAAAAATGCGGTTTTACGTGATTGTGATCATAATCTTCACACTCTAAACTAATAAAAAAAATAAGGAAAAATTAAGCACCCTATTTTGTTCTACGTATAATATCTTGAAAAAAAAATACATTCTCTCGGAACATTTTCCAAAAAAATACTCATGCACTGACAAAACTTGATGTTTATCGACTGAAATCCCGTTTTCAGCTCTTTTTCACGGGCAAACTAATACCTTCTCGTTACAATTTTGATATCAGGGATGCATCATGTATTCCACACTAAAAGAATACATCAGAAAATTATATTTGAACATTTTGTTTCTGGAAAAACTATAGGTTAAAAATGCGGTTTTACGTGATTGTGATCATAATCTTCACACTCTAAACTAATAAAAAAAAAGGAAAAATTTAGCACCCTTTTTTGTTCTACGTATAATATCTTGAAAAAAAAAATACATTCTCTCGGAACATTTTTCAAGAAAGTACTCATGCACTTCGACAAAACTTTCGATGTTTATCGACTGAAATCAAATTTTCAGCTCTTTTTCACGGGCAAACTGCTACCTGCCTGGTACCATTTCGATATCAGGGATGCACTATGTATTCTACATTAAAATAATATATCAGAAAATTATGCTTGAGCATTTAATTTCTGGAAAAAACTATAGATTAAAAATGCGATTTTACGCGATTGTGATCATAGTCTTCACACCCTAAACCAAGAAAAAAAAAGGAAAAATTAAGCAACCTATTTTGTTCTACGTATAATATCTTGAAAAAAAAAATACATTCTCTCGGAACATTTTTCAAAAAAATACTCATGCACTGACAAAACTTTGTTTATCGACTGAAATCCACGTTTTCAGCTCTTTATCACGGGCAAACTAATACCTTCTCGTTACAATTTTGATATCAGGGATGCATTATGTATTCCACACTAAAAGAATACATCAGAAAATTATATTTGAACATTTTGTTTCTGGAAAAGCTATAGGTTAAAAATGCGGTTTTACGTGATTGTGATCATAATCTTCACACTCTAAACTAATAAAAAAAATAAAAAAAAAGGAAAAATTAAGCACCCTATTTTGTTCTACGTATAATATCTTGAAAAAAAAATACATTCTCTCGGAACATTTTTCAAAAAAATACTCATGCACTGACAAAACTATGTTTATCGACTGAAATTCACGTTTTCAGCTCTTTATCACGGGCAAACTAATACCTTCTCGTTACAATTTTGATATCAGGGATGCATTATGTATTCCACACTAAAAGAATACATCAGAAAATTATATTTGAACATTTTGTTTCTGGAAAAGCTATAGGTTAAAAATGCGGTTTTAAATCTTCACACTCTAAACTAATAAAAAAAAGGGAAAAATTAAGCACCCTATTTTGTTCTACGTATGATATCTTGAAAAAAAAATACATTCTCTCGGAACATTTTTCAAAAAGTACTCATGCACTGACAAAACTTGATGTTTATCGACTGAAATCCCGTTTTCAGCTCTTTTTCACGGGCAAACTAATACCTTCTCGTTACAATTTTGATATCAGGGATGCATTATGTATTCCACACTAAAAGAATACATCAGAAAATTATATTTGAACATTTTGTTTCTGGAAAAGCTATAGGTTAAAAATGCGGTTTTAAATCTTCACACTCTAAACTAATAAAAAAAAGGGAAAAATTAAGCACCCTATTTTGTTCTACGTATGATATCTTGAAAAAAAAATACATTCTCTCGGAACATTTTTCAAAAAGTACTCATGCACTGACAAAACTTGATGTTTATCGACTGAAATCCCGTTTTCAGCTCTTTTTCACGGACAAACTAATACCTTCTCGTTACAATTTTTATATCAGGGATGCATTATGTATTTCACACTAAAAGAATACATCAGAAAATTATATTTGAACATTTTGTTTCTGGAAAAACTATAGGTTAAAAATGCGGTTTTTCGTGATTGTGATCATAATCTTCACACTCTAAACTAATAAAAAAAAATAATAAAAAGGAAAAATTAAGCACCCTATTTTGTTCTACGTATAATATCTTAAAAAAAAATACATTCTCTCGGAACATTTTTCAAAAAAATACTCATGCATTGACAAAACTTTGTTTATCGACTGAAATCCACGTTTTCAGCTCTTTATCACGGGCAAACTAATACCTTCTCGTTACAAATTTGATATCAGGGATGCATTATGTATTCCACACTAAAAGAATACATCAGAAAATTATATTTGAACATTTTGTTTCTGGAAAAACTATAGGTTAAAAATGCGGTTTTACGTGATTGTGATCATAATCTTCACACTCTAAACTAATAAAAAAAATAAGGAAAAATTAAGCACCCTATTTTGTTCTACGTATAATATCTTGAAAAAAAAATACATTCTCTCGGAACATTTTCCAAAAAAATACTCATGCACTGACAAAACTTGATGTTTATCGACTGAAATCCCGTTTTCAGCTCTTTTTCACGGGCAAACTAATACCTTCTCGTTACAATTTTGATATCAGGGATGCATCATGTATTCCACACTAAAAGAATACATCAGAAAATTATATTTGAACATTTTGTTTCTGGAAAAACTATAGGTTAAAAATGCGGTTTTACGTGATTGTGATCATAATCTTCACACTCTAAACTAATAAAAAAAAGGAAAAATTTAGCACCCTTTTTTGTTCTACGTATAATATCTTGAAAAAAAAAATACATTCTCTCGGAACATTTTTCAAGAAAGTACTCATGCACTTCGACAAAACTTTCGATGTTTATCGACTGAAATCAAATTTTCAGCTCTTTTTCACGGGCAAACTGCTACCTACCTGGTACCATTTCGATATCAGGGATGCACTATGTATTCTACATTAAAATAATATATCAGAAAATTATGCTTGAGCATTTAATTTCTGGAAAAAACTATAGATTAAAAATGCGATTTTACGCGATTGTGATCATAGTCTTCACACCCTAAACCAAGAAAAAAAAAGGAAAAATTAAGCAACCTATTTTGTTCTACGTATAATATCTTGAAAAAAAAAAATACATTCTCTCGGAACATTTTTCAAAAAAATACTCATGCACTGACAAAACTTTGTTTATCGACTGAAATCCACGTTTTCAGCTCTTTATCACGGGCAAACTAATACCTTCTCGTTACAATTTTGATATCAGGGATGCATTATGTATTCCACACTAAAAGAATACATCAGAAAATTATATTTGAACATTTTGTTTCTGGAAAAGCTATAGGTTAAAAATGCGGTTTTACGTGATTGTGATCATAATCTTCACACTCTAAACTAATAAAAAAAATAAAAAAAAAGGAAAAATTAAGCACCCTATTTTGTTCTACGTATAATATCTTGAAAAAAAAATACATTCTCTCGGAACATTTTTCAAAAAAATACTCATGCACTGACAAAACTATGTTTATCGACTGAAATTCACGTTTTCAGCTCTTTATCACGGGCAAACTAATACCTTCTCGTTACAATTTTGATATCAGGGATGCATTATGTATTCCACACTAAAAGAATACATCAGAAAATTATATTTGAACATTTTGTTTCTGGAAAAGCTATAGGTTAAAAATGCGGTTTTAAATCTTCACACTCTAAACTAATAAAAAAAAGGGAAAAATTAAGCACCCTATTTTGTTCTACGTATGATATCTTGAAAAAAAAATACATTCTCTCGGAACATTTTTCAAAAAGTACTCATGCACTGACAAAACTTGATGTTTATCGACTGAAATCCCGTTTTCAGCTCTTTTTCACGGGCAAACTAATACCTTCTCGTTACAATTTTGATATCAGGGATGCATTATGTATTCCACACTAAAAGAATACATCAGAAAATTATATTTGAACATTTTGTTTCTGGAAAAGCTATAGGTTAAAAATGCGGTTTTAAATCTTCACACTCTAAACTAATAAAAAAAAGGGAAAAATTAAGCACCCTATTTTGTTCTACGTATGATATCTTGAAAAAAAAATACATTCTCTCGGAACATTTTTCAAAAAGTACTCATGCACTGACAAAACTTGATGTTTATCGACTGAAATCCCGTTTTCAGCTCTTTTTCACGGACAAACTAATACCTTCTCGTTACAATTTTTATATCAGGGATGCATTATGTATTTCACACTAAAAGAATACATCAGAAAATTATATTTGAACATTTTGTTTCTGGAAAAACTATAGGTTAAAAATGCGGTTTTACGTGATTGTGATCATAATCTTCACACTCTAAACTAATAAAAAAAAATAAAAAAAAAGGAAAAACTAAGCACCCTATTTTGTTCTACGTATAATATCTTGAAAAGAAAATACATTCTCTCGGAACATTTTTAAAAAAAATACTCATACACTTTGACAAAAACTTTCGATGTTTATCGACTGAAATCCCGTTTTCAGCTCTTTTTCAAGGGCAAACTGATACATGCCCATTACCATTTCGATATACAAAAATCAAGTACCGTATTTTGTTCAACGTAGATTGTTTTGAAAAGAAAATACATCCTCTTGGAACATTTCGCACAAAAAAAAAAAAAAAAAAAAAAACTCTGAAGCACTTTGATTAAAAAAAACCCTTGATGTTTATCGATTGACATCACGTTTTCAGTTCTCTTTAGGGGTAAATTAATACCTTTCCCGTCCCATTTCGATATCAGGGATGCACTGTATGTTCTACATTAAAAGAATACATCAGAAAAATAGGGTTGAATATTTAATTTCTGGAATAAACTATGGATCAAAATCGTGATTGGACGTGATTTTAATTACACCATAATCTAAAAAATTTAACTAAATTGTAGCCCAATTCGTACCATAATCTATTCTTAAGTAGCTCAGGGTTTTTTTCCATTTAAATTAAGAAAAAGAAATGGAAAATTGGAATTGTTGGGCCAAATCATTACTATAGCTTTTTCCCCTTCAATTTAGAGGACTTGAAAAAATCTTTTGTTTGATACCATACTTGAAAATGTACGAGTATACCTGTGGTAATGACTTCACTCATACAAAAATTGTATCGCAGTTTCTTTTCGCAACAATGATGGTATTTATTATTGAACCATAAATAACTATTTTTATGTATGAATATGTCAAATTTTGTCCCATGTTAAAAAAATATAAAATTTTGAATCAAGTTCTAAGTTTTCGCAGGAATTTAAAAAATGTCCTTCTAGTTCTAGGGTTTTTTATAACAAACCCGAATATAAAGTTTCGCGAAAAATCCATTAATATTTGTTGCAGCTAGAATACAAAAAATCGACCACAGTACAGACAGAGGGATATCGCTCCAAAGATAATCAAAACATGTTCAGGAGGTCCTAAAACATATATTAGTATCAAACTCTTGAATTCGAATATTTTTGTGGAAACAATACCATCTATTATATTATATAGTATGAGAAAATAAAGATAAAAATACATTAATACAGGAACACATAGAAACAATAGATTTTAACATTTAAATTTTTACTGATTTAAGGATGAAAATCACAAACAGACTCAAAGGAAATCTTAAGCTTTGAGAGAGAAGGAGAAAGAGAGAGAAAATTGAAAAGTACATTGGTCTAAAATACTTTACGTGCTATTCGTGCTACTATTGCTCGGCGAATTGTACGTTCTTTCGATACAGATATTGAACGTTCTATGTTGTACTATTATAGCATGCCGAATATCACAATCTTCTGACACGGTCTTCGGAACGTTTTTATTGAACTATTGTAGAACGTCAAACAGTATACTTTATACGCACAAAAGTTGAACGTTCTATGTTGAACTATTATAGAACTTCCAAAAAATATCACGTTCTTCTGGCACAGATAAAGAACGTCTTATATTGTACCATTGTAGAACGTCGAACATCACGTACCAATAACACCAAACACCGTTATAACACTTATAACACTATCTTTGAACGTACTCTGAACGTGCCGGTGCTACTTGGGTGAATAAATGAATAAATTCACAGAAGGTGTTAAAAAAGAGTTGAAATAAACAAAATATTTGAAAAATTTTTGAATGCAAAATAAAGCATTTTGGTGTTCATTTACAACGTAAGGAAATGTTACGATAATCATGTGTGTATAAATAAATTTGGATATGAAAATAAAATGTAAATAAATTTGGTAATGAAAATAGAATGTAAATATTGATTAGGAAAGTTGTACGAAAATGAATAGCTGTGAAATACATATGAAATGAATATAAATAAATATGTAGTGAGTGTAAATGCATTTTATAAATAATAGGGCACTCAGATGTCAGTGGGGAATGTAAATAAAAACATTAAAGTTATCGATGAGATACGATAGCAACCGGCAGTGTTTGTAAACAAACGGTAATCTACGTAAAAAATATATATAAATAGATACTTTGTCATTAATGTCATAAAATGGTGAATAGGTACTTTTATATATAAAAAAATTTATGAAAAGGATATTCTGAATAAGGTGTTGAGAAATGTTATCATAAATAAAATAAATTTGGATGAAATGAATGTCATTTGATAAATAAATAAATGATAATATGTATTACGGCAATAAAGGGGTTAGCCGCAGTTAATTAGATGTCAAAATAGGTGAAAAATGAAGTAATAATAAGGCGATAGAATGGTAAACAATCGCGAATATAAATGGTTATAAATGTCAGGTATTCAATGTTTTAAGGATTAAAAGAAATTGAAATACATAAATATGATAAATTTGGTAGGTACGGTGAGTAAATAAATCCGCGTTTAAAAATAAAAAAATAAATAAATGCAGTAATAAATTTTCCAGTAAGTAGAAAATGAACGGAATTCATTGTAAGGAAGCGTTAAAAATAAAATTACAATTAAGTAAATAAAGGATTTTCAAACAAGAAAATAAAGGCTTGAATGTGTTTAAAAAAAAATAACATAATTCTATAAAATTTTATATAAAATGTAAAAGTTATGAACGTGTTAAGCAAAGAGTTAAAATAAATAAAATTGAAACAAATTATATCAAAAACTTTAAAAGTTTAAAATTAAATTTCAAAATTTAAAACATTTTAATATTAAAAAAAAAAATTCAAAATTTTTTTTAACTTTCTTAATGTCATATGGAAGGTATAGAGAAAACAAAATTAAATAAGAGTTATTAATTAAATTAAATAATCTCAACATCAAATGGAAAGGTGAAATTTAAATAATAAATAATACAGTAAAATGATTTTCGAAAATGTTAAATTTTACATGAAGTCAGTATAAAAAGGGTATACATGCAGTAAAAGAAGGTAACATTACGATGACTTTGTTAATTGATACAAGTCACCTCAAGAAAAACCATCTGAATAATATTTAAATAAGGGGCTGTTTAGTTTGAGTTTTAAAAAAAAAGTAAGCGAGCTATGTAATGCTAATATAATGTGCATGCCCGTCTGAGCTTTTAAGTATGTAAGAGTAAGGTTGATTAGCAGATATGAATAATAATTAATTAATAAGGGGGAAATATATTTAAAAGACTAAGTCGACGTTTATAGAACACGTCGAGTGGATAAATAAAAGTTTTACAATACTTGGGTACAGGCTTTTGAAGAGCGCGAGAAGCAAGTCCATGCCGCACGTTGTCCACTTTAAGGCGGAGATAAATCGATCCGAAAAGTTACCTTTTTCCGATAGATGGCTCTGAATATCGCAGGTTTGGCGAGATCCGACCTTGCGCCAAACAGCAATTATGTTCAATGTGTGGTAGCCACAGCTCACTTCCGGATTAATCCTGAAACCGGATGTTATGAAATGCATTCAATTAGAATTTGGTTTTATCGGCTGTTAAATTCGAAATGTGGACTATCATAAAGGTATGTAGAAACTTTTGATAATAAAATTCATGATTTTATTGCGTGCTCATGCTGATAAGCATAAAATTTAAATCATATATTATACGTATTCAAAATGTTAATAAAATTCGTAGAATGCGTGTTCGTAATGTAATGAAAGTCTTATGTTATATAAGTGTTGATGGGAAATTGACATGCTGACTTATTGACTGCTGTTAAAGTGTATTTGAAATTTTAACACTTTAAATAAGTTTGCTTGTTGTGCCCATCACTCACTATATTTTAAACTCTTTCTATTGCTCATGGGTTGGTAAATTCCAGTACCTGAATTGTTAATATTTTGTATGTATTCATAATATGATATATTTATTCTTTTATGTTTAATTCTTAACTATTAAAGAAAACGAGCAAATAAATTCATGTAAAACGTATTTATTGTTGTTGGAGTATATTTGAAATTTTAACACTTTAAATATGGATGCTTGTATCTAACTTATATGTTCTTGCACATTTGTCGAGCTACTTTATATACTATATGTCTTTTATTCCTTTGATAATATAGTGTACAACAAACAAAATTCTAAAAACTGAATACTTAAACATAATGTTATGAAAAAAATCACTTCTACTTATCTTGACTCAAAAGAGTATTGACCACTTCCTTCCAGTATCTATCTCTGTGTCAATGCTAATGGAACATACAGGACAAGATGAAAGCTTGGCAGGACATGATCTTTACAATTTCACTTCTTTTTTTATTAACCCTAAATCCACTTAATGAGCATTGAAAATGTTTGCTATTTGATTGAAAATTCAAATGCACATATTTTTAATTCATTAAAGTAGCTGAGTCATAACAGTAAATGTAATTATCAATGGCTACTTAAGGTTCATTATATGTATTCCTCCCTTTTTATGTGTGCATTCAAATTAAAAGATTAAGTCCTGCATCCTTTAATTTCATGGTTGGATTTTGGACGTAACATTGGTTTAATCCGTGTTTAAACCGGATAAAATCGTCAAAAGCTGTAAACAAAAGGGGAATTTGATTTAAAAACAATAAAACCACCATGTCAATCATTATAATTTCGATCGCCCATATAAATTTGAACATTATAAAAAAAAGGAATTTTAAAACATTATCCTTACAACAATACAAGTACATAAATACCTTTAAAATATTGAAATACTAGCAACAATTAAAAATAATTTTTCATTTATTTGAATTTAAATATCAAGGTATTCTGATTTTGTTTTAAATTAAAAGCAATGGTACTTTTCCATTTCGTCGGTGCAGGCGATAAAGTCACCAAAAATACTACAACCAATGCCAAACGGAATATCCCCGCTGGTAACCTTTTACCGCCACATTTTCAAAACAAGTCGCGGCCATTTCTTATAAGTCACATCTTTTTCCTAATATGTCAAAAATGGATGAAAAACCAATGAAAATTTGGAATTTGCCCAGAAAAGAGGAAGAATCTGTCAGATTCTTTCAAGCGAAAGGCATTTTGTCTAAAATTGGTACTTGTGATAATAATCATGAAATAAAATTGTATTTCGGAAACGAAATTCAATGGCGCTGCAACCTTTCAACTTGTCGCAGTAAAAGAAGTATCTGGAAAGGCACATAGTTTGAGTTATCGAAATTGAGTTTCTTAAAGTGTGTTAGGTTTATATATAGTTGGAGCGAAGAATTAACTTTAGTTAAATGGTGTGAAAAGCAGTTGGAAATCAGTCACTGAACAGTTGTGGAATGGAATAACTACATGCGCGAGGTTTGTGTGGATTCTTTGCTTAAACATCAACAATGGAAAATAGGAGGACCTGATATGATCGTCGAAGTGGATGAAAGTATGTTCACAAAGCACAAAAACAATGCAGGACGGATTCTATCACAACAGTGGATCTTTGGTGGAGTTTGCCGTGAAACAAACGAATGTTTCCTTGTGAAGGTGCCAAACCGATCCATGAGCATTATATTGGAAGCAATTAAGAAAAATATCGAAAAAGGAACTATAATATATTCTGATTCGTGGAAATCATATTGCATTGAAAAACTGGAAGAGGAACGTTTCCAACATTTCAAAGTGAACCATAAATACAATTTTGTCGATCCGGACACTGGAACGCACACACAAAAAATAGAAAGACTATGGGGTAGCGCCAAATGGCGAAATAAGAAACACAGAGGAACGGCACATCATCATCTAGAAAATTATCTTGCGGAATTTATGTGGAGAAAAGAAACGAAAGACCCATTTGAAAAAATTTCAAAGGATATTAAAATGTTTATGCCTCCAAAGTAAAAAATTCTTAGAACTAACATTTATTAACATTTTCTTATGTGTATACTGTGTGTTGTCACCAATAAAGTCTGCTTGGCGAAATGGAAAAGTACCAAAACAATATGTATAACTTTTATTATTTTAACATTTTAGAGATAGCACAATTTGTTTTTAATATTCGGGTTCATTACACCCACTTAGCTTTCGATAACACATAACGAGTTTAGAACTTTTCTCTAGTCCTAAATGATTTCACAGTTTAGAATGGATGATTTCAAAATTTGAAAATATTCTTTCTATAGAAGCCAAACTAGCAGATTGGGATATCAGCATTATTGCTAGTTCAACTAATTTAAAAGCTGCACTGTTTTCAACCTGAAAACTTTTATACTTCGAAATACATTTCCACCACATTATCGGATTGGTGAGTTTCGCACTTGTACTGAAGTAAAATGTTGGGAATAGGCTTTCTTGGACTTCACGTACAATCAGAAGTGGTAAACAGCCTTCAATTTTTTCTGTAGCATAAAAACGAGCAGTTTCCATTTAGCTATCTGTTAAGACGGAGATAAACCGATCCAAAAAGTTACCTTTTTTCGACAGATGGCTCTGAATATCGCAGGTTTGACGAGATCTGACTTTGTGCCAAGAAGCGAATGTATTCAATTTGCAGCAACGCTTTTTCACTTCCGGAATCTTTTCAGCAGCATAAACAGTGTATATGCGCGTTTTATGAGATTTATAATAATGGTCAGCAAAACTTTAAACATTTGTATATTTAAAAAGTTTTAAATATATTTGTATATTTAAAAGTTTGTGCCAAGAAGCGAATATATTCAATTTGCAAGTTTTATTTTTATATTCAATTTAAAAGTTTTATTTTTATATTTCTCTTGGGTAAGTAAATTTCAGTACCTGCTCGTTAATATTTTATATGCTTTAATAATATGTGTTTATTGTTTCTAAACCATTTGAGAAATCAGGTTCAGGTAAAACTGACAAAATTTAGTTTTAGTTGTTTGAGTATATTTGAAATTTCCACATGTTAAACTAGCAAATTAAAATCTTTAATATTTTAGTTAAAATCTTTTGAATTAATTTAGCATTTTCAGATTTTCTCTAGCCTAAGTGCCAGTTTTAATTTTTTTAATAGTAGATATAAGATATACATCTGTAAAATTTATTACAATTACTATAATTTGCAAATTTTCTATTCTATTTAAAATGCAAATCGTACTAAAATCTCAAATGTAAAGTCATACTATAATGTGGGAATATCTTTTCAGTCATGAATAATAGGTGTTCGTTATAAAAGCATAGACTAATTTAATGTCCCAGTAAGCCAAAAGCTTTAGAAAAATGTACAGATTCCCTTCAGAAATTACCCGATGCATGTTATCCTTAACATTAATGATTAATCATAATTTGCAGTCTTCTAAGTTCGAAGTACATACATATCCTCTCTTTTTCCATCAACCAATCTTAACTAATTATAAAATATGCCATTTTGACTTTTATGCACTATTTTAATTCTTTTTTCTCAAAATATTCATGCTACCCAGGATCCCAGGACTTAAGTTGGATTCATGTCATTCATGAGCTTTAGTATTTTACCTACAATAGCATGTTTAGCAAAATAAATAAGATTTCTTTTAGAAAATGTTAAAAAAGAACATTGTTTAAACTCTGCTTACATCTCAAAGTTAAAACAAAGCCCTGTAATTTTTTATTTTTAACAAATATGTCTAAAGGAGTTTTGCATGAATATATTAAACATTTTTTATTTCTTCATTTGTTATTTACTTGTGTTTTGTTGTTATTTACATAGATCATGTAAGTAAATATGAATAATAAACATAATTAGCTACTTGTTATTTGGTTTTTTTTCTATTGTTTGATATAGTTTGTCTGAATGGACCATGTGCATTATACCATTGTACTGTAATCTATGTAATGATTGTTTCAAAATTTAAATATTATTTTACAATTCATTGTCCAAAAGGAGCCAATACAATCATTGACATGAAATATATAAATTCTCATGAAATGTTCTATATCATCAATGTAAAAATTAATGAAATCTGCGAATTTTTTGTGGTTGCGACAAAATTTTGCATTTTTGTGTTGACTTACAAAAATTTGACACAACTGCAGAATGTTTGTTATAGTGATTATATGATCAAAGCTCCATACAGTAATTTAATTATGAATTCAGAAGTATTTATTTCTATCCTAATTTCAGACAAGCATAACTTTTATCTCATTAAAATATGTTTATGTTAATCTATATTTTATTAAAATGGCTTTTTCACATCAATAGATTTTAATTGCTAAGCATTTGATATTTTTTAATTTATAACTTAAAATCTATTTAGAAATATTGAAAAATTATTTTGAAATAATTTTATTTTGGAGAGTCATATATGGTATATTTTTTCTGACTCTAACCCCAGAGCCCTAATTATAATCATTGGTGCAAAGTGTGAGATCAATTCTTTGGATATAAGAATTTTTAATAAAGGGAATAGTATTTAACTTTGTCTCAAAATGTAGTCTGTTCAAATATTTTTCTGTCAGCTATTTTACCATCATAAGCTAGCAAATTTTTTAACATATGAAACTGAGATGATTCTAGCTGACATTGAGGTAGCATCTACAAATTATACTTTACAGATTATCTTCCTCTCTTATAATATGAGCAAGCATGGAAGTGTGCATTTTTTAAAACTAAATTCATTGTTAGAGGTTATAATTAAATTGACTATATTTTGTACACACTGGTTGATTATTGTATGCTCGCTGATTGGTTATTGTATAAAAACAGTAAAGATATATAATGGAGACAAGGCAACAAGTGATAAAGATAAGAAAAGGAATAAACAATGATAGTACTTTATCCTTTGAAAACTAATTTAAGAAAAAGTCATTTTACTTTAATTTTTTCTGTAAGAAACTCATTTCAGTGAGGAAAATAAACTGCCAATTTTTAGCTGCTCTATGCCATTGTGTGGCTGAAATGCTATATATTGATTTTTTCATCAATATAATATGACATAGTCTCTAGATTCTATTCTTATGTTTTTATAAAAAGGTAGGATAGCATCCTGTTCAACAAAACTCTCTAAAAATTGAACTGTTTTCAGTTATCATATTTTAAAGTGGTATTTATATATATATTTTTCAAATTTCAGATCAAAAAACAATATCTGATCTGTGCATCCTTCTCTGCTGTTTTACATACAGGAGAGCATTTTGTTTGATGCAATTGTCTATGAATTGAAATGTTACCATAAATTCTAGGGTGTTTGAGAAAATTCAAATTTTCGTAAAGACCCAGTGTTGATCTAGCCTTATAAATTGTGGCAATCACAGGGAACTTGAACTTCAAGCAACACTTCATAATACTGATCAATTGCAGTGTAAACAGTTTCAATTTGTTGACAAACATAATATGCATTTCTCCTTTTTTTTTATAGTTATCAGTAGAAGGTATTAAAGTGAGTCTAAGGTTTTTACTCATTATCTGAATAAAATAATCCTAAAAAGCAATTTTGACAGATGGTCAGAAGAAGAGGGTTGGAAGATGGAGAGCACATCAGATTCAGCAATGTACTACAAAATTGGCACCTAAAATGATCTTTAACTGAGGAAGATTTATATAATTATTATTTTATGATCTGTATACAAGAAGTAGAAAATATTATGTATTTAAAAAAAAAAGAAAAGTTTTTGTGAATTTAATGGATATTTTTTTATAGTCATAAAGCCAACTAAATAGAAGGTGAGACAGTCTAAAGTTGTGTTTTAATCATATTCCCAGTGCAATAACTAGCAACTGTGGATCATCTTTTTCTTTAATTTACCCAGATCGACAGACTTACTTGAAGGGGTAACTGTTTGAACTGCTGGGACAATGCTAACTAATTTAGACCAGCCGTCAATGGAGGTGGCAACCACAAGGACCATACCATCCTTTCCCTAACCCATCACCTTCCAGGAGGACTTTTGGACCTACAAACTACTTTGTTGAAACTTGTTAAGACCAAATAAAGTATGACACAGAAAATAATAAAACTTATTATATACTGAAATTTTACACTGCCAAGGACAGATAAAGGAAGAAATAACAGGGGAGGGGGGATTTACTTTGATAATGTTTGTATTCATCATTTACCTAGTATACATATTAATCAATTATTGAAACTAATCAGAAATTCGGGATTAATCATGAAGTATAGCAAACTAACCATATATAAAATGCAGTTCATTTCATTTTAGATATTTTTCTTGGTGTTGCATTAAGGCAATTAAGTGATGCAATCTCCCTAATCATCCTTAACTTCTATGGTGACCTACGAAGTGAGTTTTACCACACATCTAACATAACTTTCATAGAACATTGAGCTTGAACTGCATAATCTAGCAATTGAGGGTTGCAGTGATTTAAATCACATAGATTTAAGAAAAAAATAACTGATTTAAATCAATTAGATATAAAAATTTGAAATTTAATAGAAATAAAATCATTTCTTTAACTTAAACAGTATTATAAAAATATTAAAAAAAATTCTGTAACTGCTATCAAAAAGAATTTAAAAACGAAATATTAATTAGAACACAGTCATCTTTTGATATTGGTGCTCTGTATTATTTATTTTGATAAAGAAGGATCTTTATTGCCTTTGATTTGAAAGAGAAAGATACTTCTTATCAATCTTTATTCTTTAGTTTGTATTCTTATAAACATTATTCCTTAAAAGTTTCTCAAATAAATGAAAAATGGCTAATGTTTTTAAGGACATTTATAGAAAATAAAATGTATTTAAATCAATTGATATAACTAAATATATTTTTACTTTTCTTTAATTTTTAATTCGTATGATGAGGATAAGCAAATTGGGCATTTCAGACTTCAAGTCTTTATAAACAAGATAGAAAAATGCAGATTTAGTTTTAACTTTTTTTTTTATTAAAAGAATAATTAAAAAAATATAGTTAAATATTTATTTTCAGAAAGAATTAACAACCATGACATTTAAATATTTTAATTTAAAGAAAACGTTTTGTGAATATATATTTTTATTAATGTCAAATTTCAAAAATACAAACATACATTCAATGCAAATAAAATGTCACTGCCTATTCAATTTATGAATACTTTAGAGATCTGTCTGCATTAAGAGCATTTTTTCTCTCTCTCTCAACATTTGGTGTAATTAACAGGACATTATGAAATAGATTAGGTTTGTATGGTTTATTTATATATCTTTCCAAAAATGTTCAAAATGTGTTCAGGGGATCTTAAAACATTAGTATATTTGCCAAAATTTCGAATTTTAAAAATTTTGAGAAAACAATGCTGGTATATTATATTATATATAGTTTTCCTGAAAATTTTCAGAATTCGAAATTTTGACGGATAAGCACATTTTAAGACCTCTTGAACATATTTTAAATACTTTTTGAAAATATGTTATGGCCCTCTGTATGTGTATGTATGTATGTGAGGTGTGGATATAAATCAAGAATGAATGTTCGTATCCCTGTTAAAATTTAAGCACTGATACATTATGTGAAAAATATGATGTGGGCAGCACATGATTTTGACTTACCCTACCTGATGTAATGATTTTATTTCTATTACAGCGAACTCATTGTGTACAAGATCCACAAAGATTTCAGCATTAAATTATTTTATCACCACGGCAATTTAAATTGGGAGCTTTTGGCAACTTACTAGTCCAAACGAATGATTTATGTATTCATACTTGTGCAAAATCCTCATCAAAATGAAATTGATATTTAATTAATATCAATTGAAATAACTGACTATTGGCAAATTTTTAAGCTTCTAAATACAAAACTATAACAAAAAAGTATATATATATATATCTTCTCTCGTAAATGAAATGATCTGACTAATGTTGCCTAATACTGCATATGGAAATTTAACTTATATAACAACATGCACTATTTTTTTAATTTTATATAATTTATTTGAAAAATGTGCAATATCTCAAGAATAGTTCATGGTAGCACTAAAGTTTGAAATAATTTTTCAAAAATAAATTCGAAAATCATGCAATATCTCAAGAACAGTTATGTTAGCGTTCTAAAATTTGAGATAATTTTTTAGTTAACAGTATTTAAAAGTCTAATATGTTAATCAATTTTTCAAAAATTTATGTGAAAATCATACAGAAAATGGTTCATTCTAAAGTTTGAAATTATTTTATTTTAATTAACTGTATACAAAGGTCTGATTTTTTTAATGATTTTTTCAAAAATTCATTCGAAAATCGTGCAATGTCTCGAGAACGGTTCATGCTAGCATTTTGTAGGTTGAAATTATTTTTCATTAAACAATATTCATAGGTCTAATTTTTTAATGATTTTTTGATAAATCTATTCGAAAATCTTGCAATATCTCGAGAATGGTTCATACTAGCGTTTTAATGTTTGAAATGATATTTTAATGATATTTTCAAAATTTATTCGATAATCATACAATATCTAGTAAACGGTTCAAATGGCATTTTATTTAACACTATTCAAGCATTCTAATGATATTTTATTTAACAGTACTAAAAGTTCTGATTTTTTCAAAAAATTATTCGAAAATCGTGCGATATCTCATGCACGGTTTAATAATTATTTTATTTAACAGTATTCAAAGGTCTGATTTTTTTTAATGATGTTATCAAAAAATTATTCGAAAATCATGCAATATCTTGAGAATGGTTCATCCTAGCGTTCTACAGTCTGTATATTTCGTTGATTTCGTAAAAATTACGCTTTAAATGACTTTTTTTTTATCATTATTAAAAGTGTTGATTTTGGTTTTGATTTTTTCAAATATTCAATCGAAAATAGGTGGTAGAGTGTCTTCTGCACGTTTGAAATGAATAAAATCATCTCTAAAATGAATGCGATTGCAGTATTCCCTGGTTATAAATCATAATAAATATAATTCGAAACGCATCATTCGTTCGTGAGATATCGTGTCCGCGGACACATACACCCTAACATATGTACGTACACAGGGTTTGACTGGGCGTGTCTTTAAGCTCGGGCGATTTTAAAGTAGCGGGTAGAGGCTCTAGTTAAGTGATTATCATAGAAGTAAAGAAATATATGTCTAGGATCATATGTTTGTATTATAGATATATTACTGTATATGTCTATGATGATGGGACGGGGGTCAAACATAATAATAATAAAAAAAAAATACTCGAAAACATCTGATTCTCTAAGGAAAATTATAAAAGAGAATATAACTTTGTCTATCTGTGTGTTTATTACGCCTTTAGAACAATAACCATATCGCGCCGGGTTATGAAATTTGACACGCAGACAGTAGTGAAGCGTCTGCGGTTAGTGTCTGCCCAAATAATTTAAGACCAAGTAACTTTCATTTTAATTGTATATTATTGGAAATAAACGTATAAAATATTTTCTGTGTAAATAAATGAAGGGGATACTGTATCCTTAAAATCATGAAAATATCAAATTTTTTCTTATTATCTAGCTATACAGTCTGGTCATTTCTGAACATTTTGGTACCATTGGTATTTTTTAATGTTAATTATTTCCAGAGATATTAAGAAATTACAATACATCAAAAATACTACAATACCAAACAATAAATATATACTTTGATCGTATTTATTTCAAAACACTGATTTTTGAACTTGCGCGCATGATATTTTAAGAACCGTTTGATGAAATCTTATGAAATTTAGGCTACATGATGTCATTACTAAAATGACATCATTGTATAGACTAATTTATATATGTAACTTATAAAATAAAATTTTAAAAACAAGACAGTTGTTAAAAATTCTGAAAAAAAATAATAATAAATTTATAAATATATATTAATTTGTCCCATTGAGAATTAAAATAATTAAATAATCCTAGAATACAAGTATATTATTAATGTTGTCTTTAATGAAACCTCAAACTAGTTTGATTATATCATATGATTTTATCGACATAATATTGACATATAAAACATGCAAATTATAATTACTTTTTTTATATAATATTTCTAAATTTTCAATTTTTTATTTTTAATTTAAAGAAGAATATTATTTTTTCTCTACCCTAAAAATTTTATTCCAATAAATTCAATTGATTTTACTTTTAAAAAGTTGAAACATTATTTAACAAACATTATTAAAGCAATATTTTATTTAACAAAACATTCAATATTGTTAAATAAATTATTATTTTATACGCAATTTTTATTATAAAACAAATGATTCAAGCTTTAGAAAGCTAGCTTGAACCGTTCCTGAGATATTGCATGTTTTTCAAATAAATTTATTTGAAAAATTGCATAAAATTGAAAAGTAGTACGTCAAATATAGTACTAAGTATTCTTAAAAAAAAAAGAAAGAAAGCACGGGGGGTAAACAAATGTCCGCCTGGCTGTAGAAAAACTCTCCTGGCAGACCCAAAGTTAGACAATATTACCACCTCAACTCATATTGAAGATGCTAATGGACCGACCCGTGTCCTTGAATAAGGAATGCAGGAAATAAGGCGGTTATCTTTTTTTTTTCTTGTGTGTGTGTGTGTGTGTGGGGGGGGGGGGGGGGAGTTCTTTCACATCCTCACGGTATTCTTTGGTTACATGTTCTGTATTGCCTAGAAGTCAAAACTGACCTCTCGCTTATCTGAAGATAGAGAAATTTGGAAGTAATATGAATGGATTTACAGTTGTACATGAACATGATTATAAGAACAAAATGCTATATATTAGTGTGTGATTATAAGCTAGTTCGTGGAAAGCGATCACAGGTCCTGTTCTGACTAGTGTGTCTCTGAGTTCGTTTCTCACTGTTTACTATTAATTAATAATTATTTATTAATGATTTTTCTTTCTACCAAATATATTTGTTAGTTTCCGTATTTGATTCTAAATTGTAATAATTCTAATTAATTGATACAAAATGTAGGCCCTAGTATGGTTTTTCTAAGCGAAATTTTGTACTGCACAAGCGGGCATTATTAGCAACAAAAGAAGTGTTACTTTAAAAATGAATATTAAAATAACTAATAAATTTAACTATAAAAACTAACTATTAGAGAAATGTTTTTATTTTACACTAGGACTTGCCGTTCTCGAGATATTTTAGTTCTTTGCTCCGTAACTGTTGAAAATAAGTCCAGTTACCAAATGTGAATGAAAATTGAATTAATTTCAAAGGAGTGGTTGTCTGCTCCTGTTGGTTTGGTTATCCGTTTGTTTCAACTTCTTTGATGGTATTTTACTTTCCCTGCAATACATGGTAATGTTTAGAGAAAGTATTGAAATCATGTCGAAAATCGCAACTCGAGTTTTCGACGGATATGCACGTTTTGGGACCTCTAGAACACGAAAAAACCATTTTTATCGTGACGTCTGTGTGTGTGTGTGCAATATATGTATCCACTCTCAACTAAAAAACAATTAATGGACCAAATTTCATAAAAATTTGGTAGGTAAATCTCTTGGGGACAGCAGTGCGGACCTGGCCTACCTCTCGGTTTACAGGTTTAGTTCCGCACCCCTGAGGACTTACGGACCCACATGTTTAACGTGATCGTACTCCGCGTGAACACGGCGGCAGTTTTTTCTTTTTCCAGCGGAGGGAATCGAACCCGGATCTATCGAATGCAATTCCCGCGCGCTAACCAGTGAGCTACCGCGTAATGGTACACTTGGTGGGTAAATCTCTTGTGGGTGACCATGGTGCTGATTAGATTTTGGTACGGTTCGGTATGAAAGAACCTGCCTTTTTTTTTTTTTTTTTTTGCGAAATGGCCTGCAAAAATCGATGTATCCACTCTAGCTAAAAAATTAATTGGTTAAATTTAATAAAATTTGGTAGATGAGTCACTTGTAAGTTATTATGGTGCTGATTAGATTTTGGTACGACTCGGAGGAGTAAAACCTGTATTTTTTTACAAAATGCCTCACAAAAAACGCTAAAATCTGAAATAAAAGACTAGGATCAAATGTATCAATAAAATGCGAGTTCTATGCGTAATTTTTGACGAGGAAAGAATAAGACCAACTCCATTAATCAAGGACTAACCGTTCTTGAGATATTTGAGGGTTTTTTTTTACATTTCTGTTACGCCGTTTTTGAAAAAAATTAAATTTCCAGTTACTAAATAAAAACAAAAATTGAATTCAGTGTTATTTTGTGCAATTAAACTCAATTTAAGGAATTATTAAAGAAATAAAGAGAAAATGAATTTGAGTCTGCAGGGAAAGTCATGTGGTGCTCACATTAGATTTTATTTCAATGCTGTCTGTCTATGTGCATTTGTGAGCACGATATCTCTCGAACAAATGTATAAAATGGAAGGGAATTTTGTATGATTATTTTAGCGACGAAACGCTAAGCAAATTGATAGAACGCTCTGGAATAAATTGATAGAATAAAACAAGACAATTTACGAATTTTACAAACAATATATATTGAAGGTCTGATGATTGTTTCAGTAGAAAACAAACTTTTCCAGAAAAATTATGTTTTGTTAGACCATATTATTAGGGGTTACGTACAGGTAATCGACTCCTTTTCAAAATCCTTTTCAACGTTTGCTATTGTCCTACTGTGTCATCTGTATAAAAGAACTTCAGTATCTCCTCTTTCTCATTCAAGGAAAAGTCTTCTTGACCCTTAAAATATGGGGGCCCAGGGCCGCAGCCTCGGAGGCCCATGCGTTAACTAGGCACTACCCATACCTACTCTTTCCTCAATGAAAATTAATTGATCGCACCTGAATATTTTTACTTTCCTTTCAGCACATAGTATATGACAATATATAAAAATATTTGGGATGAGTTAAAAAAATCAAACACTTGTATTTTGATGGATATACACGTTTTGAGAATCCCTGAATACGGACCAGCCATTTTTATCTGTGTGTCTATGTCTCTGTAGATAACAATATCTTTACAACAAGTTGATAATATCGAATAAAATGTAGTCATTATTATTTCAATTGGTAAACGCTAGAGGCCTATTGCCTGTTGGGGTGAACGAGACAAAGGAAAGCCCTTATTTTTTAGATCCTATTTTTCGACGAGGGGAGGGGACAAAATTACACATGAAAACATTAGGTTCCGGTCTAAATTGGGTGGCGCTTCCCGAACGTCCAAACAGTTACCTTACACCTTTCTGGTAGGTCGGACGGTCTGGTTTTCAACAACAACAACATGAAAACATTAAGGAAATAGATATGTAATATAATCGATAAATATCGCTCTTTAATGCGAATGTTATTCTTTATAAGATGTGGGCATGCACCGTTCTTTTATGTGCTTTTTTTTTTATCTAAAATGGAACAATCGGGAAAAATAAAATAAACTCACTATTATCAATTGAGTGCATGCTTTATAAATAGTTTAAATTCGAAATGAATGGACATCCTTACTTCAAAATTATCACGAGTTGCTTTTCTACATGATGGAGTCAACATTTTCTACATGGAGTTTTCAACTATATCTCACGAATAAATGGAGCAAATCGAATGAAATTTGAGGTGAATATTTCAATCGATGAACATGAGAGACCTATCAATTTTTGGAGTGAACGGATCACGGAGAAGTACCCTGTTTTTCGAACATTTATTTTAGAAAATCAAATAAACAATACAAAAATATAATCTATATAAATAAAATTGAAAATCTATCTGTCTGTATGTTTGTCTTATCATCATGGGAGAACGGCTAAACCGAATTTCATGAAATTTTTTTGGTAGCCTTGGACTAGTCCCACCTAAAATTTAGTCCGTGTTTCGAGTTTTTATGACCAGAGGTTGTCCGGGAAAAAAGTAGAGTTAAACCTTCCATAGACATAGCATTATGTACATAGCAGACTATTTTTATTAAATCTTTTCCAATTTAAATAATAAAGAAATGTATATAAAATAAATTTGTGGAAATCGCATTTTTAACTGGATTATATCAATTACGGCCTTCAGGTTTAAAAATTATTAGAATTATTGATATTTTCAATTTATTATGCATCTGTTTTATTTTGACAAAAATGGTTGATTTTTTGGCAAAAATGGTTGAATATTTTTCTATTAGTACACAGGCATATTCTAATCTATGAGAATATAAGTAATATGGTTATATCTTCCCATACAATTTTAGCGCTTTTATTTTCACATATGTTGATTCAATTTCATATTTTTTGCAACGTTGTTAACAAACGGGACCAGGATGTTTTATTTTTCAGATCTGCCTGTAAAGGTATCTTTTGTATAACGAGAACAGCGATTCTTAAATTTTTTTAGGAGCATTAATTTAAATATTTTAATAGAATGTTTTGAATAAATAGTATAAGAATTTGCACATGATTGTGAATTTTATGTTTCTTTATATTATATGTTCCGTACGAAGAAAGGCTATGCAGTACGTGCAATCTTCTGCTAACGCATGGGTATACTTTCTAATCTATACGAGAATGTAAGTGTAGTACAATTTTAGAGCTTTCATTTTAATATTGGTATTTATTACAGCTTTCGAGTTTAAAAATTAAGGGGATTATTGATATTTTCAATTTATTAAATTATCTGTTCTATTTTGGCAAATATTTTTGAAACTCATATATTGTAGTACGGGTGTCTTCTACTAATATACGGGTATATCTCTTAATCTATGAGAATATAAGTAGTAAAAGTATATAATCTTAGCACATTCATTTTGGCATTGGAATCAATTACGGTCTTCAGACTTAAAGATCACTGTGATTTTTGATATTTTCAATTTATTATGTTATCTGTTATTTTTTGGCAAAGATTTGTGAAACTCATATATTGTAGACGGGTAATCTACTAATATACAGGTATGTCTTTTAATATTGGAGAATGTAAGTAGTACGGATATATCTTTTCATACAACTTTAGCGCTTTTAGTTCGGCATATATGGATTTAATTTAATATGTTTCGAAAATTCGTTTACATGCGGAACCAGGATATTTCATTCTTCAGATCTTCCTGTGAAGTAATTTTGTATAGCAAGAACAGAGATTCTAAAACATATTTTTAGGAGCATTAAATTAAATATTTTAATAGAATGTTTGGAATAACAATGCCATTTAGAATATTATAGGAATTTGCACATGATTGTGAAGTTTTTTTCATATTATATATTCCGTACGAAGAACGGGTATACTGCTAGAGACATATAAAAGTGTTACGAAAATAGGAATTTAATATGTGATTTTTATTTAAAGCTAATGGCGAAAGCCATCATTTATAAGAAGATAGCATAAGTCGTTCTCGCAAACATTTTTATTTATAGTTTCTTTAATATGTGTTATTGGGGGAATGAATTCACATTATTCAAAATTTAAGATTTTCATATAGAATTATATCCTATAAGAACCAAAATAATATTTTATATATTAATTAAACTCCAAAGTTACTTTGACTTTGCTCGTGTGTATAAATAATTTTATTTTATTAACAAAGCACTAACTTTTACTAACAAAGCACTTTTAATTTTGTGGTACAAATTTTTTAACGTGTGTATAAATGAGGATGAAAAAAAAATCAAAATAATTCATCCCTATATTTGCATAACATCATGGCTATTGTATTTCTTGTTTTAGTGAAGAACTCACAAAATGAATGTCGCAATCTCAAATCCGAGGCAATGAGCAAACTCAGGCCAGATCCCAACCCATGCATCCAGAGAGTGCAGAGAGGTTCAAATTGTCTTGTTCAGTTCATCCTACGGAATTCTTCAAGATGCAGAAAGGGGAGAGCTTGACCTTGGCAAGGGTCTTTTGTCAGAAACCCGAAATTTCGCGATTCCCCTCCCTCCTTGCGTTGCAGAAGGCATTACCATCGTAGTAGAGATGATTTTGGTTGTACTATAAAGGATCCACTGACCCTGGTCTTGTTTCTTTGAAATTGTGTTGTATCACCACCCCACACGGATCTGAAAATTTTACGAACTTTTGTGTTGCATAATTTATTTTCTAACCTAAGTTTTTCTCAATTTTCAAGATGTTACGGGCTTCTCAGAGCTCATTCTATCTCCGTTCTTTTTGTTATACTTGAGTGGTCGATAATGCGTAGAATATGTTGTAGAAAATTAAATCATTTATAACTCCATTTATGTTACTACAAAGATGTAATATAATTTCAAAACATATTTACTTAATTATTATTTAACATTGTTTACTTCTCCAAATTTTTTATTTCACAAAAAATATATGAAAATAGTAGAAAATTAAATCATATATAATTTTATTGTGACAAATATATAATTTTTAAAAATATTTGCCAGAGTTTTTTTTATGTATATACAACTAGTATATAAGCCTAACTTAGACAAAAAAAAAACATATAAAAATTTAAATTGAAACATTTTCTAATAAATTTTATTTTCTTTAACAATATATAACGTTTAGTGTCGAAAGCAGCTTATCAAAAATTGACCCAGATAGATTCTGTCCCGTGGTCGATAAGTTTGGAATGTTTCGAACTTTTAGATCACCGGAGTACCTCTGGGGGGTCTTGAAGGACTTCAAAAATAAAATAACTTCTTTGCCCCACAGGGGGGGGGGGGGTGTAAACGTTAGAATAGGTGTGCAAAAATTCAAGCTTCTAGGTCATCAGGACTTTTTCGGAAGGACTGAAAAGATTTTGAGTAAGGAAAAAATTATTTTCTTTGTCCGGGAAGGGACGGCGAAAATCCAGCTTCGTTAAGTTCTATCCCGTGGTCGATACTATGTTTGAAAAGATTCAGTCTTTTAGTCACTGAAGGGCTTCTGGAGGGTCTAGAAAGATAAAATCATGCTTTTGCAGATACCGGTTTTGCATTTATGCATTCGTTAGCATGGAATAGCCGATATCTGCCATGGCAGCCAGAAACTTGCTGTAAGCTACAATTTTTGCGAGCTGTTATGGGAATTGATAGTTTCAGTCCATCCACGTGACCGGCATAAAATTCGTTTGCAATTTAGTTCAGACTACACGAAGCTACAAAGGCAATGTTCTTTATGTCGGCCACGTTAAAGGTTGAAATTGTGAGTTCCCATAGAAGCTCGCAATAATTGTTGCTTACAGCAAGTTTCTTGCTATCATTGAAGATATCGGTTATTCCAAACTGACGAACACATAATAAGCGTGAAACCTGTACATGGATGCTGATATCTGCAATGGGAATGTCTCTCATATTTTTGGAAATGCCCAGGCGTGTTTTGTGAAGGCAAAAGCACCTTAAACAGTTATTATATAGATAGGAATAAATTTGAGTGGATGGACAATATAAAATTCATTTACAATTTAGTTCAGGCCACACGAAGCTGCACAGGCAAAGTTCTTTATACCGGTCACGTGTAAGGACTGAAATTGTCAGTTCCTATAGAAGCTCGCAAAAATTGTGGCTTACCGGCTATTCCATGCTGACGAGCGTATAAGCGTAAAACAGGTACATGCCGATATCTGCAATGGTACACGCCGATATATGTAGTACATTGCCAATATATGCAATGGGACCTGTATCCATATTTAAGGGAATGTCCCTTATAGGCGGGTTTTGTGTTTTATTACGATAAAAGCATGTTAGGCGATTATTATATGGATATGAATTTCGTCCTCCAAATTTATTATTTTTCGTTACAGCCCAAAATATATATAATTGTATTTTTACTTTTCCTGCAATACATGATAATGTATACGGAAAGTATTGGAATCGTGTCGAAAATCGCAACAGAAGTTTTCGACAGATCTACACGTTTTAAGGCCTGTAGAACACTAAAAAAACTATTTTTAGCGTGACATCTGTGCAATGTATCCACTCTAACTCAATAACTAATTGACCTTATTTTAAAAAATTTGGTAGGTGACCCTGGTGCTGATTAAATTTTGGTACGATTCAGGATAAAAGAACCCGCCCTTTTTTGCAAAATAGCCCGCAAAAATTGCCTGTCTACTCAGCTAAGATCTAATAAAGATGGATAAGTCACATGGTGCTGATTAGATTTTGGCAAGATTCAAAAAAGATAAACTTGCCTTTTTTTACGAAATGGCCCGCAAAAATATAAAATAAGACAACGTATGCTCAAATGTATCAATTAAATGCTTGTTTTATACGTAATTTTTTATGATGAAAAGAATAAGACCAATCCTATTACTCTAGGACTAGCCGTTCTTGATATATTTTATGTTTTTTTTTTTCGTATTTTTGCGAAGTTACCTTTAGTAAGTCCAGTAACCAAATGAAACGAAAATTGAATTAAAAGTGCAAATTCAGTGTTATTTAAAATAATTATGGGTGCTATTTTGTAAAATTAAACTCTATTTAATGAATTATTGAAGAAAAAATCTGATATGGGCAGCACATGACTTTCCCTACAGACTTATATCCACGTTCTCTTTATTTTAATTAAATTTAATTCACTTTCAATTCCATTTTCGTTCTCATTTGGTAACTGGACTTATTTTCAAAGGTGGCGTAGAGAAAATACGAAAAAACTGAAATATTTTGAGAACGGCAAGTCCTAGTGTAATGGGGTTTATCTTATTCTTTTATCGTTAAATTTACGTATAAACCAAGTATTTAATGGATATATTTGAGCATACGTAGTTTTTACTTTCCTTATATACATAACGTATAAGGAAAGTATTGTGACGGAGTCGAAAATTCGAATTCGAGTTTTTGAGGGGAGAGCACCTTTCAAGCATCCCTGATCACGAATCGAACATTTTTAATGTGATGTCTGTGCGTGTATGTGCATGTGTGTGTCAGTGAGTCTGTGGAGACGATATCTCATGAACAAATGGAACGATTCGAATGAAATTTGGTACAAAAATCACAATCCATGAATATTGGAAGCTTATTGTTTTTAAACACAATCGAATGTTCAGAACTCTCCTAAATTTTCGAGTGAAATTTGAAAAAATCAAAACCTTTAACAAAGTTACGCAAATAGACATTTCATATATAATTTTTGCTTAGAAAGCGATTGACGTAAATTTTAGAACGCTAGCATGAACCGTTCTCGAGATATTGCACATTTTTCAAATAAATTTGTCAAAAAGTCCCTTAAAATAAAAAAAAATATTAACTGTTAACAAACATATTAACTTTTTATATGTAATATCATGCGATAAATTGGGTGACATCATTCTCGTGGATCTAACGCGTTCCATTCACGAGAAAAGATACTTTGAGTAATACTTTTGTATTTGACCGCCAATAGTCATTTATCTGCTGTAAGAATAACTTATTTTTTCGTTCATAACGCTTGGTGAGATTTTGGCGACAAATTTAGCGGAATGTCGCCAACTTGGCGACATTTTTAAATGTTGCCAAATTAACGAAAATCTCGCAAAATGTATAAAAATGATGCTAAATCTATGAAAATGACGACTAATTCAAGAAAATTCAATATCTTTGAAAGAATATAAGTACCTACTATAAGGGTAACATTTTTTTTTAACTGTAAAAGTAGTAAATTCATTGCATTATATAAGGAAAGTCATGTACTGCCCACATCAGATTTTTTATTTCAGATTTTGACGTTTTTTGCGGCCGTTTCGCAAGAAAAAAGCAGGTTATTGTTTTTCGAATCGTACCAAAATCTAATCAGCACCAGGGTAGCCCACAAGCGACTTATCTACCGAATTTTGTGAAATTCGGTCCATTAGTTTTTCAGCTAGAGCGGATACAGGCAATTTTTAGGGCCATTTCGCAAAAATATGCGGGTTCTTTTATCCCGAATCGTACTAAAAACTAATCAGCACCAAGGTCACACCAAAGTGACTTACTTACCAAATTTTATGAAATTCGGCCATTAACTTTAGAGTTAGAGTGGATACATACATTGCACAGACAGACACACACACACAGACGTCACGCTAAAAATAGTTTTTTCGTATTCTAGAGCTCTCGAAACGTGTAGATTCGTCGGAAACTCGAGTTGTAATTTGCGGCATGATTCCAATATTTTCCCTATATATTACCATGTATTGCAGGGAAAGTAATAAAGAGAATGTAAATATGAGTCTACAGGGAAAGTCATGTGCTGCTAACATTAGATATTTATTTTTCCTGCAATACATGGTAATGTATTGGGAAAGTATTGGAATCATGTATTCTGAACTAATATTCTGAATTTAATATTCTGAACTACATTGTGAAAGATGGTTCTAATGTCGATATTTTAACATTTTAAACTGTTTTGAAAAAGTAGTTTTGATTTCGATATTTTAATTTTTTCAACTGTTCGTCTCCATCAAACTAGAGTTACTGCTGATTTTTTCATTATGAAAAGTATTATTTTAAAACAAAAACTATAAACATTCATTTCAAAATTTGACCAAATAAGCAAGCGAACTTGTTATCGCAGCCAGATGTCTGTGAAGGTCACCACTTCATATGCATCCTCTTCCACTGGCACAAAAGGGAGAGAATACTCTCTTTACTCTTCAGGGCATAAGTCAAGTTGAAGTGTTGCTAGAGGTTGAAGGTCATAAAAGGGAGTGCGTCCAGTTCTCGTAATTCTTGAAAGAATGTAAAAGTAAAACTCTTGACTTGATTGCATCTATCTTCATGGGCGTATTTAAGGGGGGGGGGGGAAACCAGGGGATGCTAAAGCACCCCCTGGGAAAATTTTTAATTTAATTAAAAGCCAATACGAGAGAAAAAATTAAAAAAATGCTTTTTGGAATTAGAACATTCAACCACAACTGTGTGTTTTCTTCCACGTGCATATTAATTAAAACAATTTAAACTTGAACCTAAATGGAAAACTTAGGATCATTGCATTTGGTATGTTTATGAATGTCCAATTTTTAGTTTAGTTACTCTGTCTCCAGGATGGTTAGAATTCTGTTATGAAAGGGAGACTAATTTTTAAAGGTGGTACACACTCATTTTTAAAAGTGCTATACACACTAATTCTTAAAATGTGATGCTTATACCATCTATTCAAATTTACTTTGTAACAATTCAAGGTTGGTAGTAATTTCTAAATTTGGAATGCAATCAATTTTAGAACCCCCTGGAAAAAAATTCTGCATACGACCATGTCTATCTTGCTTCGGAAGATTTCATGCTTCGTGCACTCATGCAAAGAGTCTCTTCTAATGTACATGCGGGAAAAGGATATTGTCAGCTACACGTAACATAGTATCAAAATTATATATTAACACAAATCATCTTAATGCGTCGAATTTATCTGAGTGACTGCCCAATTACTAACTTGACAAAATAAATATCTCAAAAACGTTTACGAAAATTTTTAAATTAAGGCTGGCTTATAAAAAGAAATATTTTTACTTTCCCTGCAATACATGGTAATGTATAGGGAACGTATTGGAATCATGTTGAAAATCGCAATTCGAGTTTTCGATGAATCTACACATTTTGGTTTGGGAACACGAAAAAACTATTTTCAGTGTGACGTGTCTGCCTGCCTGTGCAATGTATGTATATTGCACTCTAATTCAAAAACTAATTGACTAAATTTCCTAAAATGTGGCAAATTAGTCACATATGGGTGTTAGGCGATTTGTACACTCGGGTGTTAGCATGATTTGTGACCAGACGATATAAGAAAAGTTTGAAAGCACCACTGTAAGAAATATATAAAGACTCACAAAGAAATGTAGTATGATTGATGATCATTATTTAATTTTTTATGTATATAAAAACTATTTTCTATTTCATTAAAAAATATATAACGCTTTCGAAACAAATGACGTGTTTGGAATGCTCATGGGCCAACATAATTAAGAAAATACTAGGCAAAGAAAATTATTTCTGTTATTAATAATTTTCTATTCTAATCCCTACAGAAATGTTGTTATATTTTGCGTGAGTATACATACATGTATTTCTCTTATTAGCAAAAATATCCGGTTTAATCCTATTTAAAGAAAACATTTTTTTTTGTATCATTTAACAGAAATAGTCGGTATTGCCTAGTACAATGTTGACTAGACAGTATTACAACAACACCATTTGCTTGTTCTAAACCCGATTTAGTTAGATAAAAGAGGAAATAGCGTTCGAAAACACAAACGAATTAATATGCAATGAAGAAAATGGCAAAAATGTGAAAGATTGGATACAGATAGTATATAATTTACAGAAAATACAGTTCACTGCGAATTCTCTTGATCTATATACATATCTCGAGAAACGTTGAGTGTTTCTGTTGCCAGAGAATAAAATATCAAAACTTGAAATAGATAATTCACACCGCAGAAATCTGTTATCACCACCCCACACGGACATCCCCTCACCCCCCCCTACCTCCTAAAAATGTTACGAATTTAGTATTGCATAATAATTTATTTTCTAACCTCTTTAAGTTTTCCTCAGTTTTCAAGATGTCACGGCGCTTCTTAGAGCTCATTCTATTTCTGGCCTTTTTTTTTTTTTTTTTTTTCAATCTTCTAGATCACCAGGAGGCTTTCGGAAGGCCTGGAAATACTTTTAGTAAGATAAAACTTATTCTCTTCGTTCGGAGAAGGGCGGCGAATATCTGCTCCCCCCCCCCCCGAATGAAGAGTAATATATGCCTTATTAAATTGCTGATCTGCCAGTGATTTTACCTTCTTTACAATTATTATCTCTATGTCACTATTTGTAATCCACCATTATTATTATATGTTTTCATTTTAAAGGGATAAAATATCTGTGGCAATAGCAGAATTAGTTGAATTCTTCTATTGATTTTAAAATATATTAATTATCAATAATTATTGTTTATATAAGTAATATACATATAATAGAATTATTTATTATATCTATTAAAAGTAATTGAAATTTTCAATTAAAAATACTTTAAAATTCTTGGAAACTATTTATGCTTTATAAATTGTATTTCTTCTTAATGGTAAATTCCATTTTGACTTGGCTACTGGAACTAAAGTTTACTCATACTCAATGCACCACAGTATAAAATTATTTTAATTAAAATATAATAATTTTAAAATTTCTAGTTTTAATCTTTAAATATTAAAATTGGTAAATTAAAAAATAGGTAATTTTCTATAAACAAAAGTGAAATGTAACACTCTTTATATTTTAGAGATAAAGGGCCTTTGTTTTTTATTATACTCTGAGTGCACTGTAGTGTTTATTAAGCAGATTCAACAAACTCAAGAAACTCGAACTAAATTCACTTGCACACAAAATCTTTTCTCCCGCTTTTTATGATCCGTCTTCTGTCATCTCTCACGAGTGCAACCAAGTTGCGCAGAAGTGTGCGTGTGAGTAGGGATCATCGAGTAGGGATCCAATTTTCGTCGGCTGTAAACGCTGTGTCACAGAGTGAAAAGATAGGTTGTAACTTGAAACAAGACAGGTGTAAATAAATATCTTGGGCGGGTAAGATGGGGACTGGCAATCACATCACAATGATAGAGGCTGGGAACCTGCTATTTATATTAGGGAAGACGATTTTTGTGATTCGGAAGAATGATACAATTGAAAGCAGTTATTTTTTCGACTTCAGAATTTTCGGATGCTGTCTTAGAACTATATACTGTTGGAAATAATTGGAGTTGATCAATTCATATTTAATTATAATATTTTCAGCGAATTAACAACAAATATGGTAATACATATGAAGCACTATAATTCCACGTCTGCTGACGAGAAAAAATAATTTGTGTAATCAAATTTTATGGTATTTAAAGAGAAACTTTTTTTTTTTCATAAAACCGTGTAAAAAAATGTGTATGTGGCGTAGATATCCTATATATTCTTCAGGTTCTATATATTCTACGGTGTATGTGTGTGGGAAGGGGGAATCTACGAGCCGTTTGTAAGTGGTTTCTCTCTCCTTAAAAATATCTACTAGTTTTGTAAGATTTTTAAAATTAATTATACTTTTATAACGTTTTTTCGAATCAAATATATACAATGTACATTTAATATTAAAAAGGAAAAATGGACCATCTTGAAAGAACAAAAAAGGACTGAAAAGTAGAGCAAGACACCCTATGCCTCTGCTCTGAATAAAGGGGGTCTTGGAGAGCCGAGATGCAATCTGGAAGAATAAAAAATGAATTATAATTAAGAGAGGAATCGGAAAAGCTATTTAAAATGAACGAAAATAGAATAGGGATCCAAAAAGTAAAACTGGTTAGTGGAATAAGGAACCAAGTACCCCCCTCCTCCGACTTGCCCAATATTTTCGAGAGATACTGTGCGCACAGGCATATAAGAATAATTAGAGAAAAAAATGGTTACTTCACATTCAGGGATGTTCAAAAGGTGTAGATTTATCAAAATGTATTATGCGTATAAATGCATTCCTCGGATAAAACTTATATCAAATACTGTCTAGATTGAGTCTTATTACCTGATAAAAGTTTCATTGAAATAAATTGCATATTTATGGAGATATTTAGTTTAAAAGCAAATTTTGTCCACGTTTATATATTAATGCATTACAAATTCAGAAATATTTGTAACCTTAAACTTACTTCTTCACTTTCAAAAACTCAGGCACTGAAGCAGCTTTAGCATTTCTGAAAGATTTAGTTTCTCGTAATGTTGTAGAGAAGCAATATATCATAATTTAATTTGACTAATTAGAAAATTATTAATGAAAAATACTTGTAGTGCGCATGATCTCAGTTAGTTTCTAAATGGCTTGCAAACATTTTATTGATTATTGTCTTAATTTTTACTTTTCATTACTTTATGCTTTTCTGCACAAAAGAAAATAAAACACTTCTCAAATCAAAAGTGCAGTTAGATAAGAATAAAAATGATTTAATAAATATCAGAAATATTGCTGGGGTATGGAAAATCGAAATAGGGCCCTTAACCATTGCAAGTCCATTGCATTTGCCTATGGTTAAAATGCCCTGTATTTACAAGTGCTCACTAACTTTGCACGATACAATTTATTTAAGAATGTTTTAAGGTATTAAATAAAGTTTTTGAGCTCCTTCTCCAATAATCATTATAGGGCTGGGATGTTGATGACCTAAAAATTGCCTTAAAAAGATGAAAAATGTCCTTAAGAATTAAAAAACGGACCTTAAAACTTGAACGGTTCCCAAACACTTTGCATTATGTTTTGTTAAAATTATAAATTAAATCACTTCAATATTAAAGAATTCACAGATTAGAATTTTATCTTTGCTTTATAATATGCACTATAAAACCTCAGAAGAAAAGAAAAATGATATTTTTTTCAGAAGCCCCCAGACGTCCAGGAGAAAGTCTGAGAGTCAGAACCAGTCGAAACCTGTTCTGTCAGGTAGTACATAAAGCGTTTGGAATAGCAGCAACAGTACAAGATAAGAACCTCTAAATTTGAATTTTTTTGTTAACTACCTCCACCACAGTTCATTTCAAATGTGGACAATGGAGATTCTCTTCCCTCAATATTAGCACTAAACAAGTGTCTTGAACTGAATTGCCAGAATGAGAAGTTTTGAAGTTTTATGGCTTTGTTCATGTAACAAACCTGGTTTTGAGTGTTGCAAATTGAAAGCATAATTCTTATGAAAATTTTATATATTTTACAAAATGGCAAAAAATGACCTAAAAATAATAATGCTCTTAAAATATTTAATAAAAATCTCCAAAAACGTCTAAAAACGTACTAAAAACTCATTAAAAAATGCCCAAAAAGAGAAAAAGGCCCCAAAATACAAATGCCATCAAATTTCAGGTCCTAATAATAATTACTATTAACTACAGGTTTGCTTTTAACTAAAGCATAGTTTAAAAACTATTAAAAGCAGATAATTCAATCAAAATGTTGTGATTGAATTATCTTATGAATTATGAATTATGAATGTTTCCACAATCATAATTGATTGTGGAAAAAAATATATCATCAACACCCCAAAATAATGGTAAGCTAAAAATTATAAAGTAAAACATTTGTACTTTTCAAGTCCTTAAAACACATTTTCAACAAGAGGATATTTGAAATCCTTTAAAATGACATAGACTTAAATTTAATCTATGCAATACAGATTTTCCCTTTGAAGTCCTCTACAAAAGGCATCCCTCCATTGGCAAAATGACCATTAGTCTCGCATTGAATAGACATATCCCCCCCCCACACACACACACACACCAATTTCTTTCAATGAAAATAAATTTCTCTGAAATAGGTAAGAATTTATCCCCAAGTCTAAATTGTTGGATTAGATTGAAAAATATCTGACACAAAAGTAAGACTAATTACTAATACTCAACTAAATTTAATCACCCCAAAACAGCATAGAAGCTCAAAACATAAAACACAAAAGTTTCTTGTTAAACATAAAAGTGTTAATTTCTGAAAAAGCAGTTTTATAGGAGACATGGAGGGTCTACTACTAGATTTCCTATATTATTGTGTTCCAGTAAAGCATATTCAGATCAAAGAGGGGGAAGGGAAGGCAGCAGGAGCAGTAGCCTACTTAGGTTCTAAATTGGAGAGGGGATGTCATCATGATGTAAACTTTTTTATAAATTTAAAAATGTGAAATTAATTTAAAACATAATTCAAAACATATCTAAAATTGAAACTTAATTATATTAAAAATATTATATTACTTGACTATTTATTAATTATTAACTTAATTATACTAAAAAATAGACATATTAAAATGTTATACTATGAGTAATATTTTATATACAAAAATTAACATTTTGTTATTATTTAATACAATAAGCAAATTATATACAGGCCACTAATTTCACATTACAATAATAATAGCAATATTTTTATTATACCGGTATATAAATATATAATAAAATCAGACACCTGCTCCATTGGGGAGGGTGGCGCCAATTTTACTGTTTGCCCTGGGTGCCAATACACCGACGTATGACTCCAAGTAGAGATCACATTAAATTTAATATATGAAATACATTTTCCTATATATTCTTGTGCTGCTTACATTTTCTTCTTTGTTGAATCAAAACAGTCCAAATTGCACTCACAAAGGTTTTCTGGATAAAAAAAAATTAGAATAATAATAAAAATTTTAATACATGCTTTGGATAAAAGAGAAAACTTACTTTTATGGTACCCCTAACTGCAGTTCTTGCAAAGGTGAAATGCATTATTCACACTTTAAGCAAATACACATCTAGCCTTTGAGGCAAACATTGGGTATCTTGAATAGTTCTTGATGACATCGGCTTCTTTGATGAATAAAACAGCCAAAAATGCATTTGCAAAGGTGAGATGTATTATCCACACTCTAAGCAAATACACATTTAGCCTTTGAGGCAAAAAAATTGTGGATGTCTTGAATATTGCGCATCTTCTTCACCATCCAAATGTAAAGTTTCCTCAGGTATGGAAAGTTGATGTGTTTCTTCTTATGGATTGGTAGAGTGTTTGAGATGTGGCACATATACTAATAACAAATACGATGTATATATAAATATTTCCTGAGAACATGTATAAAAAAAAGAGGTCAATTAAACTTTATTACTTTTATACAATGTCCTGTTATAGGGCAGAAGCTGCTTAACTATAATTCCGAGTGCTTACAATTGTTAGCGATAGGCAGGGTTAAAATAATGGCACAGATTGCTACTGAATTGGAAGTACAAATAGTTCTACCAGAAAATTTCTGAAACCCTTGCTTTAAGGAGTTTTGTGTACACAGATTATTTCTGCACCTTGCTGACAAGCAGCAATAACTAGGAAAATATTGCCCACGAATGGTGATGGATGATCAAATAAGCACTTTCTTGCTTATATCAAAATAGTTGCTTACCAGAAATATTTTAATAGCAGCAGCAGATTTACATGTTTGGGGACCCATATGACATCTTTTTTGTGCCTTCACAATGAATAATTTTTAATATGTATAAAACAAATGTTATATAAATTTGTGTTTCTTTACATTTATGATACTCTTTTAATTCCTTTATAATTTATAATTTAAGAATATTCATTTATAATGGCAATATTCATTTTAAAATAAATATAAAAATGAAATTTGCACTAATATATTTAGGGTTTCTTACTTATTAATGCAATATACTCAAAAGAATTTTAAAACTCAGCACAAAAGTTAGTTTACCGAATAGAAATGTCAAATATTTAATACAAGATAGATATATTTAATACAAATTTACTCATGTGAGATATTTGATGTTAAAGAGCTTATTATTATATTTTAGCTTTTTGTTTTAAAGGGGAACAATTATCAGGGTGTCTAATAAATTCACAAATAAAAGTTCTATGAATTTTCCAGAGAAAAAGATACTAAATTTCAGAGGTATTTTTTTGAAAGAAAAATACTAGTTCATTTTTAAGTAGTAAAAAAGAATAGTCACACACTTGCACACATATAGACTTGAAATTTTTTAAAGAGTGAAATTTATTTATTAGATTATACAAAGGAAAATATCTAATACTTAAATGACACATGAGTAAAATTATGCACAAATGAATATTTCAGTGTATAAAGATCACATAGAGTAGCCATATTCAAAGCAAAAACTAAATGTTTAAAGTTAAAATTCTCCCAGTTAGTTATTTATTATGATCTTAATTTTTATTCTGTTTTTTAAATATCAGAATCTCAAACAATTATCACAACATAATATATAATGTTTCTAAAATATATATATTTATACACATACACACACATGGGTGTAGTTAAAGGACTCACCAATCCACATGTAATTCTTTTTTCAACTGCTTACCTTATATATGGAACAGGGAAAGAGGGGCATTTCATACCTATTTATAATTTTCACAAGCTTGTCATAGAGTCAATTTTGATTTCAAGTTTTCCCTTCAGTCAGACCATTTTATTTTCACATTTGCTCTACAGACCATATTCAATAAATGATCAATCCCTGGTATTTATAATACAAGTAAATTAAAATTCTTAAAATAAATATATATAAATATATATTGGTCTAGCCATATTTTGCTTGTCATGGTTGCTCTAATGAAATGTATTTCAAGGTATTTATGTTTCCTTTATTGTTCCAATCTATATGCTTGTCGTCCATATAACACAAGTTTATAGATAAAATCTATCTTGTGTTTCAGAAACAAGCATTTTTGTGTTCATTTCGAAGGGATATATGGACCCGAAGAGAATTTTTTCGAAATGAACTTATCGTAAGCCTAAATCTCTTCCATGTGCAAGCTTTTTTGCTTGATTTTTTTGTTTTCTTATTTGCATTCCTCATTTTTGAAATTTGTTGATCGTCTTTGTCTTTATGACCTGCATTACGCTTTATTAATTCCTCTTTATGTCTTAATTTCTTTTATTTCTTTGTAGAAAATTTTGGAATAGTGTATTATGAGTTACTACATACATTCTAACTTTGGATTTACTAATTTATATTTATATATATATATATATATATATATATATATATACATATATATACATATATTTGCACAAATTGCTGTCAAAATAATCTGCAAAATTAACACTTAGTTTAACAGCATAAAAGGTTGATTAAAAGAATCGACAGATGCATTTTCCTTTGCTGGTGAATGTGTTCTGCCTTTTATGTCCTGAAAAAGTAGGTTGTTCCTTGCCTCAGAAATTGATTGATACTTTTAGTCAACTATCAACTGTATATTTTTGTTTTATGCTTTATTACAATCAGAGGTTTATATGCACAAAAATAAATATATTTTATTTCCAAAAAGTCTTTATTTACTATATTTATTAATGAAAATACATTTATACTGTTTCAAAAACAGTATAAATTAATTTTACTGACATATGCATTATTTAATAACAAAAACTATCTAGCTCAAATATCTATTTAATATCTATTAAAAAAACTAGCTAGCTGCATAAAATATTAAAAAAAAGTATTAAGTTTCATTTCAATGCAAATGTAATTATTACAAATTTTCAATACCTAAATACCATTTCATGTGGAAAAGTAAAAAAATATATGTAGAGGAATTAATATGGAAGAAAAAAAAATCATAACAAAAATTTACCTTTTAGTGGTAAAAATCATGTGTAATCTTAAGTACTAGTAAAATTTTAAGGAATAAACAAGGGATTTGATGTGTACCAGACACGTAATTATGGATACTGGTAAAGTCTGGTTGTTAGCACTTATGAACTTCATACATAGTCGTATTTAATTACTTTTGTATTATATGATGCAAGGAATAAAAATTATGCAATAGAAAATGGGAAAAATGAGGAAAAACCTGATTGAAAATTTGTATATTGTCAAAACTGATATACACTGAAATTGTTAAGATATTTACCATCAAATTTTATATATGTCATATATAAAAAATATTTAAAACTATCTCTATGGAAACACTCTCTGAGGTTATGTTATTGGTAACAATACATATTTTTTATAATTTCCTTTTATTTTACACATTTAGCGTCAAAGCATAAAAAATTATTTTTTGAAAACTTTTTAAGTTAAAGAATATGATTAAATGTTACTTACTCAAAGTCCAGTAAATGATAGAAAACTTGGGTGCATACCCTTGATGTGTTTTTTATGCATAATCAACTTAAAAATGTGAAACATTTACATGTGTAAATAATAAGATAAACATACATTTTTGTATGGTCACCACAGATTGGTTGATTATAGGTACAGCAATATGTTGTCCTCATCCTTTTCTTTGTAAAGCTGCAGCATGAGTAGTATTTTCTAAGTGTTTTTTTTTTAACAAAAGTACCACAAACAATGCTCTTACCTTTCAACTTTCTCATTGTTAAGAATAAGAACTCTTTTAAGCATTGTCTTGTGCCTACAGAAATACTTGGATAGTTTTGCCTTTTCCTTTACCAATTTTCTACTACTGGTAATGTATCAGGAACATAAGTTAAGTCTTGGTAAATGTTTTGTCCATTTTCCTTTTTAAAATTATTTTAGTGGATTATATAAGCATTTAATACAGCAATGTTTAGTAAAAAATGCACAGTGGCCAATCGTTTGTTTTATGACTGCAATTCATATATCATATTTAATCAATGGAGTCTATAGCTCCCTTAGTAAAGTTATAATTTAGGATGATTTCTATTTTGTTTATTTAGAACATTTGAACTTAACTACAAGCAGATGATATAGGTGTAACAAGTTTTTTCTGCTTAGATTTATAGGTTAAAAAGGTCGCCTTTACTGAATAAAAATAGAGATGATCAGACTTTTCTATTACAAAAATTCAAAGCTGTAAATTCTGAGGAAACTCTCTTTTTGTCATTCTTACATTAGGCGACAAAAGCTAAAATCATATTAGAGTTTTTTTATGTATAAACTCAAGTATATAAACATCTCTTTAATATATGTATAAAATAAGCATAATGTTAACCATTTAATGGTTATGTAAATAAAGCATATATTTATTTTCTTAATCTTAATGGCAACTATATATCATTTAGACATACATAGTCTGCAATCAAGTTTAACTAATGCAATATTGAATGACATATTTTTTTCTCTTCCACACTGTGTCATGTGGAATGACCTTTGGCAAACACTACTAGACTATGAAGGTGCTCAAAAAAAAAAAAGAGATAAATAGTAGATATTTTTATCATACATCATTTTAACATATACTTACTATTCTAGGGTTGATTTTAAAACATTTTTTATACACTTTTGAGACCATCTATTTACAACTAAAAGTATTATGTTCCATGAAACAAATACAGACTTACAACTATGAACTTCTCAATATTCTTGTACAATACAGCTACTGATACTGTACAGCTACTGGTACTGTACAAAACAGCTACTGATATATGTCTTGGTGATCAGATTTGAAAACTTTGCTTTTAATTTTATGTGAGTTGATAGGTTTCAAACAACTCATTTTACAATTACAATTTCTTTGTAGCAACTAGCAACAAACTTTGTTATGCCATTAATAGCATGATTTCAATTTTATTAAAATTTTTGATAGTAAATAAATAAAAAATAAACAAGGTAACTGCAATTGATAAGGAGGTATGGCTCTCTGAATGAATTTTGTAATATCTCTCTATAATATATACAGAGCTAAGATTTTAAGTTTAAAGGTTTGGCACCCTCCAACATATTAAAGCCCTATTAGCTTTTATCATTTCATTTGCAATGTAAAATCTATAAGATAAATAAAGTTGAAAATCTATGTGTTTATCTCATCATCACGGGAGAATGGCTGCACTGAATTTCGTGAAATTTTTGGATAGGTTTGGGTTAACTCCACTTAAAATTTAGTCCATGTTTCGAGTTTCTAATCTAGGACCAGGGGTTGTAGAGATATTAATAAAACATGAACCTCCCATAGAAACAGCATTACGCAGATAATATTTTTCTGCAAATTCATTTGAAGAAAAATATATCCTGTTGCTTAGTAATGATATTGAATCCAATGTGTTTATACAACAGACAATTTTTATTAAATATTTTCCAATTTAAATATTAGAGAAATATTTATATTAAGTAATTGCATTTTTAACTGGATTATATCAATTATGACATTATAGTTTAAAAGATTATGGAAAATATTGATATCTTCAATTTTTTACTGCATCTGTTTTATTTTGACAATATTTCAAGCTATTTGTTGAAGAAGAATGAAAATGGTATGGGTTAATCTTCTAACACCATTTGTTTTAGTGCTTTCATTGTGGTATAGGATTATACGAACTAGCCAGGCGACCGTGAAGTTTATGCCATATTAAGGCTAGCCAATCTCCATTCCAGAGGAGCCGCAACCAGGTCGCTGACTCGACGGAAACATTCACCAGGCAGGGTCCGAGAGAACGTCCGCCAAGCTCGACACCAGCCACCGGTCGGCCCTTGGCTCAGGTCATGAATAGGCACAGTCTATGGGCTCGACCACCTGGAAGAGTCGGGGCCTGAACGACTCACTGGTACGACAGCCAGTTCATCACCGATCAGGTAACCCGATTGATTTTCCCCCAGCAGACGGAGAACCAGAGGTACAGACCTAAAATCCGACCACCGCAATCTTTGGCGGCACCGCCCCCTGGGGGAGATATTCATTGTGATATAGGTAGATTGATCCTAATTTTACATATTTTATAATTGTGCTTATACAAACAGGACCAGGATGTTTTATTTTTTAGATTTGTTTGCGAAGATAATTTTGAATCGTGAGAAAATTTTTTATACTTTTTTTAGGAAAATTAAATTAAATATTTTAATAGAATGTTTTGAATAATCTTTAGATTTACCTGTGAAGATAATTTTGTACAGTGAAAACAGAAATTCTTATACTTATTTTTAGGGCAATTAAATTAATTATACTTTAATAGAATATTTTGAATACCGAAGTCACTTAGAATAATATGGGTATTTGTACACATTTGTAATCACGAGCAGCATTGGGTATATCTACTATTATTTATAAAGAAAATTCACTATTAAAAAAAATTATTTACAAAGAAAAAGTAGCACTTCTCACTATTTGTTTATTATCTCAGCACGGGAGAACTCACCTTTCCTTTTTAATGAGAATTATTAAAAAATTTCAAAAAGAATTAAATATTAAAAGTTCACCATAAATTGATTTTAATATTTCTTTATATATTCTGCATGAAGAATGGGTATACTGTTAGTCCATATAAATAGAATTGAAAATTTATATGGTTGTACCGAATTTCAAAAGATTTTGTGGATAGCCTTGAAATAGTCCTACTTACAATGCAATCCATATTTTGAGTTTTTAGGACCAGGAGCTGTTGAGATATTAATAAAAAAAGAATCTTCCATAGAGATACCATTATGAAGCAATATATTTTAAGAAAATGATATCATATTACTTAGCAACACAATTAAATCAAATGTGTTTATACAGCAGATGATTTAAAAAAAATTCCAATTTAAATAACAGAATCAGCAGTTGCTCTAGTCTGACGAAGCCGAAATAGCTTTGTGTGAATAACATTTTTTAAAATAAAACTTCAGTAAAGTTCAATAAATTTATTTGACTTTTTCACTAATTTTTTTGTTTACAGGCT
Organism: Amaurobius ferox; assembly: GCA_951213105.1. Lineage (NCBI taxonomy): Eukaryota > Metazoa > Arthropoda > Arachnida > Araneae > Amaurobiidae > Amaurobius > Amaurobius ferox. The sequence goes on along the minus strand of OX578152.1, from coordinate 38,170,222 downwards.
TTCAAAGCACTACAAATTACTTATTAACTGTTTATAGCACTTTTTGTTTTCACCCCAATTTTATCTGGATACTTCGGCCATAGACTTCATGCTAAAATATCAAATTACTTTACTATCTTACCTTTTGGTATATAAATTATACTATATATCTTTTACACTTACTTGCAGGCTCATAAATACATACTTGAATATGTATATTTTTATTTATTCTGTTCAAACCCCAAGAATCATTAAACATCTTTGGAATTCTTAAGTTCACGTAACCTCCTAATTTTTATAAACAGAATCAAATATCTTGTGCTTATGTATCAATATTTTACCAAGGAGTAAGTAAACAGATTGAGCTGCAACAAGCGTTATATTTTAAGTACTACAGATTTTCCATCCATTGGAAAACCCAGATTAAAGTAAAATTCTTGCTCATTGTTCATAGCTCACTTTTATTTTTTGAGATATAAGCATTACAAACTTGCAAAAAGGAAAATTTCAAATTTTCTTCAACCTGACAAAATAAGTACTCCAAAACTGTAAAACCTATTTTTAACAATAAATATCGATTTAAGAAGAAAAATGAAAAAACAAAAAAATCAGTTGTACAGATATCTTTTCAAGTTAAAAAAAAGCTCAAAATATATAAATTAGTTTTATATATTCATAACCAGTACCCTATTTTCAACAAAACAAAAAAAAATTATGTACATTTTTATCTATTAGGTTCGGCGATATAAGCATTAAAATTGTTTACATTTTTCGAAATGCTTCAATTTCGACACAGATACTCCAAGCATAGATATTATTCCCATTTTTTTAAAAAAAAAAAAATAGATATAAAAAATAAATTTTATAATTGTACGGTATTGCATTTTTGACTGGATTTATAGGAATTATTGATATTTTCATTTTTCTGATTTAAATAAAAAGGAAATGGATATAAACAATTTTTTATAAATGAATGATATTGCATCTTTGATATTTTCAATTTCTTACATCATCTGTTTATTTTGGTAAAGACTTTTCAAATTCATATATTGTATTTAGTCAATTATTGAAACTGAATGAAAGTTATACCTTCTAATACAATTTTATCGCTTTCAATTTGACATATTTTGATCTAATTTCATATTTTTTGTAAATTTGTTTACAAATTGAACCAGGATGTTTTATTCTTCAGATTCGCATTTGAAGGTGAAGATAATTTTGTATAACAAGAACAGATATTCTTATATACCTTTTTTATTAGAATTAAATTAAATATTTTAAAAAATAGAATGCATTGAACAAGAATGTCATTTAGAATACTATAGAAATTTGCACATAATTGTGAATTTTAAGTTTTTTTATAATATATATTCCAGATTAGGAATGTGTATGCTACTAGTGCCATTATACATTCGAAAAATTTATGGGGTTCAATTAAAAATTTTGGGAGTGCTTAGCATCTCAACTGCCACTTTGCTAACAAAATCCAATTTGTGAATTTAAAGAAAAAAAATTATTAATATATCAATTTATATTTCACTTTATATACTTTAATATGAGCACTTTATTTTCGAAATAAATGTAGAAATTATAACTTAAATATTTATTGATGCTAAATTTCATAAATTATGTTTTTGAACAGTTTTTGTCTTAAACAGCCAAAATGCAAAATGCTGCATAAAAAGTGATTCATCAAAGATTTTAAAGAAAAAGAGAAAACTTTTTATATTTTTGTATTCATTTACAACAAATTCTCATAGGGCTATATCAGCTAATTGTTACAGAGGTATCAGTACGAATTTTTCTCAGTGAAGTAGCATATTTTAATATTACCGCTTTAGATATATATTTTAAACATGAACTTCAGATAAATACAAAAAGACCAGTCCTAGATCTGACATTAAACTTCACTTTTATAAAACAGAAAATATATTTGAAATGATTAACTGTAGTTACAAGATTTATAATTTTTAATCTTTAAATTTCAAACTAGATTGTAACAATATTGGCGTTTTGAACCAAAATGTAGATACTAAATATAATATTTACCTTTATAAATTTTTGAAGTGTTTTTTAACTTATCCTTCCAAAAGGCAAAAGACGGCGATAAGAAGGTTGCGCGCGCAAATTTTAATATAGTAAAGAGAAAATTGTTTACTTTTATGTAACATAAAATAATCACGCTTCTACAATAAATTTGTTTTGGGTATTGACTTGATTGACTTTAGGTTTACTGTGCACTAGCTTTGCGCCAATTTTGCCAAGCATTGGCTGCAAAAATCACTTGTTATTGTAAATGCGACGCACACAACTGTGAGCTTATTACTAAATAATATGTAATAAATTTATGTATAAATTATAAAGCTATAGTCCTAGTTTGCCCAGTGGAAGCCAAATTTAAAATATTCAGCGTAAGAAATAAGAAAACGGTTAATAATATACCCTCAGAGTCATTCGACGGCTCTATAGCGCCACCTATTGCAGAATTGGAAAACTAAAAATTAATTAGTTTGTTTGAGTTTTTTATTTATATCTTTTTAATTTATTAATATTTTGCAAAAATGCGTTCCACTGGGCAAACTAGATATTCCCTTCTATGTATCGCGACAAATTTCATAAAGATCTGAGCACTGGTTATTTCACAGTTGTGTGCGTAAGAATGCCCTATACTTTAACATGGGTGGAAAAAAGTCGAAGTCCGCCTTAATGCTTTGTTATAGCAAGAGGAGTAAAGTTGAGGGAATTCAGGCTGCTAATCGCTGTGCAAAAAAGCGAATAAAAAGAGGAAACGATTAAAAGAAAGGTAATCGTTTTCGGGTCTGTTTTTGACTAGGCACTTTCCAAGTTCGGAAAGGGGATTTGAACGCAGTGTCCGGTTCGCACTTCCGGTCTCGAGTGGTTTAAAAGTTAGAAGGGCTTCTTCTAATGATCTTGTTGAAGACATCAATCAATTGCTGTCATCAAGCGCAAGGGGTTATTGGTTTGTTTACATACAAAGAGTTGTAAGAAAGAAAAATTTTTTAAAAGGGAAGATGTCACCCCATATGCAAATGCAAGGGGATTTACAAGAATTATGTTAAAAGTATATATATTTCAATGGCTGATGTAAAAAAAAGTATATGATTGTAATAATAAGTATGTACAAGTATCAAGGTTCAGCAAAAATGTTATATATGTGATAAAGTTATCAATTATAAAAAAATATTTGATGAAGTATGTAAAGAATTGTGTTCAAAAAATAATAATGTGTAATTTGTAAAAAAAAAAAAATGTGTAATGATGTTAAAAATATAAATAAAGATAGTAGTGTGTGACATTTCAAAGTGAATGTGCATATGTTTAAAAATCTTTTTAAATACTCAAAATTTAATTTAGCTTCATTTGAAAGCTGGACCTGGTAAAGTTCATGAGTACGTAACTTATGTTTATTTTGTCTATATTATGTGTTCAAAAAACTTTTCTGTTACAGCAAGACTGTTGAACTTTTTCTGGACGAACGTTGGCCAAAAGAAAGTGAAAAATGCCAATTACAGAGTTTCAAGTGCATCGAACTTTGGTTTCGAACTCTGATGGTTTAAAATTTTTTTTTGCTTCTTTTTTTTCTGTCTGTGGGGAGATATGTGAGGCCAGAATATGTCCTCACATGAGACATTTTTATTTCAATATTTATGGTGCCTCGAACGGCTAACAAAGCTCGAGTCTGGCTGGCGCCGGTGTTTACAACAACGTGAACATTTAGGTCAAATACCATAAATTTGGGTGGCCCAGGCCAAAGGGGCTGAGAGGGGCCTTGATAAATGTCAAGTGATGCCATTGGGTTCAGAAGAACCAATGAGCGCCAAGGAGAAGAAGGGCGGAGCTACCCCCCCCCCCCCGCCGAAGGAACGAGAAGTCACTCGGATACGAAATGTTGTAGAAAAAACTCTGATACGAAATGTTGCAGAAGTAAGTCTGACACGAAATATGTGGTTGCAAGAAGTTTCATACGAAGTGTTGTTGAAAGGAGTTTGACAAAAGGAACGAAGCGAACATGACCTAGCAGAGATGACTTAGGAGTTGCATTTATAGTATGCAGATATAAAGTATCAGTCGAAGTGGGATATACGAGGAGGAGCCACACACCGCAGAGTTATGGCAGTAAAAGACTGATGCAAGCGAGATGATGAGCCGAAGTCTAAACTGGAAGATATGTGCTCTGATGTTACCGGTGCTAGACACCTTCGTAAAATTAATATTTCTGGTCGTATCTCCCCTAGCTAAAATAGTTAAATGAAAATTGATAATAAATGAGAAATGATATAAATGATAAATTGTTGTTGATGATAAATTGATGTGGTTAATAAATTATATTGTTTAAGTTTTAAATAGTCTAATCTTTTAATATTAATTAATAATTCTTTTCAGGACTTACACAAAAGGTAAAAACAATTGGAGGGTTAATTGCGGCGCAACAACGAGCAATGTACGTTTAAATGATAATTCCACTTTATGAGATCAACGGCCATGTTTTTAATGATCAATAAACAATTTAATAATAATATAATCCTTAAACGTAACTCATTTAATTCCACGTCCCACAGTATGATATGTGGTATTTTTTGTCCATTTTTTTTCAAAACCGAGAAAAAATGAAACATTGATGTTCCTCTTTTCCAACGAATGGATTTTTTTTTATTCTTAATACACCCTATTTTTATTGCCCCACTTGAAAGTTCATATTTTTTAATTTCTAACACCCCCCCCCCCCCCCCGTCCTTTTTTTTTAATGAATTTGGATATTTCCCTGTGTTTCTGTTGGGCCCATGTATATCTAAATTCTTTTCAGATGTTTTCGTTTATTATTTTTTTTCAAAATTACGAAAACAAATATTGCGTTTTCTACCACCTTGTTCTCTAAATGATTGCAAATATGATTTTTTCTCCTCTCTTAGTTTTGTTTTGCACTTTATCTTTCGGCAGAAAATTAGAATATTTTTCATTTTTACCCCCCTCTACCTTTCTTTCCTAATTGTTGTCCCCTTTTCTATTCTATATATTTTTCCTGCTTCTGGATTAGGTTTTGTATCTTCGAACATTTTTTTATGTATTTTCATTCACTTGTCACAAACTCAGGGACATTTTAAACATTACATTTCAATCGTCTTCAACCCCAGTGAATCTATAATAATAAAAAGAAGAATCTATCTGTTTGTTTGTCCACAATACCGACCGATATCTTTCTCAATGAATTTTTTTCACAAAGTCGCATCTGAGGGGGGCGGTAGCCTTGTGGTTAGCGCGCTGGAATTGCACTCGGTAGGCCCGGGTTCAATTCCAGCCACTGCAAAAACTGCCGCCGTGTTCACGCGGAGTACGATCACGTTAAACATGTGGGTCCGTAAGTCCTTTCGAGAGGTTGGTGGTAGGGGAGGGAGAGTACGGTTCCTGTGGATGCCTCCCCCACTGGGTTCTGGTCTAATTTGGGTGGCACTTCCAGATCGTCCAAACAGTTACCTTACACCTTTCTGGTAGGTCGGATGGTCTGGGTTTCAACAACTACAACACTGTCGCATCTATACCTGAACTAATGCATCAGAATACCTTTTACCAAAATTTACATTCGATTTTTAACGAATTTTTAAATTCCAAAATCAGATAATTTCCAGCTACCGATATGACCTAGCAGCTTTATTCTTGATTTAACAGCTAAAAACCTCCAGTCATCAATATGATCTAACAGCTGATCATACGATTTAACAGCTACCATAACGATCTAATGCCACGTTCATCTCTTAGAGGTTATTAATCTTTCATTCATTTATATTTTGGCATTACGGAGAGCGTTTATTTTCTTTTCACTTTGGGGATAGCGTACTAGTAATTTGGGGTCGGTTTAGGATTTGAAGAAAATTGAGTAGTATTATTTGTAAATATATTAAGTAACGGGGGTTTATTTACGTTCCGGTCAACACCGGGTAATCTGTTCCAGTGATACAATAAAAACAAATGTTGAATTAGTCAAAGTGTAAAATTGGGTTGTAATTTGGATAGTATTCCATTATTATGTATATTTCCACGTATATGTCTACCAATTCTGTTCAAACCTCACCAATCATTAAACATCTTTAGAATCCCCAAGTTCATTTAACTTCCTAATTTTTATTAAACAAAATGAAATATCTCGTGCTTGTGCACCGATATTTCACAAAATAATGTAAACTACTCCAAAAATAAATCAATAAACACCCCAAAATTTGAAGCAATCTGAAGAATACTGAAAAAGTGCTTGCGTGCTAAGGAAACAACCATAATATACATATTTCTGAATATATTTAAGAATATTAGAAATTTTTCAAAAAATGTATTTATGGATATAATTAATGGTATAAAGGGTGAAATATGTATTTAATTTTTTTACTTTACGTCTACCGTTAATATCCATTTTTGAGGGGGAGCGGTACTATTCATTTTAGCCAATATTCTTTTTTCGACTAAGTATTTAATAATTTTCTCTTAAAGTACATATTACAAGTAATGTCACTTTTAATACACAAATGAGCCAAAGACGATAGGTGATCGTTTCTCATAGTTGAGTGCATATAATTCTTAATTTCAATAAATAAAATACACTTTAAGGAAAACTTTAAACAACATATTTAACCACAAAAAACACAATAATGAAGCAAACAGTTTTTTTTTAGGATACATGCTAGATTCCCTTTGTCAGTGCAAGTCAGGAAAAGAGGGGGAGAATTTCTCTCCTTCCATAAAATTTTGGGGGAGATTTTCCGTCATAAGGAGAGAAACTTAAAATTTCGTATTTTTTTTTTACCATGCTAATTTAGAAAGTAATAAAAAAGAAACCATTAACTATAACTCATATTCTTTGACATTTAAAGTTTTTAATTCTTAAAACTAACATTCTTTTAATATTCTTACTAGCATTCTTTTTAAAAATTAATTAGGAATCATTTAAGTATTAACTAAGCACATTTTTAATAATTTTATACCTCCCCTCCCCCACTTGTTAGCAAAAATACTCAAATTCCTGACTTCCGCCCATGATTACGTTATGATTTTATTTGCTGATATAAAAACGTCTAGATGGGTTATTTTATGTAAAATGATTCGCATGCGAATTTACGATTTTTTTGTCTGTAAACTGCAAAAGCCGAGGGCCGACTGTATTTACTTTATATTTTGATTTTTAAAATCATTTTATGATCAATTTTCATGCAGCAATAGCAATTAAAAACTTTAATGATTTTTGATCGCCTAAGGCGAATATTGACGAAAACTATTTCACTAGGCAAATAGAATTAGGTAATAATTTTGACTTTATGTTTGAAAATAGATTCTTTTTTTTTGTATTTTTTACAAAACTTGCAAAACATAAGGGTTGCATCGTCCTTTGGTTGCATCTCAAGCCAGTCATGTGATTTTAGCCATTTTGTTTGAAAAGTGTCGACTTTTTTCTTTTTGTTTTCAAATTAGCCCTTTATTTCATAAATAATACATTTGTAAAATAATTTTTCTGCATAAAACGCGAAACAATTACAAACACTGTAGTCGATGCAAACAAATTGGAAAAGTGGGAAATATTTTTCAACTTAAATGAGGTATGCCGAGGATCACGTACAAATGCAGATTTTCGTAATGCTGCTGCAAAATAACCCTTCATTTTATTAATAATACGGTAGAAAATGGTTTGGTTTTTATTCTTTGTATATTACACGAAATAATTATAAAAAAATTCAATCGATGCAAATATATTATAAAAATGGCAAAAAGATATACATTGGTCATCTCTCCTCCTCAGAAACTGTGGGAATCGCTGTATGCGAATGCCGTTTTCGCAATCGCGGAGAAACAGATTTTCAGAAAATAACCCTTCATTTTATTAATAATACGGTAGAAAATGGTTTGGTTTTTATTCTTTGTATATTACACGAAATAATTATAAAAAAATTCAATCGATGCAAATATATTATAAAAATGGCAAAAAGATATACATTGGTCATCTCTCCTCCTCAGAAACTGTGGGAATCGCTGTATGCGAATGCCGTTTTCGCAATCGCGGAGAAACAGATTTTCAGATGCAAGAAAGGAATGTCTCTGATAAAAAATTCATTGCTTTGTTCAAATTTTATGACATTTTGGGGCATATATGGTCAATTTCACAACATTTTCGGGATTTTTGTAACCTGTAGACATACTGTGTACGGGGGAAAGGATATTTTCGTCCACGGAAAAAAGAAATTTTCTCGAGCAAAACACAAAAAATGCGGGAAGTACTCAGAAAGAGCATAATTCAAATCCGTGAAATAATCTTATAAAAAAAAAAAAGAGCAAAATTTTATTTGATCGAATTTGCGAACCGCACAAGCGGGGGAGACACTTATAGTTTTCTATAAAATATCTCGCTAATTAGAAACATGTAGTACTTTTAGTGTGCCCAAATCGCAAAAGAGTGTGATTCACACGTAGCTATGGAATCGTGGTTCGCGACCATGCAGCAATCGGCCTGCGATTCACAACAACGAGGCGACTGATCGCGATTTGCGGTCGCGAAGCAATCAGCCCGATCTACAGGCCACAGGTGCCATGGGACTGAAAGGATTCTGGAGAAATTTCGGTCGCCAGAAATGACGACTTACTGCAATAATTTCAGTCGTTAATGGCATCCTGGCCACCATGAATCTGCATCTCTAGTCATCGGACATAGGATTTCTCAGTATCGAACTTGAAGGAAAAAATAATTTTAAGCTGGAACTGGAGAGAGAGAAATTCTCGCGCAGTCTAAATTTTTACGCGAGATTTTTTATAGATTTCATGAGAATCTCGCAGGTTCACGCTGAAATGGAACCCCTGGTGCAAGAGAACCAATAAACCTGAAGTCCAAAAGAGGAATGGATATAAATAAAAGAAACAAAGGGGATTATCTACCAAAGATCTTTCTTTCTTTCGACACAGACTGTCCAACCTTCCCAAATGTGTAAGGCATCTGTTTGGATGGCCAGGATAATGCCACCCAATTTAGACCAGAACTAAGTGGGTGTGACATCCACAAAGACCATATCCTCTTTATCCTACCACCAACCTCTCAGAAGGACCTTCAGTCTCCCACATTTAAAATGCCCATACTCCGTGTGAACATGAGGATAGTTTAAGAGCCGAAAATTGAACACAGGTCCCCCTAGTGCAATGCAATCCTTATATTCTAACTACTGGGCTGTCCCATCCCATATACCCAAGATCTGTATCAAGAGTCAAATCCGAACAAGAATAAATGATATCCAACAAGATGAAAAATAGGTTAGAATGGCACATAAGAACCCCGAGAGTTGAGAAATATAATGAAGAATGTGGAAAAATTTACAAGGCATTCTGCCAAACAGTGGACTAAAATGGAGTACTAGACAAGTTATTATTTAAATTACTCGAATTTTTCTAGATACGGAAGGCTTCAAAAGAAGTCAAGATCATTAATCTATGTACATTTTTGTATGATCCTTGCTGAAGAAAACACAAAATGGTAGTCAAATTGATAGCAATGTTTAGCAATCGGAAATTTATTAAATTCCTGTTTTTTTACAAGTTTTCATGTTCTTTAATACAAAGATTTAAAGTCAGTTTAGTTTGACCAACATAAGAAAAACCACACTGATGAGAAATACTGCAAATGCTCCAACTATTAGAAATATATAACGAATCTTTAAGATTAAAAAATCTGAGTTTACTAGAAGGTTTAAATGCAATATTGGATTTGAATTTTTTAAGGATTTTAGCAATCTGCAGGCTGATTTTTGGAAAAAATGGTAAAATGAGAGTGTTCTAGAGATTTTTTTCAGAAGTTAGTTTAGAGGAAGTGTTTAGAAAATTTTTGAATTGCACGATCAACAATGCTGGGAGAGAATTGCTATTGATCGTTTTTTCTCTCCGAGCATTGTTGATTGTGCAAATCAAAAATTTTCTATAACTTTCTAAACAAACTAACTCCTGAAAAAGATCTCAAGAACACTATTATTTTACCATTTATTCCAAAAACTAGTCAGCATATTGTTAAAATCCTTAAAACATTCAAATTCTATATTGCATTTAAAGCTTCTTAATAAACTCAGATTTTCTATTCTGAAAGATCCTATAGAAATTTCTAATAGTTGAGGCATTTACAGCATTTCTTGCCAGCATGGTTGGCCTTCCTTATATTGGTCAAAGTAACGTGCTTTAAAACTTCATATTAAGGAACATGAAAACTATGTCAAAAAACAAGAATCTAATATATCTTCAATTGCTCAACATTGCTATCAATTTGACCACTGTTTTGAATTTTCTTTAGAAAGGATCATACAGAAATGCACGTTTTATCTTTACTTGTTTGAAGCCTTCCATATCCTGATAAATTCTAGTAATTCAGTACACTCATCTAGTACTCCACAGTCTAACAGCGTGTCCTATAAATTTTTTCACTTTTTTTATTTTATTTTTTTAACCCATGGAGCTCTTATGTGTTGTTCTAACCTATTTTTCATCTTATTTGATCTCACTTATTATTGCTCAAAATTGACTCATAGGAATATTCCAGTTGTGTTTGGGTGCATGCCAATCTTGTTTGTTACTTCACGTTTCGGATTAGCCCTCCCTTAATTAGAGTCTGGGGTATATAACCTTCCCTATTTCTTTTATTTACACCCATTCCTCTTTTGGACTTCTAGTTTGTTAGTTCTCTTGGCACTGAAGAAGGGGATCCAGAATATCCTCGAAACAGCTGTATGCCGTATTATTGTGCATATATATGCCGCTCAAGTTTTCCTTAATTCGTCAAAGTTTAGAAAAGTCAGTACAAACGTTGATACCAGACATCTCAGCCTTTTGTTTAACAATGTTATGTCATTGTTAGTCATATGCTTTAATGGATACATGAAAATTCCCCGGTAATTCAGAGGGCATTTATTCCTGTTTCTGCACAGCTAGAGGTAAAAGCCCCTAGGGCCTATGAACACAAAATCTGGCAATGCATGTGTGTACAGGTTTGTATTTATTTAAATTACTTTTTAGTAAAAATTCTTAAACACATTTCATAAACAAATTGTTTCTCATCTGTGTACACCAGTTTTTGTTTATCTAAATGACCTTTTTGTGAAAATACTGTCTGACACATTTCACATAAAGTTTTGACTATATATAGCACCATTTTAGTAAAATTCTTACTGGGACATTTCAAGTGCAAATGATTTCTTATCTGTGTGCAAAAGCTTGTATCTATCAAAATTCCTTTTTAATGAAAATTGTTTGGAGCATATTTCACACACAAATGATTTTTTACCTGTAAGCATACATTTGTGTTTATTTAAATCACTTTTTCATAAAATGCTTTATGACATGCAACAGGTTTCTCTGTGGCGTGAATACGTTTGTGTCTATTTAAATTACAATTTTGTGAAAATGCTTTCTGGCACAGTTCACATACAAATGGTTTCTCAGCTGTGTGCACAAGTCTGTGTTGACCTAAAGAACCTTTTTGTGAAAATGTTTTCTCGCACACTTCACATGCATACGGTTTTTTGCCTGTGTGCACATGTCTGTGTTCATCTAAATGACCTTTTCGTAAAAATGCTTTCTGGCACATATCACATGCAAATGGTTTCTCAGCTGTATGCACACTTCTGTGTTGATTTAAATAACATTTTTGTGAAAAAAATTTCTGGCATATTTCATATGCAAATGGTTTCACACTTGTGTGCACAACATTGTGTTCATTTAAATCACTTTTTCGTGAAAATACTTTCTGGCACATTTTACATGCAAAAAATTTTTCACATATGTGCACACATCTATGTTTATTTAAATAACATTTTCGTGAAAACTTTTTCTGACACATTTTACATGCAAATGGTTTTTCATCTGTGTGCACAAATTTGTGTTTATTTAAATCACTTTTATATGAGAATGCTTTCTGGCACATTTCACATGCATATGGTTTTTCATTTGTGTGCACACGTCTGTGTTGATCCAAATAACCTTTTCTTGAAAATGCTTTCTGGCACATTTCACATGCAAATGGTTTCTCAGCTGTATGCACACGTCTGTGTTCATTTAAATGATTTTTTTGTGAAAACTTTTTCTGGCACATTTCACATGCAAATTGTTTCTCACCTGTGTGCACAAGTTTGTGTTTATTTAAATTACTTTTTCCTGAAAATGTTTTCTGGCACATTTCACATACATACGGTTTTTCACCTGTGTGCACAAGTTTGTGTTTATTTAAATAACATTTTTGTGAAAACTTTTTTTGGCACATTTCACATGCAAATGGTTTCTCACTTGTGTGCACAAAATTGTGTCTGTTTAAATAAATTTTTTGTGAAAATGTTTTCTGACATATTTCACAAGCAAATGGTTTCTCAGTTGAGTGCACACGTTTGTGTTCATTTAAATGACCTTTTTGTGAAAATGCTTTCTGACATATTTCACAAGCAAATGGTTTCTCAGCTGTGTGCACATGTTTGTGTTCATTTAAATGACCCTTTTGTGAAAATGCTTTCTGACATATTTCACAGGCAAATGGTTTCTCAGCTGTGTGCACACGTTTGTGTTCATTTAAATGACCCTTTTGTGAAAATGCTTTCTGACATATTTCACAGGCAAATGGTCTCTCAACTGTGTGCAGATGTTTGTGTTCTTTTAAATGACCCTTTTGTGGAAATGCTTTCTGGTACATTTTACATGCAAATGGTTCCTCATAGATGTAAATAAATTTATGACTATTTATTGTACCTTTTTGCGAAAATGCTTCCTGATTTATTTCACATTCAATAGCTTCTTCTAACATGTGTACACAAGCTTTTGCATTTGATTCACATTTGTTTGCAAATGCATTCGGATTTTTCACAAACAGCTTTTCACTTGCACACGCTTTGCATTTTCACAAGTTTATATTAACCTGAAGCTCCTTTTTGCATACTTTCTAATATATTTCATACACAAATAACTGACCTCTGTAAATATATTTATTTTTGAAAATTATCAACATATTTTACTAGAAAATGATATTTTCCCTACTATTTACAAGGCTGTAGGGTTTGTTCTTGATATATTTCCACGAGAAGATTTTTCACAGGAGGGCAACAACTAAAACATTTAAGCATAAATTCCTTCTAGCATTTTGCTTAAAGTGGTCATTTTGTATATCAAATAATTAATAGTATATAACATAAAAAAATTTTATATGACCTTTTAATCGTTTTTCATATATTATAACGGTGTCACTTGGATGTATAAACATATGTTGATTTAAAAAGAGTACTTGTAGTAAATGAATTTTGGACATGTACAAATCGCTTTGCATCAGTTGCTCTATGTATTTATTGATTCAAATATATATGCGTATATATATATATATAAATATATTACTTTTGCAAAGATGTTTTTTATAACAAACACAGGACAAGTGGTTTCTTTTCAGCAATATGTAATAACTCACTCAAATGCTTTTTTTTTTCCACGAATTTTTCTTTTTTGCACGAATTAAACTATTTAATCATACACTTTATATAAAGTTTTTTATGATCTCTAGAACCTGATATAGAGAATGTCTGAAAGTTTCCACTTATTCAGAATTTAATGATAAAAACATCAGTTTTCTGGTAAAACAGCTACAACTGATTGCAGAGAAGGGTTTCATCAATGGATCCACAATGTAGATTACCACGCATTGTTTTTTAGTTTTGTATGCCATAATAATAATTTTCAATCTAGCTAAGAATTTACCATAACTGTTTTAATAGCTAAAAACTTTGGAATTGTGTCATCCGTCATAACAGTAGAAACTTTCTCAAATCAGTCAGAATAAGTGCGAGTAAAACATAATTTAAAAAAATTCATTTAAAGAAATTTCGTATTTCTTACAATCAAACTATTTCTTCCTCTTGTAAAACATAAATTTACCCCCGAGATACATTTGCAACACGAAATCGTTAATCTCGTTTCTCGCAGAAGCGACTGAGAACAAATATTCGATACCACGAACCGCAACGCAACGCCCTTGCTTTAGCGAATCATATTTTATATCCGACTTCATCTAGAAAATGTAGCTGGCGCTGATTGGTTATCCCATTTTCTTCTGAATGGTACATTGCCTAGAAGGAACGTCACCTTCGTGAACTAAAGAGGCCATACAGGCATTCTTTGATACAGGGGTCATAAACCAAACCTCCTACGTCATCGGAAAGGGTGTTAGGAAATTGTGCTTGCTAATGCTAAACGTATGAGCGACATAGGGTATCTCCAGAACATTGGATATTTTATCATTATTTCATAGCCATTACAGGTATGTCTGTTTTACTATGTGTTCGTTAATGTTTCTGACAGTCGCTGCCGAAAAAAAAATTAAATTTTTTTGGTAATTTTTGCAATTTTTATCATTTTTCTTGCATCATACGTTAAGCCTTGTCATTCAATGTTCGTAGTATATGTTAACGGAAATGCTAGGATCAGAGTTTTGTAATTTATCGTGTTTTATACTTTTGTATTTTATCATTTATTAAAGCTTTGACTGTCTTTCTATGCATACGTTATTGTTTTACGTAATTTCTGTCGGTAACCCTGTGATATTTTGTATTTGTTTTCATTTAATGTTCATAGCGTATGTGAATATTGAATTGCTATCTCAAAACATTTTCTATCTAAAAAGTGTTTAGCTTGTTTATTTATTAGGCTTCACTTATATTTATTTATTATTTAGAAATTTTTTGCCATCAATATTTAATTTTGTCTGATCTGCAGTTTATGTTGGAATTGTGAATGTGGAGTGTACTATATGCTCCTTACTTTGTTTGCCAAGGAATTTGGAGTATTAATAGCAGTAGTTGCATATATTTAAGCTAAATCCTAGTGACCTAACTCTATTGTTTAGCGTATATGAAAAACCTGAACATAGTAGTTAGATTTCTTGGTGGGCTTTTTCATGACTAAAGGGCATGCTCTGTTGTATATTCAAATGTAAAGCTTATTTAGTACTTTCATAAAGAAGTATATTTAATATTATATTGTTCGTAACAGATTTACAGCTTACTTTTATATTTTGATTATTCTTTTTAAATTATTTAGTTTTTATAATTCATTGAATTTTAATAACTAAAAATGCCAAGTGTGTTCTTGATGTCGTTCCTGGTTGTTTTATTATAAAAATGGTTCTAAAATTAGCAGCTTTAAATTTCCTGTTAATGAAGAACTAAAAAAAGTGGATTTTGTTAATATCTAGAACTAGCAAGTTTCAAAATATTCAAAGGTAAGCTCTATTTTCTCATTAATAACATTAACCGGAAACTTGCTGTCTGGGAGACTGCTGCATTTACAAATCTTCCCTTTACACAAAAATGAACTTGTCCTCAATCTTATCACTCCACCTAATTGTTACGCTATTAGTCCTCTCCCCCCCACCTCATTCGCAACACTTGCACATTCTTAGTTATTGAA
The DNA here is from genome assembly GCA_951213105.1 of Amaurobius ferox. Classification (NCBI taxonomy): domain Eukaryota; kingdom Metazoa; phylum Arthropoda; class Arachnida; order Araneae; family Amaurobiidae; genus Amaurobius; species Amaurobius ferox. Next base: position 38,154,787 of record OX578152.1, on the reverse strand, counting down.
AGAAAAAAATATTTTTATTAGATGCAGTCTGCTAGACGGTACGTTTCTGTTTACGTAATTTTTTCCTGTGAAATATCTACATGACGGGACCGTCAAAGCGAGTATGGTGATAAAGACTTTGAAGAGACTATTTTGCGATGGTTTAATGAAGTTGGAAATGATGTTAGTGATATAGATAGTATTTTAGAAGATGAATATATAAATTCCGAACATGAAAGTGATTCAACATTGTCAGAAAAATCGGGTGAAAATGGAGAGATAAGAAATAATGAAAACTTAGTGGATATTAAATATATATATGGAAAACATCAGTACCGATGGTCTGTTTCAGAAGTTCGACCCTCGTCACGAACAATAAAAACACAATATAATCATAAAAGTGCCAGTTTTATGAGGTATCTTTACAATGCATACATATATTGTGGTAAAAAGACTCTGACCGAATTGGGCTACAATCTGAATACAGAAAATTTTCTAAACCAACGTAGTCTGTTTTGCACCTTGTTCAACCTATTTTTGGAGCAAATCGAAATGTTACTGCGGATAATTGGTTCTCGTTCATAGAACTTGTAGACATCCTATTGAAAAAACAAGCTAACTTACATCGGTACAATGAAAAGAAAACAAAAGAGAAATTCGACCCAAATTTTTACCTAATAAAACAAGAGAAGTTGGATCAACATTATATGGCTTTCGAGAGGAATCTAGAATAATTTCGCATATCAACAGGAAAGGTAAAGCAGCAGTACTCATCTCTTCAATGCATGACAGAGTTTGCACTGATATTGAAATGCAGAAACCTGAAATTATCGCATATTATAATGCAAACAAAGGTGGAATAGATAGTTTTGATGAGAAATGCTCCAAACATTCCTCAAGTCGTCGCACACGCAGATGGCCTTTAGCTGTTTTTTCCGCATTCTGGATGTTTCAATAGTAAATTCATACGTTTTACATCAGTGCTACAAGGATAATGAGGAAATAAAGGAAAAGTCTGTATTTGCGAAGTTATTAGCATCCACACTAGTCCAGGAACATATGGAAAGTCGACTCGAGAATTGCACTTTATAATAGCTCTAATCTTTATGAGGTAAGGATAAGAATTATTTCACTTACGGTATTTAATTCATTTAAATTTGTCTTTTTATTTCAATTGCATCATTGTCTTATTTTTTTGCATGTATATATTTTAATATCGTATTTATAATTCTTTTGTGCATGATTTCAATTATAAATCTAGATGATGTCTTACTTGGGCAGCATCGATTTTTTTATTATGTGGTCTACATTTTGATGCTTTTTAATTTTTATTGAGGAACGAAGACAATTAGAGACCATTATTTGCTTTCCTTGCAGTATGTATATACATATATGTTATGTATATTTTTATTGTTTATAATGAAAATAAAGCATATTTGTTTCCCTTTTCTATAAGTATTTATTATTTCTTTACTTGCAATATATTTATAGTATTCTGACAGTGTAGTAAAAATTGTATCGTCCAATGTCGAATTTTGAAATTCAAGCTTTATCATAACCGATAACTTTATGAATTTTATAAAAATGTTACATATTTCGCCAATTTGGTAAAAGAGTAATTGAGAAACAGGGCCAGTAACAGAAACATATTTGAGTAAATGGTAAGGAAACTCTGCTCGTACCTTGCTATGCTTATAAATATGAATATCAATCATCCCCATGGGGACAGCTGAAAATAATTCTTGGATGGACAGTGAAATGTGAATCAAAATATAAATTTCCTAAACAGTTGCCTATGTGATATTGTGCCTCTGCATATATCTAACAGTTCATACATAGTTTCAATGGTTGATGGATATTATATATTTTCAGCATTTGTTTACAACATTTAGCAATAAACACTAGTTGAATACCTGTTAAAAATCAACGATCTCACAAATAAGCTACCCCTGAATAATGTAAATAGTTTAATAATTCGTGTTTCACATTTATTTGACATATACTTTCAAACTATCTACCCGTATACAAAATGTGAAGTTTCTATGCTATTGCGATGCATATTTTTTCTATCTCTTCACCTTTCGAATGTTTTTCTGTGTAACCCCCCCCCCTAAATGAACATTTTTGAAAAGCCGTATTCATCTTGGGTTTTTTATCAAATGATTAGCCCATCTACTAAATTTCAAGCCTCTATCACATTGTAAAGGAGGCGTTTTTCATTTGTTCATCAAATCGAATGTTGTAGTGAGCCGCACCCCCTACAATAGCTAATGTTGGAATACTGAAATTGCCACTTCCTTCCCAACTATTAACCCATGCATCAAATTTGAAGTTATCTTATCGCAAAGTATGCCTTTTATATCATTTCACCTTTCGAATGTTTTTATGTGGAGTATCCACCCCCTTAAATATACATTTTAAAAAAACCCATTCTTCTTGGGTTTTCTATCAGATGATTCACCCATATACCTCTATCACGTTTTTAAAGTGGCATTTCTCTTTTATTCCGAAAATTGAACATTTTGGTGTGCCGCACCCCCTAAAGTAGAAAATATTAGAAAACTGAAATTGTACACTTTTTCCCTTCCAAACTATCTTCCCATACACCAGATTTGAAATATTTCTCATTCTGAAGCGTTTTTTTTTATCAATTAACCTATATTCGTCTATCATATCACTATATTCATGTTGGGTGTTTTCATTAAATGATTTGCACCATATACCAAATTTCAAGCCTTTATAAAATTTTAAAGGTGTTGTTTCTCATTTATTCGGCAAATCGAACATTTTGGTGTGCGGCACCCCCTTAAGTAGAAAATATTGGAAATCTGAAATTATACACTCTTTTCCTTTCGAACGATTTACCTGTACACCAAATTTGAAGTCTATGTTATCGCAAAGCATGCTTTTCTATCATTTCACTTTTCAAACATTTTGGTGTGGATCACCCTCTCTTCGGAAAATAAGATTTTTTTCAGGGGTTTTTATTAAACGATCGAGCCATGTACCAGGTTGCAAGTCTATCTATTTGAGAAGTGCCTAAAAAAAGCATGACAGATAAACAGACGGACACTTGGCAATTAGTATATATAGATTTTTTATGTATTTCCAGGGGTTACTCTGGAGTTTTGATTACTTTTATCAAATGAAATCTTTCGTAAAATGGTGTTTTTATCTGCTAAATTTTATTTTGACTTTCTATTTGAAAAATTTGATTTAATTTATAAATTCTCAAATTCCAAAGATCATTGTTTTGGAAAAGTAGTTTTCATTACAATTAGTAAACCATAATTTTTTATTTTGACATCGTCAGAATTCATGATCGCCAAATTGAATTTTTTTTTTCAAAACGTGATAATGACAATCAGCCCCTGTGTATTCCCAATGATCAGTTTTAAAATTTTAAAAATGACAAGTGAAAACTTATTGATAATTTATACAATTAAACAAAAAAATATTAAAAATAATAATTAAAAAATTCATCGAAGAAAAAGAATGCATTCATTTTGCAAAAACATAAATACAATAGAGTCCCTATTATCCAAGCTAATGTGGATTGAAAACAGATTGGATAATGTCACATTCAGTTAACATGGAAAAAAGTTTGTATACTTCAAACTATAATATAGCGCTGATATTTGTGACAGTGTTCCCCTTCCTATCAAGGACCTCCTTGTTTCTGTTCTTAAGGAAATATAAACTATAAGAAAAAGAATATGTACAATAAATACTTAAATATTATCCTAAAGTTATTGGTTGAATAGGTTATTATTAATATTTGGCAAATTTTTCAGACTTGTTTGGCTATTTTTAGATAATATTTGACAACACTTGTATCAATAGTGTGATGTGTTTTGAAGATGTCCGTTATTGAAGAGGAAGGGAAATTTTGCTGCTGAATCTGCTTCACCCACTTCTAAAGTCACAAGTCGCCACTATTGGCTTCAAAAAATAATTTTTCAATGTGTTCTACTTTAAAGAAGTCACTTTTTCCATGGTGACACCTTACCTATCTCATAAATTTTGACAACCTCCCCCCCACCACCACCACAATTGAAAAACAATATATCTTCATAACATATGTACTCTTCGTAAGATGACTGAAAACAACCATACATTATATACAGTGTTGTTTACATTTTATATGAGATAAAAGAAATATATTTGTGCATACCCAGCAAAGAAAATAAAAACAAGCATATATATTTTTATCCTTAATATTAGTGGCTCACTAGCATGTGCCTGGTGAGGCTTATAAATTTCTTTTATGTTGGGTAGAATGTGGAATAAGTTCACACGTATTTTTTCATTCAGCATTTTTAAGCTGCCACATTTCACTGTTTTAATATTGGTCACCATAGAAAATCCTGCTTTGCAAGACTATGTGGTCGAAAACTTATTCACCATGAAAAATAAACATTTGTTCATAGCATTTAAATTTGTACTAAAGCTTATGTATAAATATTGAAAAAAAAATCATAGAATAATTCAAATTGTTTTATTTACCATGCATAAAATAAACATATTTACATGCATAAAATCGATAGCCAAAGGGCAACAAAAATATAATTATAGCGGGAAGTGACAAATTTTGAAGGAAGAAATTTAATATTTATTCTGTTTATATAAAAAAAAAAATGCCTTCACCATTTATTGTTTGAATATTTGAAATAATCATACCTCAAAATCATGCTTAAATTTGATGTTCAAAACTATGAAAGTGTGAACTAAGAAAATAAGAAGCCATATCTTACAGTAATGTTACTATTTACAATTTAAATACAACCAAATTCTCAGAAAAGAAGTGAATTTAAGTCTTTATTGAGCTTTCCTCCTATACACACTTATTTACACAGTAATAAAATTTTCTCTTACCTTTCTATAAAGCATAATTATTCATATTTTATTTTGAAATTTCCTTGTTTCCTGAGCAAATCATTGTCAATATAACTTAATTTTTCATTAAATATAGTAAAGTAGTATAAATATAGTATATAGTTAAATATAGTAAGTAGAAAAGTAAAGAAACCTATTTGCATTTAAAAAGTAAACACACTTTTAAAATTGTCAAACATCAAAGACCACCATTATGAGAGATCAATTTTATTTTTCTATAGCGATCAATGCACAGTGCTTCAACACTTTCAACATATTTTATCTTTATATTGATGCATCAATAGTATTGATTTGGCAATGAACTGATGTATTGAAATTTGTACAATGCTTCGTTCACCCACAATTATTTTAAAAAATAATATAAATGTTATATTTTGCATATGGCGATCTTTCAGAAATGGTTAATTTTTCTGAAATCTAGATAAATGATGGCAGTTAGTGACAAAGTGCTGCAAAAAATTACAAAAACTTTATAAACAAGTCATGTTGAATTTAAAAAAAGTATCAAGCACATCTATAGTCATTGACCTAGCATGTGATATTTGGTTTGTAGTTTTACATAGAGTCTTCAACAAGATCTTGGATTCACAGTAAAAAAGATTTTAGATATAATATATAGGTATGCAGCTATATAGAGTAAAGCATACACAATACTTTCATAAAATATAATTACTTAAGATTAAAGATCATTTTTACATTCCCTATAAGACATAGTACACATATATTAAAAGTATTGTAATAAGCCATAAATCAAAACAAAATTTTGATTGTATTTACATGTGGATATTTTGATCAAACTTCATCATTTTCAGTGCTACGACTGTTTTGCATGTGTATATGGTATCTATCTGTGTTATTGCAATGAATGTATGTTATATTTATATTTGGGCATATAAGAAATTTTTGTGTTACTCAAATTATGAGCTACAGTTTAAATAATTTATGCATGTTTTCTAAACTCTAAATATCAAAATGAAAGTTCTTCATTTTGATTGATAATCATATGACTTTTATAAAAATAAAAAGTATCATGTGACTTTTGTAAAAGTGATACAAATATAAACACAACACTGTAGCATATTGCAACACTTTCAGAAATGATTGTTTTCTTGATATCGCTTTAAATGATGCCAATTGAGACAAAAATACTGCAAAAGGTTACAAAAGCTTTATACTTAAATAAGGCAGGATCGAATTAAAATAAATGTATCAAGCACATCTTTAGTGATGACTTACTGTGATATTTGGTTTGTATTTTTGCATTGAATATTAGACAATATCTTAGATTCACAGTAAAAAATATTACATATATAACATATACATATGCAGATCCTAATTGAGTAAATCATACAAAATACTTACATAAAATGTCATACATAAGATTAAAGATAAAGTTACTTCTCTATTTAGCATATGCATGATAATTTAGCAACAGTTTCAATATAATAACAACAGTTTATAAATTTCGCTTGTAATTCTAAATCTTTTATCGGTTGCTCAGCCTCCCTAGTCAAAAATCTCATGCTATGCTATTGAATTGCAGATAAATTTAAATGAAATTATTTTTTTACAATAAGAAATTAATGCTTTATGCAATGTACACTGTATTGGCAAGTGAAAATTTTTTGATGAGTGAACTCGAAGATGAAATTTCTTATCGTGCTATACATATTAAAATTAGAAATACATAATAAATACCGATCAAGTATTCAGGGCTATCAACTGAGCAGGGGAAAATACCCAAAAGGTTTGGGGACAAGGACTGCATAAAGTTTATGAATAAAAAGCAATAACTTGTAAAATAGGGAGTAGTAGAGTGCTTGCACATTTGCTACAAAGGGTCCTAAAAACTTTGTCAGCAGCAGTGAAATTATTTCTAATGGTTGGATAACCTTATCTTAATATCCTGTTTAGAACAGATGTCATGATTATGTTCCCTGCATACATAGTATTATATATAGGGATAGTTCTGTAATGGGGGTCGAATGTTTTGAATTTGAGTTTTCGATGGAATAGCACATTTAAAAGTTTAATGCGTGATACAAGAAAACCAGTAAAATATTAACAAAAAATTCATGAACACAGACTGCATGATACTTTAAGATACTCATAAAAAGGTATACAAATCTACTATGAACAATACAATAGTATACTATATTGCTGAAAAAGCTTTATATTTGAATACACAATTTCAGAGCATGATCTTTAGTCATCAAAAAGCCCACCAAGAAATCCAACTACTATGTTCAGGTTTCTAATATACGCTAAACAATAGAGTTAGATCACTAGGATTTAGCTTAAATATATGTGACTACCGCTATTAGTGTTAAGTACCATGGCAAACAAAAAGACATAATACACTCCAAATTCACATTGGCTGTCACAAACTTCTAAAATCTCATTCAAACGGAAAAAGCAAAAAAAAATGTCTGTGATCCTGCAAAATCTCTGATAAATAAATACACGGAAGCTCGGCATAAATAAAATTGAAGGTAAATAATTTAAACAAACAATATTTTGATGTAGGAATTCGATGTTAACGTGCTATAAACATAAAGTTAAAACCGATACAAAAATATACGGTTTACTGATAGAAATTACGTAAACCAATAACGTATGCATAGAAAGACATATAAACCTTTAAAAAGTTATAAAATGCAAATATATAATAAACGACAAATTGCAAAATACACTACATCTCTTTACGTACTGACGTTAAGGCTTAACAGACGATGCACGGAAAATGCATCATTTATTACAAAAATTATCAAAAAAAATAATTTCTTTTACTGGCGGCGACTGCCAGAAACATTAATATACATATAGAAAAGTTTACATACCTGTTATGGGTGTAAAATGATTTAAAAATAACGTCTTTTCACAAGAACTCCATATATCTCCATAAGCTTTACATTAGAGTGCACAATTTTCTAGCACCCTTTTCCGTGACGTCACGAGGGAGTTGGGAGGCCTCTTTAGATCTCGAAGGTGACGTAGAAGGAATAGTGTGTCGAACGAGGCGAAAAACAGGTTCCCTTACAAACCGCCTCCGCCAGATGGCGCTGATCTCGAATAAGCGGTTAAAACAGGAGGAGTTAACATTGATACTAATGGGAATTTAATGCAAATGAAATGACTGATATCTTTGTACATAATTGAAGAATTTGTCTGAAATTTTGTGTAATTATTGCAAGTATGTATACACAAAAAGTCATTTGATTTTCAGAGAAATTGACCTAGGGATATATTCGTATTTTAAAAATTTTATTTAACTTTATCTGTGGTCGTTCAAACATTTGAGATCCAAAATAATTTAGTTCATTCATCACAGTAACGTGAAATTCGGTATGACGTTTTCTCTTGTGGTGCATTTCAGTTCTTTTGATTTTGAAGCTTATCGCGCTAGCCCGTCCTGGGCCCGCCATATGACTTTACTTTTTGGTATAACTCGAGAATAGGTGTATCTAAAAATTCGAAGTTTAGCATATGCTTGTTATTTGCTGTATATTTTAACTCTTTGGATTAAAAATCTTATCGGGCTAGCCCGTCCTGAGCCCAACAAGAGGAATATATCGTTTTTTGAGAATAACTCAAAATTCGGAGCATTTAGAATATCTAAATGTAATATATCATTGTCCTTTGTGGTATATTATATTTCATCGCATTTCGAACTTTATAGGGCTAGCCCGTATTGGCCCGTCATTGAAATTTACTCGCTTTTCAAGAATAATTCGATCAAACGGAGTAGCTAAAAAATGTAAATTTAGTTTATCATTTCCTTTTAGATGGATTTTAATTTAAATTTTAAACCCCCTTGGGCTAGTCTGTCGTGGGTCCGCTGAAGAATGCATTCATTTTTGAAGAAGAATAACTCGAGAACCGAAGTAGCTAAAGATTCCAAGTTTAACAGGTCGTTGGCTTTTGGGGTATATCTAAGTTTCTTTGGATTTGAACTTTATCGGGGTAGCCCGTCCTGGGACCGACATAGGAATTGACCGGTTTTCTTAGAATAACTGGAAAATTGAGACAACTAGAAAATATAAATTTAGTACATCCTTATCTTTTGGGGAATATTTTAATTCTTTCGATTTTGAACCGTATCGGCCGAACTCGTTTTGGGCCCGCCTTAGAAATTCACTTTTTGGGGGGAATAACTCTAGAACCGGAGTATCTAAAAGTTCCAAGTTTAAAACGTCGTTGTCATTTGCAGTATGTCTTAGCTCATCGGATTTAAAACCTTAAAGGGCTAGTCCGATCTGTACTTGAAAACCATGCAACTAGAATGTCTAAATTTAATATATTATTCTCTTTTGGGTTGTATTTTAATTCTTTGGATTTTAAACTTTATTAGATTACCCCGTCTTTGCCCAGCCTTAGGAATGCATTCATTTTTGGAAAATAACTCGAAAATCGGAGAAAAATTATCATTTACCAAACAATTAAACAATTACATTAGTTCTCCTTAGGAATTATATTTGAAAAAGTATTTTGTACTGTTGTGTAAACCCACATTTGATCGTCGACCCTTCTTATGCTAGATCTTGACTACGCTTATATGCAAGAGAATTAAATAATGCGAAACCAGTCCACGGTGCACTTTAAAGATTCATATTAATATAGTGATTCGTACTACATAGTATAATACAAAGAAAAGTCTTGTGACGGGATTTTTGGATGCTGAATTCGCAGATTATGAACGAAAAAGAATATTATACATGTGACGGTTAAACAGATTCGATCTCAGATGACCAATGTATTAATGAGATACTTCCTATTGTATCTAGAGGTCACCCTGAAGGCCGTACAAAATGTCCTTTCCTGGTGTTTTACCCATTTCCAGAGCCCCCGCTGATTTGCGGATCTTTTGAGCATTGCTCGTGTAAGGGATGTGGCAATTTGCGGAAACGTATGTAAAGGAGACGCGCCTGTCGAAATAAAATAGCGGTCGATTACATGTCCACTCTCAATCGAAATTCTTATCAGAGCTATCTTTCACCGTACAAAAAAGACAGCACTTGTAGACAGCCGCCACCTTGTTCTAATGTTCAAGCGGCAATGGTGTTTTATGTTTTTCTTCCAAATTCACAGGGCCACCCACAAGCATTTTTCCCAGCAGCCGAACATATGAAATAAAACAAAATATCGGCTAGACATTATCATACATTCTTTTTTTAAATCAAAATGCAAAACAAAAGTTTGATTTTAAAGCATTCGTTCAAGTTATTCAATTTAAAAATTAAAGCTTTTAAAAATTATTGAAAAATTTCAATTTCAAGTAAACAATATCAATACGTGCGGTCCAAATTTCTGCTAAAGAAATAAAATTATCTTCGTAAAAAGCAGAATACAACTCAAAATGCTAATATCGACCGGTTTCGAAGGCAAAAAACCTTCTTCGTCAGATCACACAGAACCGCAACCTTCACTCGTACTCCCAGTGCATCAACCCAACATCCGTGGACAAATTTTGCACTTTTTAGCTCATTTGCATATGGATGTAACTATGTATCTAGAAAAAAAGGGTCGACGATCGAATGGAGCTTATAGTACAAAATTAATTTTTTTTTAAATATGGACAATTTTGAAAACTAATATAATTGTTCGGCAAATGAGGTTTTTTACCACACATCCCATTTCCCATGCCTACGCCACTAATTATAATTATATATACGCCGAAAATATTTAATTCTATCCGAAAAGGAATTAATATGCTAAATTTGGATTTTCTATCTGCTCCAGTTTTCGGGTGATTCTAAAAAAAATAGTATATTTCTATGGCAGGCCCAGCACTGGCTAGCTGAATGAAGTTCAAAGTCGAAAAAATTAAATATACCACAAAAGACAATAGCATGTTACATTTGGAATTTTTAGCAACTCCGGTTCTCGAGTTATTCATCAAACACGATTGCATTGTTGCCCAATGAGGTTCAAATTATAAATTATGATAAACCCCAAAAGAAATTGATATACTAAATTTAGATTTTTTAGCTGCTCCGATTTACGAGTTATTCTCGAAAAACGAGTACATTATCACTATATCGGGCCCAAGACGGGCAAGGCTCATAAGGTGCAAGATTCAAAGAAAGAAAATATACCCTAAAGGACAATGATATACTAAATTTAGAAATTCTTGCTGCTACAGTTTTGGAGTTATTCTTAAAAAACGAGTACATTCTTGTTGGCACCGGGACGGGCTAATCCGATCAGGTTTAAAATCCAATAAGCTAAGACATACCGCAAATGGCAACGACATTCTAAACTTGAAACTTTTAGATACTCCGGTTCTAGAGTTATTCCCCTAAAAAGTGAATTTCTAAGGCGGGCCCTAAACGGGTTCGCCTGATACGGTTCAAAATCGAAGAAATTAAAATATTCCCCAAAAGTTAAGGATGTACTAAATTTGTATTTTCTAGTTTCCCCGATTTTCCAGTTATTCTAAAAAAACGGGTGCATTCCTATGTCGGGCCAGGACGGGCTACCCCGATAAAGTTCAAATTCGAAGAAACTTAGATATACCCCTAAAGCCAACGACCTGTTAAACTTGGAATTTTTAGCTACTTCGGTTCTCGCGTTATTCTTCAGAAACGAATGCATTCTTCAGCGGATCCAAGACGGGCTAGCCCGATGAGGTTCAAAATCTAGATTAAAATCCATCCAAAAGGAAATGATATACTAAATTTACATTTTTTAGCTACTCCGATTGATCGAGTTATTCTTGAAAAGAGAGTGAATTTCTATAGCGGGCCCAATACGGGCTATCCCGATAAGGTTCGAAATGCGTTGAAATGCAATATACCCCAAAGGACAATGGTATATTAAATTTAGACATTCTAGATGTTCCGAATTTTTAGTTATTCTCAAAAAACGATATATTCCTTTTGTTGGAATCAAGACGGGCTAGCCCGAAAAGATTTTTAATCCAAAGAGTTAAAATATAGAGCAAATGACAAGGATATGCTAAATTTCGAATTTTTAGATACACCTGTTCTCGAGTTATACCGCAAAAACGGGTGAGTTTCTAAGGCGGGCCTAAGACGGGCTAACCCGATACGGTTAAAAATTGAAAGAATTAAAATATACCCCAAAAGAAAACGATATATAAATTTAGATTTCCTACTTTCTCTGATTTTCGAGTTATTCTCAAAAACCAGGTAAAGTTCTATAGCGGGGCCAGGACGGGCTAGCCCGATAAGCTTCAAAATCGAAAGAACTGAAATATATCACAAGAGGTAACGTTATAACGAATTTCGCATTACTGTGATAAATGAACCTGATTATTTTGGACCTCAAATGTTTGAACGAATACCAGATCAAGTTAAATAGAATTTTAAAAATATGAATATATCCCCAGCTCAATTTCTCTGAAAATCAAATGACTTTTTGTGTATACCACTTACAATAATCACACCCAATTTCAAACAAATTCTTCATTTATTTCGAAAGATATCGGTCATTTCATTTGCAATAAATTCCCATTAGTTTCAATGTTAACTCTTCCTCTTTTAACCGCTTATTCGAGACCAACGCCGTCTGGCGGAAGCGGCTTTTCAGGAACATCCCCCAGCATTGGGAGATGTAGGCGGTCGGCACACTATTAGTTCTAGGCACTGTATCTCAATGGGATACTTTTCTCTTTAATTTTAACAAGATGCCAACAGTAAATTGGATTAGTAAATTACAATACAAACGTAAATTAATAGTTTTACGGCATAAACGTGCTATTATAAAATAACACAGCACTGAAAATTAAGCAAATCAACATGTTATTACAGCTTCCAACTCCGAGCTTTCTCAATCAATGAATACAATAAATCGCATTTATATACTACCACATTTGAGAGGCACAGGTAAATATTTTTTCTTTTTTCTTCTAGCCTTTTCGAATCATACAAACTGTAAAAAATTATATATATATTAATTTTAGTTAACACTGTTTTAAACATTTTCACAAATAAGAACTGTATATTAATACATACTCATGTAGCCAGCTGGGAATCACAGCAGAATGAAATTGAACTGTTTTGCTTTGTTAGTTTACTTTCTAACTTATAAACTTATCCCAATTATGTGCATTTAATCTGCATGCAATTAATTTGTTTATATAAATTAATAGTAAGTGATTATATATCTTCTTTTTTTATTGTGCTAAATATCCATGTTGGATTTTTACCATTAGTGTCATTAAGTTATCAAAATTACATGTTATCTGAGTGATTCAATTCGAAAAAACGTTTATAAATTTCTATGGAAATATAAACCAATTATTTAGTGTTAAATGTGTATGTATTTAAGATATATCTAGGAAAATGAGTAAGGGGAAGCTTGAATTACATTCTAACATTCATTACAATTCAAAGAAGTTTTTAAGAAAGATTTATAGATAGAGATTAGATGATAACTGATGATATGGATTCTGCATCAAATTCTAAAGGATGTGGGGTGATTCACTAGGAATTTGCACTTCCGATTTCTTTTTAACGGGCGCGATAGCCCGGTGGTTTGCGCGCTGGATTTGCACACTGCCACAACTGCCGCCGTGTTCATGCGGATCACGTTAAACATGGTACGATCACGTTAAACATGGGGGGTCCGTAAGTCCTTCCGAGAGGTTGGTGGTAGGGGAAGGAGGGTAGTACGGTCCCTGTGGATACCTCCCCCACTAGGTTCCGGTCTAAATTGGGTGGCACTTCTCGGCCAAACAGTTACCTTACACCTTTCTGGTAGATCGAACGGTCTGGATCTCAACAACAACTTCCGATTTCTTTTCCACATCTGGTTCAAAAATGTTCCTTAAAACACCTATTTCTCAGAACTGATAAGATAGAGATAATGACTGATATGGATTCAGCATCAAATTCAGGAGTGGACCTGGGATTCACTAAGGATATCCACCTCCAGTTCTTTTCCCACTTCCTGTACAAGAATTATTTTTTGGAACTTTATTTTTTGAATTTGGCTATAGATAGAGCTGAGAAGATAACTGACATGAATTCATCATTAAATTCGGGAGATGATTGGGGGTTTACTAAAAATTTCCACTTCTTTTTTTTTTTCACTTTCGGTTCAAAAAATTTCCTTGAAACATTTATTTCCGAGGATTAGCTATAGATAGGACTTAGATATGGATTCAGTAATGACTGATATAGATTGGGAGTCAAATTCTAGTTGGGGTTGGGGGGATTCACTAAGAGTTTTCACTTCCAGCTTTGGAGATGTCGTTACTAGTTTTCTTGAAAATTTGTATGATTGTAAGAAATATGTGTGCAAAAGAGAATTAAATTTCTTAATAGTTCCTTCAAAAATAAAGTGGATAAACCATTTGTCACCATTTGAAGGTTTCTTCATAAATATCTTGTTTTTATTAACACTTTACAACATAGTTGAAAAGTGTTTATGAGTTTGTTCATTCTGTCTGTCTGTCTGTCCGTTAGCACGATAACTGCCGTAAAAATGACTTTATCAAAATGAAATTTTAGTATATTGTTCAGACGGTCTGTGGAACCTATGGGAATATAAATGAATAATAGCACCCAATTAGTTTTGGATTGAACCCGGGGCGAGACCCAAACCGTTCGACCTACCAGAAAGGTGTAAGATAATCGTTTGGACGGCCGGGATTGAACCAGGGTTGAGAAAATGAAATACATTGAACCCTATGGGACCTAATTTTCAAACATTTTTTTAAGCGAATTTAAAATTCACAAATTGCTTCGATAGTTTTAGGAAATATTCAAATTATCACATAAAGTATATAAAACAATTTCAGAAAAATATATTCAGTTGTTTTTAAAATGAAAATTAAAATAATAATTACACCCATATTATATGAAGAGATCACATGACCCACTTCAAAATAAAATATGGCATGCATCTTGTGTCAAAATCGTAATTTTTAAAGTTCTTTTTAATTCATATTTAATACTGTATCAGTCCTAAAACCGCTTTATTTTTGCTTAATTTCTATGCATCAGCGTTCTGAAATAACGTGATTACAATATATTTGAATTTAAATGATCATCAGGCTTTGATTATTTCTACAACGAAGCCCAATTTTCACTTATGGAGATTATAAACACATCATGCTGTAAGATGAGTTGTATAAGAATTCCTGAATTCCTTTAAAGCAAAATTATTTAGCGCTAGAGTTTGCAATATAGTTGATATGAATGAAACAGACATTGATTTTATATAGAGAACAAACGATTTTATAGTAGACTTTTTCGATGAAGTTTTAAACACAGAGTTAAATTACTTTTACCTCCATGGTGTTAAGTTTTTAAGTAAAATAAATTATTGTAGTATTATGATGAATGAAAGAAATAGAATAAATGTTTATAAATGAAATTTTTACTGCCTTTACATAGAGCCAGGCAATTTATATTTCAATGACGTCTTTTGAATAAAGTTCATTTTTTTCGATAAAGTTTTCAAATATAATAAATTATTGTAGTATTGTGATAATTTTGAAAATATTACCGCTGAATGTATTCCATTTTAGAGATGTTTAAATAAAATTGCATTGTAATTAGAAAGTGTTTGATAATCAATGCTTTTGCATGATTGATCTTTATACCTTTGTCTGTTATATAAAATATGTTATCCCCATAGGTTCAGTTATTTTTACTTTATTTACTTGGAAATTTAAAATTTTAAAGGTTATAGTCTTTTAAATCATATTTTTGCACACACCCCCTCCTCATTCAGTGGCTTTGTCCGTGTAGCAAATTGAAAATCCCTCAGGTTCCACTAGGTCCTGCCCAGTGATCGATGCTACAAGCGTGCGATATATGTTAACGAGAGGGGGGGGGGGGAAGAGAAGGGTGTTCTCCGGAGGATCTGAAAATTTTTCTTAATACAATTTTCTCGAAAATTACAGTTCATTATTTTCTGTCCCGCGGTCGATACTTCAATTTTGCAAAGATTCAGCCTTGGGACTTCTGGAGAATAAAGAAATACTTTTTCAAACTCATTTTCCCCGACTCCGGGGGGGGGGGGGGGGGTATGAATTGAAAATGTCTTTCCAATGATTGATACTATAAGTATACAAAGGTAAAGTGAAACATAAATTTTTCTCATTTTTAACACTTTACAACATAGTTGAAAAGTGTTTATGACATTGTTTATTCTGACTGTCTGTCTGTCTGTCCGTTAGCACAATAACTGCCGTAAAAAAGACTTTATCAAAATGAAATTTTAGTATGTTTTTCAGACAGTCTGTGGGACCTAATGGAATATAAATGAATAATATCACCCAATTAGTTTTGGATTGAACCCGGGTTGAAAAAATGAAATACATTGAACCCTATGGGACCTAATTTTTCAAAAATTTCTTAAACGAATTTAAAATTCACAAATTACTTCGAAAGTTTTAAAATATATACAAATTATCCCATAAAAATACAAAAAAAAATCAGCAAAATATATTCTAAATAAAAAATGTTTTCTAAATAAAAATTAAAATAATAATTACACCTATATCATGTGAAGATATCACGTGACCTACTTCAGAATAAAATATGGCATCCATCTTGTGTCAAAATCGTGACTTTTAAAGTTCTTTTTAATTTATATTTTGTGTTGTATCTGTCTTAAAACCGCTTTATTTTTGCTTAATTTCTGTGCTTGCATATTATGAAACAGTGCAATTACAATATATTTAAGTTTAAATGATTAATGCCATCTATCTTGGGTCAAAATCGTGATTTTTAAAGTTCTTTATAATTTATATTTAGTGTTGCAGCCGTCTTAAAATCGCTTTTTTTTTTCTTTTCTGTGCATCTATATACTGCGACAATGCAATTACAATTATTTTTACAACGAAGCCTGATCTTCACAGAAGTGGTTAGGTAACCTGCAAGTAAGGTTTCGGAACCGATGTAATTTGGCTGCCGTTAAGTGCGGACGCATATTGAACTACCGTTAAATTAACCGGTTATTTCGATTACTAACGTTAGATGACAGTGTTACTTAAATTGTAATTTTTCAACTATATTTAAAAAGAAATCACCGATAAAACGGTCGAATTTTACGGTTTCTAGCTCCTACAAATGTATAGTTAACATTAAAATAGAGATTGAAGATTGGAACGATTCCTTTTTCCACTTCTATTTTTCTGAAAATAAAATATAATAATATTTCCAAACTTTTTTAAAAGCAAGAAACTTAACAAGAAGTATTTGATCATAAAATTTTTCAATGAATAGACCAGAGTTGGAGCACCCCCCCCCCCCCCCCACCTCCTCGATCTGTTGGCCTAACCCGGCCCGGACAGGAAAAATTAGGTACAAAAATGAACGGAAAGCGCCCTGGCCCGGAGGGACCTTCTCCCCTCTCGCTTTCCACGGGCCTGCATGTGTGTTCTTAATTTTGAAGAAAAGAATGAGAATAAAGGTACAAGTTAACTCCTCATATAAATGCTAGTAAAGTTGTGGAGGAAAAATATAAAATGTTTACCCAAGTACTTCTAGTGAAGAAATATAATTTAATAGCACTAAATATATGCTTACTTTATCTTTCAGCAAATTGTCTCTTCCATTTCGTGATATTCAACCATTCAATTACAAGCAGTTATTTTTTTTATAACAATTTTTAATATTATATATAATAATATACTCTCAAAAAAGATTTAATTGTAAATGTACCATTTACTTTAGTATGTTGTTCAGACGGTCTGTGGAACCTGTGGGAATATAATATGTGGGAATATATCACCCAATTAGTTTTGGATTGAACCCGGGTTGAAAAAATGAAATACATTGAACCCTATGATACCTAATTTTTTAAACATTTTTTAAGCAGATTTAAAATTCACAAATTGCTTCGAAAGTTTTAGGAAATATTCAAATTATCCCATAAAATGTATAAACAAAATTTCAGCAAAATATATTCAGTAGTTTTTTAATAAAAATTAAAATAATAATTACACCTTTTATATGAAGCGATCACGTGACCCACTTCAAAATAAAATATGGCATCCATCTTGTGTCAAAATCGTGATTTTTAAAGTTCTTTTTAATTCATATTGAGTGTTGTATCCGTCCCAAAACTGCTTTATTTTTGCTTAAATTCTGTGCATCTACATACTGAAACAACGCAATTACAATATATTTGAGTTTAAATGAACATCCAACTTTGATTATTTCTGCAACGAAGGCTAATTTTCACTTATGGAGAATGTAAATACCAAAAGATGTAGAATGAGTTGTATAAGAATTGCTGCACTTCTTTAAAGCACAATTATTTAGCTCATGGAGTCTGCAATATAGCTGATATGAATGAAATATTCATTGATTTTACACAAAAAAGGATAATTTTTTCGATGAAGTTTTAAGCATAGAGTTTAATTACTTGTACCTCCATGGTCTTAAGTTTTTAAATAAAATAAATTATTATTGTATTGTGATGAATGAAAGGAATGGAAAAAAGTAAATGAATGAAAAGTTTATGAATGAAAAGTTTATGAAAGGAATGAAATGATTATAGAGAGAGCCAGGCGATTTATATTTCGATGACTTTATTTGAATAAAGTTCGCTTGTTTTCGATGAAGTTTTCAAATATAATAAATTATTGTAGTATTGTGAGAATTTCAAAAATATCATCGCCGAATTTATCGCATTTTAGAGATGTTTAAATATAATTCCATTGCATTTGGGAAATGTTTCATAATTAATGCTTTATGCATGATTGATCTTTCTTGTCTATATTCAAAAGACGTTGCTTAACTGAAAGAAATAGGCATGAAAAAGCATTCATTTCACTTATTACGTCAAAATCTGAAATGTAAATATTTATTAGAAAAGAATACATTTTATTTGTCCCAAATTGAGAAGCATTGTTGTGTATCTTTTTGCTTTCTAATACTGCTATAAAGAGAAAGTATTGAAAGTATAAAATTCGAGCTTTTGTTAGGTAATCAAGTTTTAAGTTCCTGGACTCATTTCGAACACTTTAAAAAAAATCTGATGTGGGCAACACATGACTTTCCTTATATAATGCAATGAATGCACTACTTTTACAATAAAAAATAGGTTTTTCTTATAATAGATATTTATATTCTTTCCAAGATATTGAATTTTCGGCAATCAGTCGTCATTTTTATTGATTTAGTGTCATTTTTATCCATTTGGCGAGATTTTCGTTAATTTGGCAACATTAAAAAGTCGCCAAGTTGGCGACATTCCGCCAAATTCGGCGCAAAAATCTCACCAAGCGTTATGGACGGAGAAATAAGTTATTCTTATAGCAGATAAATAACTATCTTTTTGCTTTCTAATACTGCTATAAAGAGAAAGTATTGAAAGTATAAAATTCGAGCTTTTGTTAGGTAATCAAGTTTTAAGTTCCTGGACTCATTTCGAACACTTTTAAAAAAATCTGATGTAGGCAACACATGACTTTCCTTATATAATGCAATGAATGTACTACTTTTACAATAAAACATAGGTTTTTCTTATAATAGATATTTATATTCTTTCCAAGATATTGAATTTTCGGCAATCAGTCGTCATTTTTATTGATTTAGTGTTATTTTTATCCATTTGGCGAGATTTTCGTTAATTTGGCAACATTAAAAAGTCGCCAAGTTGGCGACATTCCGCCAAATTCGGCGCCAAAATCTCACCAAGCGTTATGGACGGAGAAATAAGTTATTCCTATAGCAGATAAATAATTATTGACGTTCAAATACAAACGTATTACTCAAAGTATCTTTTCTCATGAATGGAACGAGCTAGATCCACAAAGGATGTCACCCAATTTATCGCATGATATTACATATGAAAAGTGAACATGTTTCTCAATAGTTAATATATTTTTTTTAATTTATAGGATTTTTTGATAAATTTATTTTAAAAATGTGCAATATCTCGAGAACGGTTCATGCTAGCATTCTAAAATTTATGTCAATCGTTTTCAGAGGAAAAATTACACAAGAAATGGCTATTTGCGTAACTTTATTAAAGGTTTTGATTTTTTGATGATTTTTTCAAAATTTCACTCGAAAATTTAGGGGGGTTCTGAATATTCGATTACGTTTAAAAACAATAAGCTACCAGCATTCACGGATTGTGATTTTTGTACCAAATTTCATTCGAATCGCTTTTTTTGTTCGTGAGATATCGTCTCCAGAGACTCACTGATACACACACACACATACTTTCACACACACACACACACACACACACAC
Organism: Amaurobius ferox; assembly: GCA_951213105.1. Classification (NCBI taxonomy): domain Eukaryota; kingdom Metazoa; phylum Arthropoda; class Arachnida; order Araneae; family Amaurobiidae; genus Amaurobius; species Amaurobius ferox. The sequence continues at coordinate 38,134,727 of OX578152.1, read as the reverse complement.
AGACATCACCTCAAAAATGTTTGATTCGTGATCAGGGATGCTTGAAAAGTACTCTTCCGTCGAAAACTCGAATTTGAATTTTCGACCCCGTCACAATACTTTCCTTATACATTATGTATATAAGGAAAGTAATAATGTCTGTCTGTGAGTATAATGTGTATGTATGAGCTTGTTATGGAGTCACAATAACTCAATAAATCACAAGTACCGTTATTAAATTTTTGGTGTAGATACATTATGTCAAAAATTAAAGCAGAGAACATTTTTAGTAATTCTGTTGATTAGAACTCGATTTATTTGAATTTTAAAATTTCCATGCCATTTTCTTTGAAAAATAATGATGGTGATAACAGGAACAATGATGGTACTACTTAGTTTTTACGCAGTTAAGCCAAATTAATTGTGGAAAATTATACTCAATTGTTAATAAAAAATAATCTGTGATGTGGGCAGCACATGACTTTCCTTATATAATGCAATGAATTTACTACTTTTACAGTAAAAGAAAATAGGTTATTCTTATAGTGGATACATATATTCTTTCCAAGATATAGACATTTCGTCAATTAGTCGCCATTTTCATTGATTTAGCGTTATTTTTATCCATTTGGCGAGATTTTCTTTAATTTGGCAACATTTAAAAAGTCGCCAACTTGGCGATATTCCGCCAAACTTGTCGTCAAGCGTTATGGACGGAGAAATAAGTTATTCTTATAGTAGATAAATGACTATTGGCGTTCAAATACAAAATTATTACTAAAAGTATCTTTTCTCGTGAATGGAACGAGCTAGATCCACGAGAATGATGTTACCAAATGTATCGCATGATATTACATATGAAAAGTGAACATGTTTCTCAATATTTTTTTTAATTTATGAGATTATTTGATTAATTTGTTTCAAAAATGTGCAATATCTCGAGAACGGTTCTTGATAGCTTTCTAAAATTTAAGTAAATAGTTTTCTAAGGAAAAATTACATAGGAAATGTTTATTTGCGTAACTTTATTAAAGGTTTTAAAGTTTTGATGAATTTTTCAAAATTTCACTCGGATATTTAGGGGAGTTCTGAGCATTCGATTGTGTTTTGAAACAATAAGCTTCCAGTATTCACGGATTATAATTTTTGTACCAAATTTCACTCGAATCGCTATATTTGTTCGTGAGATATTGTCTCCGTAGACTCACTGACACACACACACACACACACACATACTTTCACAAACACACACACACACAGACATCACCTCAAAAATGTTCAATTCTTGATCAGGGATGCTTGAAACGTGCTCTCCCGTCGAAAACTCGAATTCGAATGTTCGACCCCGTCACAATACTTTCCTTATACATTATATGTACTACATAAAGAAAGTAAAAATTAATCAGATAAAACCGGGAATTTAACAAATATCCATAAAAAGTATCGCAAATGTTTCTAGAAATTGGAATTATGTTTGTCTGTCTGTCTGTGTGTCTGTGTCTCTGTCTGTCTGTCTGTCTGTGCAGATTTTGTATCCCCTCTAACTAAAAAACTAATTGACCGAATTTCATAAAATTTGGTAGGTAAGTCACTTGTGCACGAATCTGGTGCTGATTAGTTTTGGGTATGACTCGGGTTAAAAGATACTCCCTTTTTTTGCGAAATGGCCCGCAAAAGCTTGTATTAACTGTAACTGAAAAACTAATGGGCCGAATTTCACAAAATTTGGTAGATAAATCTCTTGTAGGTCACCCTGGTGCTGATAAGATTTTGGTATGATTCGGAAAAAAATAACCTGCATTTTTTTGCAAAATGGCCCGCTCAAATTGTCCGAATCTAAACTAAAGAACTACGTATAGCGAAAAAAAAAATAAGACCAACCCCATTACATTTTCAGCCTTTCTCGAGATATTTTAGTTTTTCGTATTTTCTCTACGCCACCTTTGAAAATAAGTCCGGTTACCGAATGAGAACGAAAATTGAATTAAAAGTGAAATAAATTTAATTAAAATAAAGAGAACGTGGGTATAAGTCTGCAGGGAAAGTCATGTGCTGCCCACATCAGATTTTTACTTTCCCTGCAATACATGGTAATGTATAGGGAAAGTATTGGAATCATGCCGAAAATCACAACTCGAGATTTCGACGGATCTACATGTTTCGAGACCTCTAGAATACGAAAATACTATTTTTAGCGTGACGTCTATGTGTGTGTCTGTGTGTCTGTCTGTCTGTGTATCTGTGTGTCTGTCTGTCTGTGTGTCTGTCTGTGCAGATTTTTTATCCATTCTGACTAAAAAAGTAATTGACCGAATTTCATAAAATTTGGTAGGTAAGTCACTTGTGAGCGAATCTGGTGCTGATTAGTTTTGGGTACGATTCGGAATAAAAGAACCCGCCCTTTTTTGCGAAATGGCCCGCAAAAGTTTGTATCCACTCTAACTGAAAAACTAATTCACCGAATTTCACAAAATTCGGTAGATGAGTCACTTGTGGGTTACCCTGGTGCTGATTAGATTTTGGTACGATTCGGAAAATACTAACATTCCTTTTTTTGCAAAATGGGCCACAAAAATCGTCAAAATCTGAACTAAAGAACTAGGTATACTCAAATATATCCATTAAATGCTCGTTTAATACGTAATTTTTAACGACGAAAAGAATAAGACCAAGCCCATTACACTAGGGCTAGCCGTTCTAGAGATATTTTAGTTTTTCGTATTTTCTCTACGCCACCTTTGAAAATAAGTCCGGTTACCGAATGAGAACGAAAATTGAATTAAAAGTGAAATAAATTTAATTAAAATAAAGAGAACGTGGATATAAGTCTGCAGGGAAAGTCATGTGCTGCCCACATCAGATTTTTACTTTCCCTGCAATACATGGTAATGTATAGGGAAAGTATTGGAATCATGTCGAAAATCGCAACTCGAGTTTTCGACGAATCTACACGTTTCAAGACCTCTAGAATGCGAAAAAACCATTTTTAGCGTGACGTCTGTGTGTGCGTCTGTGTGTCTGTGTGCCTGTCTGCCTGTGTGTCTGTCTGTGCAGATGTGTCTGTGTGCCTGTCTGCCTGTGTGTCTGTCTGTGCAGATTTTGTATCCACTCTAATTAAAAAACTAATTGACCGAATTTCATAAAATTTGATAGGTAAGTCACTTGTGGGCGAATCTGGTGCTGATTAGTTTTGGGTAATGTATAGGGAAAGTATTGGAATCATGCCGAAAATTGCAATTCGAGGTTTTCGACGGATCTACACGTTTCGAGACCTTTAGAATACGAAAAAACCATTTTTAAAGTGACGTCTGTGTGTGTCTGTCTGTGTGTCTGTCTGTCTGTGTGTCTGTCTGTCTGTGCAGATTTGTATCCACTCCAACTAAAAAACTAATGCACCGAATTTCACAAAATTTTGTAGGTAAGTCAGTTGTTGGCGGGTCTGGTGCTGATTAGTTTTGGGTACGATTCGGGATAAAAAAAACCCGCCTGTTTTTGCGAAATGGCCCGCAAAAGCTTTTATCCACTCTAGCTGAAAAACTAATGGACCGAATTTCAAAATATTCGGTAGATGAGTCACGTATAGGTCACCCTGGTGCTGATTAGATTTTGGTACGATTAAAAAAAAAATAACCTGCCTTTTTTTGCAGAATGGCCCACAAAAATTGTCAAAATCTAAACTAAAAAGCTACGTATGCTCAAACATATCCATTAAATGCTTGTTTAATACGTAATTTTTAACGAAAAAAATAATAAGACCAACCCGATTACACTAGGACTAGTCTTTCTCGAGATATATTAGTTTTTTTCGTATTTTCTCCCCGCCACCTTTGAAAATAAGTCCAGTTTTTAAATGAGAACGAAAATTGAATTAAAAGTGAATTAAATTTAATTGAAATAAAGAGAACGAGGATATAAGTCGGAAGGGAAAGTAATGTGCTGCCCACATCAGATTTTTACTTTCCTTGCAATGCATGGTAATGTATAGGGAAAGTATTGGAATCATGTCGAAAATCGCAACTCGAGTTTTCGACGGATCTACATGTTTCAAGACCTCTAGAATACGAAAAACTAATTAAATTTAATTCACTTTTAATTCAATTTTCGTTCTCATTTGGTAACTGGGCTTATTTTCAAAGGTGGCGTAGAGAAAATACGAAAAAACTAAAATATCTCGAGAACGGCTAACCCTAGTGAAATGGGGTTGGTCTTATTCTTTTCTTCGTTAAACATTACGTATAAAACAAGCATTTAATAGATATATTTAAGCGTACGTAGTTTTTATTTTTATTTTGACAATTTTTGCAGTCCATTTCGCAAAAAAAAAAGGCTATTTTCTTCCGAATCGTACCAAAATTTAATCAGCACCAGGGTTATCCACAAGCGACTTATCTACCGAATTTTGTGAAATTCAGTCCATTAGTTTTCCAACTAAAATGGACGCAGTCAATTTTTGCGGACATTTTCGAAAAAAAGGCGGGCCCTTTTATCCCGAATCGTACCCAAAACTAATCAGCACCAGATTCTCCCACAAGTAACTTACCTACCAAATTTTATAAAATTCTGTCAATTAGTGTTTTAGTTAGAGTGGATGCAAAATCTGCACAGACACACACACACAGACGCCACGCTGAAAATAGTTTTTTCGTATTCTAGAGGTCTCGAAACGTGTAGATTCGTTGAAAACTCGAGTTGCGATTTTCGACATGATTCCAATACTTTCCCTATACATTACCATGTGTTGCAGCGAAAGTAAAAATATATATTTTCAGTACTTATACTGATGAGCAGAAAGGTTACATTATGATACTATTTTGTAAATAATATATATTTGTATTTTTCATAGAGTAAAATAATTTATATGATCTTGTTTTTAATATTTTGCTGAACTATCAGTATAACTTTAGAAAATGGATTTAAATACATTACTTTAAATGGGAAAACATAAATTTATTTATTAGTAAAACTAAGTTAGTACAAGACATCAAATTAATTTTATTTAGCAAAGGTACACATATTTTTTAGAAATTACAAATAAGTAATTATATTTGAAGAAATCTGGGAAATGTTATAACCAGTTGAAATTGCTCTTAATTTTCTTATCAATATATAATGTTTAACTAGGAAGTATCTAAAAGGAAAACAATTTATATAGAAACAATTTGTATAATAGCTAAATATAAACATATAACTACAGAAAAATGATTCAAAAATACTCTAAAAGTCTTAACTCCAAAAACTGACACAAATGTGCTACTTACTATGTATCACAATTTTTCAAACCTCTATGGGAGTCCAACATATTGTCTTATTATGCAGTCAAATTTCTTTACATTTTGAGCTCAGGCTGCAATGGCTAATTTCATAGTTGCAAAATCCAACTAGAAAAAGCATTTAGGATCATGCTTATATTGCAAATACCAGCATCTGTGGACTGGTTCCGTGTTTTTTTACTTTCCCTGCAATACATGGTAATGTATAGGGAAAGTATTGGAATCATGTCGAAAATCGCAACTCGAGTTTTCGACGGATCTTCACGTTTCGAGACCTCTAGAATACGAAAAAACTATTTTTAGCGTGACGTCTGTGTGTGTGTGTCTGTGTGTCTGTCTGTCTGTGCAGATTTTGTATCCACTCTAACTAAAATACTAATTGACCGAATTTCATAAAATTTGTTTGGTATGTCACTTGTGGACGAATCTGGTGCTGATTAGTTTTGGGTACGATTCGGGACAAAAGAACCCGCCTTTTTTTTGCGAAATGGCCCGCAAATGCTTGTATCCACTCTAGCTAAAATTCTAATTTACCGAATTTCACAAAATTTGGTAGATAAGTCGCTTGTGGAACACTCTGGTGCTGATTAGATTTTGTTAGGATTCGAAAAAAATAACCTGCTGTTTTTTGCAAAATGGCCCGCAAAAATCGCCAAAATTTAAAATAAAGAACTACGTATGCTCAAATATATCCATTAATTGCTCGTTTAATACGTAACTTTTAACGAGGAAAAGAATAAGACCAACCCCATTACACCAGGACTAGCCGTTCTCGAGATATTTTTGTTTTTTCGTTTTTTCTCTACGCCACCTTTGAAAATGAGTCCAGTTACCAAATGAGAACGAAAATTGAATTAAAAGTGAATTAATGTAATTAAAATAAAGATAATGTGTATATAAGTCTGCAGGGAAGGTCATGTGCTGTCCACATCAGATTTTTAAATCTGTTTGGATGCAATAGCCAATACTTAGCTACACTAGACTGAAACGGCCCAGTTCATATTTGGAACCCACCTAAGTTCTTAAAGTCAGAATTGTATTTCCTCTGTAGATACCAGTATTCACAGACCGGTTTTATGCTTTTTATACATTCATCAGCATGGGAAAATCAAAATCTGCAAAAGCTGTAAAAAAACTTGCTACTCGCCGCAATTTTGCAATCAATTTCGTTAAACAACTTCAGAATGGGAAATAGATGTTATTTCTGATATCAGTTGGAGCTAGTGCACAAGTTTGTGTGTATCAGTTGTTACAGTGTTTCGCGGCCCGGGTACCAGTTGTTAAATTGCAAGAAATGTTTTACATCATGCATGAAATAGCGTATAAAATGCAGAATGTGAAAAAAACATTGTTAATTTGGCAGCAAACATGGTTGATAAGGTATCAATCTTGTTTGTTGTTAAACTAACAAAGGCAAAACTGATCCTTTTTATCCTGAAGAAGGTGGCCCACCTCCGATCAAAACAACTTGATACTTTTTATCAACCTCAAGTTTAATTTTGCAAATTGATTCGGACAGCAGTTTTTATCCTGAAGAAGCTGGCTTGCCTCTGACCAAAACCAGTTGATACTTTTTACCAACCTTGAGTTTAATTTTGCATATTTGTTCCGACAGCAGTTTAAGCTAAATATTAAATTGAACAATATTATAAATTTTGTTAAACATGCCACTTATTAAAACTAAGAACTTGCCATTGGGTTTTTCAATTTTGCGCAGGGAATTGATTCCAAGAGATTTATGTAGGAGGGAATTGGTTCCAAGAGGTTTATGTAGGAGGGAATTGGTTCCAAGGGGTTTATGTAGGAGGGAATTGGTTCCAAGGGGTTTATGTAGGAGGGAATTGGTTCCAACAGGTTTATATAGGAGGGAATTGGTTCCAAGAGGTTTATGTAGGAGGGAATTGGTTCCAAGAGGTTTATGTAGGAGGGAATTGGTTCCAAGTGGTTTATGTAAAGTGAATTTCCACATTGAATGGGAGGTGATTATTTATTTCTATTGCCATTTAATGATTTTGAGTACAATATTCCTTTGAATATTTAAGAAGTAACAATATTAAATTTTGGGGCTGATATAAATTCCTCATGCAATATCAGTGGCATCATGATAATACAACAGAGGGAAAACAGCCCTAAATCTCAGCTATAAAGAGTAGTTAACTGAATCCATATTAAATATGCAACAAGAAAGATCAATCATGCATAAAGCATTGATTATAAAACACTTTCCAACTGTAATTTTATTTAAACATCTCTAAAACACAATACATTCAGCGACGATATTTTTTTAATTATCACAGAACTACATAAATTTATTTTTCTTGGAAAATTATAACCATGGAAGTAAAAGTACTTTCTAACTCCACACTTAAAACTTCATTCAAACTTTATTCAAATGACGTCATCGAAATATAAATCGGCTGACTCTCTCTCTCTCTCTCTCTCTCTATGTAAAAGCAGTGAATATTTCATGCATAGACTTTTATTCCAGACTCCAGAGTTAATAATTTGGAGGGGAAAAAATTCAGCAATTCTTATACAACTCATTTTACAATTACTTATTTGCACTTTACATTCATTAAAATTAGGCTTCGTTGAAGAAATAATGAAAGTTTGATGATCATTTAAACTAAAAAATATTGTAACTGCATTGGCGCAGAATATAGATGCACAGAAAAAGCGCGAAAATAAAGCGGTTTTAAGACGGACGCAACACTAAATACAAATTTAAAAAAACTTTTATAATCATGATTTTTACTCTGGGAAAAAAGGATGTATGCCATATTTCATTTTGAAGTCGGTCAAGTGACCTCTTCATATTATATGGGTGGCATTATCATTTTAATTTTTATTTAAAAAACTACCGAACATATTTTCCTGACATTTTTTTTTATATATTTTATGGGATAATTTGAATATTTCCTAAAATTTTCGAAGCAATTTGTGAATTTTAACTTTGCTTAAAAAATGTTTGAATAATTACGTCTCATAGGGTTCAATATATTTCATTTTTTCAATCCGGGTTCAATCCAAAACTAATTGGATGATATTATTCATTTACATTCCCATACGCCCCACAGACCGTCTCAACAACATAATAAAATTTCATTTTCATAAAGTCATTTTTACGGTAGTTATCGTTTGAACCGACAAACATACAGACAGACAGAATGAACAAAGTCATAAACACTTTTCAACTATGTTGTAAAGTGTTAAAAACGATTTCTGTAAATGTGACTGAATATAGTTTTGATAACCATGGAATTATTACAACAGACAGATTGAAAATCAAAATAGATATTTATAACGAATTTTAATTTATATTAACAGAGCGTGTATTAATATTTTTGAAATTGATTATTTGTTCTTAGACATTTGACACTTCGGAATTAATTGAGTTGAAAAGTTCAAACTAAATGTTGTTAGAAATATATTGTACTTAATTCAAGTATTAAATTCCGAGTCTTTAAACAAAATATTTCATTAGTATAAATATGAGTAGAGTGAATTAAAATTTGTGGGTAGCAGATGATGTTGGCAGCACATGACTTTCGATACAGACTTAAATTCAATTTTTCTTATTTTTTTTTTCATAATTTATGAAATCGAGTTTAATTACATAAAATGGCACGGAAAATTATTTGAAATAACGATGAATTTGCAGTTTCAATTCAATTTTCGTTTTCATTTAGCGACAGGACATATTTTCAGAGCAACGTGGCAAAAATGCGAAAAATTAAAATATTTCGAGAACGGTTTGCCTTAGAGCTATGCTGTTATTCTTATTCTTTTGCTATAAAAGTTACGTATTACAAAAGATTTTAATTCATATATTTGAGCATAAAAAGTATTTTATTTCAGATTTGGATAATTTTTTAGGGTCAATTCGAAGAAATGGCCCTAATTTTTTCCCCCCGAAAATTACCAAAATCCAATCAGTACCAGGTTAGCCCACAAGTGACTTATCTACTAAATTTGGTCAAATTTGGTCAATTAGTTTCACAGCGGATACATACATTGATTGCTCAGGCAGACAAACACACAGCAGACGTTATACAAAAAATACTTTTTTCTTGTCCCAGGATGCTAAAAAACGGTAAATCCGTCGACAACTCAAGCACTATTCCAATACTTTCCTTACTATTCCTATAGATATTCTTTACTATGTATTGTAGGGAAAGTAAAAAAAAGTCTGATGTGCGCTGTATATGACTTTCCCTACAGACTCAAATTCATTTTCTCTTTTTTTCTTTAATAATTCATTAAATTGATTTTAATTGCACAACATAATAATGCATTTGCATTTTTAATTCAGTTTTCGATTTTATTTGTTGAATGGACATATTACTTCCCCTGCAATACCTGGTAATGTATAGAGAAAGTAGTGGAATCATATCGAAAATCGCAACTTAAATTTTAGACTGATCTACACGTTTTGTATCCTCTGGAACACGAATAAAACTATTTTTAGCATAACGTCTGTGTGTGTGTCTATGTGTCTGTCAGTCTGTCGGTCTGTCTGTGGAATGTATGTATCCACTCTAACTCAAAAACTAGTGGGCCATTTTATAAAATTTTTTAAGTAAGTCACTTGTGGGTGACTCTGGTGCTGATTAGATTCTGGTACGATTCGGAATGAATGGACCTGCCTTATTTTGCAAAATGGTCCCCAAAAATTGTATGAATCCATTCTAGCTAAAAAACCAATAGGCCAAATTTCACAAAATTTGGTACGTAAGTCACTTGTGGGTTACCCAGGTGCTGATTAGATTTTGGTACTAATCGGAAAAGGGGAATTTGCCAGTTTTTGCGAAAGAGCCCTCAAAAATCCCTATGTATCCACCGTATCTGACATACTAATTGATCAAATTACGCAAAATTAAAAAGATAAGTCGCTTGTGGGACATCGTGACGTTGATTAAATTTTAGTACGATTCAGAAAAAAGAATCTTCCTTTTGGCGAAATGGCCCGAAAAACTAAAATATCCGATCTAAAATAAAGGACTACTTATGCCCAAATGTATCCATTAAATGCTTGTTTTATACGCAATATTTGACGATAAAAATAATAAGACCAACCTCAATTAATCTAGGACTTGCTGCCATCGAGATATTTTAGTTTTCTCTCATTTTTGATTGCCGTTTTGAAAATACTTTCAGTTACAAAATGAAAACGAAAATTGAATTAAATCTGTAAATTTAGTGTCATTTCAAATAATTATGAGTGTTATTTTGAGCAAATAAACTCAATTTAATTAATTATTAAATTGAGTTTAATTGCACAAAATAACAATGCATTTGCATTTTTAATTCAGTTTTTGTTCTTATTTGTTGAATGGACATATTACTTTCCCTTCAATATATGGTAATGTATAGGGAAAGCCCCCAAAAATCGTTGAGAAATAGAGAAAAAGCATATTTGAGTCTGTAGGTAATGTCATGTGCTGCCCACATTCGATTTTTTTTTTACAAAATGATGCTTATTTGTAAGTTAATGTGATTTCCTCATTATTCTATGAACATAATTAGAATTCTGACGAGCTTCTGCATTTATACAATTGAATGTTAAATCAACAGCCACATTAATCACGTTTCATGTCTTTTCGATTCACATACATTTTAAAATCACGGTATTTGCAGTTAAAAATCATTTTCATCACAAGTAAATATTTGATCCTTGATTAGGTTGTTTTTCTCATAATCGACTTTGGGTTGTTATGGTAACTAGCAGAAAGGTATACCAACATATTATTCTAACTAATAACACATTGTTCTAACTATTGTCCATCACCTCAGAATTTGCAACTTTGTGGATATATAAAGATGAAAAGAAGTAAAATGTCCATTTAATAAGTTTTCGGGACATTTTCTGTCTAGAATCTAAAGATAAAAATACATTATTGCACTGAAAAATAATTTAAAAAGCTAACTAAAAGACAGTTCTTTAACTACGTATTTATAAATTGATCTATAACATCTATAAATTGACTCAAGGTTTGACCTCAACCATCGATGACGCATTTTTAATAAATTGTTATCATCCATCTTCTATAAATAGTTGCCCGTCATATTAAACTGCAAAGTTCTACATTTTACACTTTGATTGAATTTGGTGATTGGAAAATGGAATACGCTTTAAAATGGATAGAAAAAAATATTCAAATGCTAAAGATAAGACATTTCTATGACTACACAATGAACATCCATTGAATCAAATGAAAGTGTGAACTCAACCTTTGATAACAGCGTTGTCATCCATTTTGATAAATAGTTTTGCAAACTTGTGCATTTTATACTTTAATTGAGTTTGGTGAATGGACAGTAATTGGATGATATCTAAGGTACCACCAATCTCGATGATTACTTTTTTCTCTCTATGTCTCTTAATGATTTTCAAACTGAATAACAATTACATAATCATTGTTATATATGCATGTATTAGAATCTTTGGTTTAAAGAAGAGTGCATTTTCATTTAAGGATTATGTTCTTATTGAGAACTGCATTTCGCATTTAGCATTCAGTGTTTTATCTTCACTTTGTGTCTGAAATTATGTCGCTACTCTTAATAGAGATGTATTTTGATGATAAGAAATTTCAAAGTTAAAAATATAATATTTCAAAGCAGTAATTTACCAAAAATTAAAATCGTTCAAATTATGTTGTAGCTTTAAAAACTCTTCCCCCAGTTTAATCCTGCAATTTCATCTGAATCAAAGTGATCATCCATCACTATATTCATCTTAATATAGTTCCTTCTTATAATAATCGATCATTTATAATTTCTAGTTTTCATTTATCATTATCTATTTGCTCCTCACTTGTGTTTTTTTTTTTTTTTTTTAGTTTTTAGTGCTTTATATATATGTTTTTAATTTTCTAATTTCCATCATTACCTTTCTAATTTCCATCATTAATAATTCTCGTATAGTTTTATTTTCACTCTAAACATTACCATTGGGCATTAATTTGACCCCATCCAATAGAAGAGGACTCACTCATGATATGCAGTTGCTGACAAAATTGCATATGTTTTGGTTCGATTTCAAGGGGCTTTCCGTCCTTTCTTGATCAGCTGTTTGACCTTAGTCAGTACTTTACATATTTTTAAAGAAACTTTCGACATTTAAATAGTACTATGAGACCTGATGAATAAAGGTCTGAATAACGCCTGGAAATGCTTGTCGTAATTACTTTATTATATCCATACTTTTAATGAGAAAATACAAGTATTTTTCATCACAAGCATCGGTTCCTTTTTAATGTGTTCTTCTTTCCAAATTTTGCAACCAGGAACATGAATACTTTCGCTTTTCAGTATAAATATTGGGAACTTCTAAAACCAATAACAGTAGTACAAACGATTCCAATGGTCAAAAATGCCCTCTTACGTTTTGAATCCATGTTGGACTGCCAACCGACCCAGTTTTAACGACTTCAAAATCGAAGTGCCATTTGTTGTCAATTCGCAGAGCCTATTATAACCGATTAAACTGCCTCAAATTTTCGCAAGTTTGAGAGTAAAAAAGCTCCGCCATCATACAAGAGACACTGGATATTATCAGCAACCTTAATCGCATCACCTGTTAAAGTTCACAAAAACAACAATTTAGATACTTCTGGAGAGGTAAGAAGAAACTTAATGGACACATGAAGTGCTGCCCTGTTTGTTCTTTTGTGAATTGAGTAGGCAAAGTCCATAAAGTGATTTTTTGCAATACTTTCATATAACGTTTAGAATAATTGTAAAATTTTACTATTGGCAACTACATAACCACGTCAAACTTGTTTTACAAGACCATCAACTTTGTTGCTGTCAAAAATACACCAAGTTGGCTTGGTATAATATATATATATATATATATATATATATAAATTTTGGAAAAAATAGAAATATTTGACAACACTTTGTGATAAATAGAAAACTAAACTGAAATTCTTCAAACAAATATCTCCCAAAATAACAACAATCTGTGGGATCGGAACTTTTGCACTGGGAAAACTCTTCAGAAACCAAGCCATTCAATTGAAATATAGTACGATAGGCCAACCGCATAAAAAAGGAACTTAACAGCATGACATTGTTCAAATAATTCTTTCGCTGATGGTTATTTGTATCTTGTAATAATGAATCATACACGTAAACTTGCTCAGCGAAATCATCATCTTTCTCCCTGCCAAAGATACGACGCTGACTGAGTACAATACCACCGTTGTTCCTATAAATATAGATAATATTAGAACATGTGAATGAAAAGTTTATGAAGAGTTACCAAACGCAAGAGAACTACCATATAAATACTAAGCATTCTAACATTATTAAACAAAATTGTCACAGTTCTGTTTCTGAAACAACAGATGCAGTCACGCTAAAATAGTTGCGAATGCCAAGTTTTGTCTTTTAGCAACGATAAATATGACAACTTTCAAAATTTAATTTTCATGAAAGTGAACAGTAGAACTTTTACATAAATTTTCACAATTTTAACTTCTGAAATGTTGTTAAACAGCATGTTAGATGATTTGTGCCTCATGTATTGAAAATTATATTGAAACTATTTACAAAATCGAATTTCTAAAATTGTAATCTGTAATTACATCAAGCAAAAATCAACCTTCCGTGAGAATAAAAACGTGTCACATCTATCGCTTTCAATAAAAGTAGCACATGTGCTATATATAAACATTTCTCATCTATATTCTGCAATATGAAAGCCTCCAAAATAACTAAAATAAATTAAATTTGAAATGTCTGATTTATCGGATTTCTTGCAAAATGGAATACACATTTATGAGAGGAATCATAATCAAATGGCAAGGAATAGTATATTTTGCTTAACTGTGACGAAAAGTGCTAAATTCTTTCTAAACAGAGCGTGATATCTCTATTAACCTTGGGATAATAAATAACTCAAAAAAGTGAATATTTGTTTTACAGAAGATATGGATTCAAAAAGTACTACCTGGAATCTTAAGTAATTTTGAAGCAATGGTAATTAAATATAATTAAATGTGGTAAATTACGCACATCTTACGTTAACAAAAGTGTTAGATTAATTCAAGATTTTTAATACAAATCTTAATTAAAACGATCAAAAACTCAAGTTTTGCTTGAAAACAGTGTGTTGTAGCAAAATATGAACAAAATTATAATGGAAAAATAATTCCATTTAGAATATTTTGAGATATATTTAAAAAACTTGCTTTGTGAAAACTTGTTTAGTGAAAACCATATGGGTAAAAGATTCAGAGAATAAATATTCAACTGCATAATAGTCATAAAGACATTTTATTTCAATAAATCATAACATGAATCTACGCTTCTTCTTCTTTTCATACTTGAGAAGCAAATGGAGCAGAACCATTGGCTAAATCCTCCAACGTCCTTTTTTTCCTCCATGGGAGAAGATTATTGAATCTACTCAGTAAGTTATAAAAACATGTCATACCAGTTACAATCAAAAGTAACATAATGATATTTTCCGGTTAAATGTGAACTATGAGTTAAAAAGCAGGTGTGGGTCATGTTGTTTCCATGCCTCGTATGAAATAGACTAGCGGCAACCACACGAAATATTCTTCCACATAAAGAAGACATGCCAGAACTAAATTTTTTTAAACTTGCTATTTATTGTGCAAACTGTACTTATATAAGTGAGGCATCTGCTGCTTCCTGGCAGTGGAAGGAGGAGTATATCGCATATGCTTTTCTCTTGTCGCAAGCTATGCACTTTTCATTCCAAATAACTTTCATCAACACCGGAGGAGAACTCTTACCAAATGGTAGCTGGACCGGCTCGATTGGACTAGTAAACCGGTCAGAAGTTGATCTAGCAATCGTTCCTCTCACAGTGACGCTTCAGAGAAACGAGGCTGTTAGTTTGGGTTACCCAATTGTCGTAAGTGAACTAACTTTCGTGACAAAGAAACCTATACCTTCGGCAGACGCATTTGCTATTTTTCACCCTTTTACACCATCTACCTGGTTAACACTAGCAGTTTCTATAGCATCAATGATCCTATTAACTCATATTTTGCTGAAAACTGACCATTCTTTCAGTAAAATTATATTTTCAATTTTTGCTGCAACTTTAAGCCAACCTTCGTTTTTAAAACCACGGAAATTAGTGGAACGTCAAATTATCATTTCCTGGCTAATTGGCACGACCCTCTTAGCAATGGGCTACAGGTCTATACTACTATCTTTTCTAACAATGCCACGTTTAATTGGGGTGCGAGATATACCAGAACTCGCATTGGCAGTTCAAAGAGGCGAATACCAATGCATGACAACTGCAGGAAGCATCACTCCTTTTATACTTTTAAGTTCAAGTGCTATTTCGGTGAGAGTAATTGGCAACAATATTCGCCAGAATCCCATAGGAGAGGGTTCCATCACCCAGTTCATACATCATTCCAAAGGTAAAATAGCATTTATAGAAGATAGGAATGAGCTGAATTTTCTGAAAAAGTTATATTTTGTTTCCCCTGATACTTTTTTCCCAAGTATGACAGCATTTGCAACAAGTAAGACATTTTGTTGCAAGGAAAATCTCAATATCGCCATTCATCGGATAACAGAAACGGGTCTTAGTCAAAAGTTAAAGGATGATAAAGAATTCCTCATCGAGCTCAAAGAATTTTCTGATAACAACGATGAAGAAGAAGATTCTCCGAGGAAGTTATCCCTTGTAGATGTTGAAAGTGCCTTCATAATTCTCCTATTTGGCTATCTAATTTCACTGACGGCTTTAGTATTTGAAGTTTCGGCAAATTCAAGTCAGATTCGTGTGTGTACCAATTAAAAAACTTTTAATATCAGTAAGAATGTAAGTGAAAGACATACCCAAGAAGATGTTAACTGTGATCGCGGTTTTATTGCTACTGAGTAAAACAAAACGAATGGGATTTTGTTACCACTTAGAAGTACGCTATAAACAGATCCTTTCTAAATAGTGTTAACTCTGGTAAAGTTGATGAAACCCCAGACGACTCAACTCACCCTAGAGTAAGAGCAGCTGATTGAGTGGTCGGGTGGTAAAGTTGTTGTAAATGTAAACTTTTGTGCATCCTAATCCGTGCCCTGGTAAAAGTAACTACCAGGACAGGGACCATTCATTGTTTATATTTCCAAATTACCCGGATTTGTGGACTATTTATTATGGAAATAATTGGATGTTGCAATTAGGTAGGTTTAAATTTATCTGGTGTGGTGTAGCCAAGAAGGTTTTCTAATTGAATCAATGATAATGCAAAGGGAATGAGTCCAATTCTGAGACAGATATTTCAAATAAAATGAAGATTTTTGAACAGGAATTGAAAAAATGTGTAGGTCTTATCCATTTTCTAGTCCTTATCCATTTCGAGATAATCAGCTCATAAAACTAATACTCATGTTATATTAAACTGTGTAATGACCCAAACACAATCCATGCCTTTTTTTCATTTTCAAAGCACTATTTTATAATTATTATTAATTATTAATTTCATATTTAAAAAATATATGAACTGTAACGCTTATCAGTTTTGACGGTATTCGATTCAACAACATCTCAAACAAGGTGCGAAAAAGTTTAGATTATTCTTTTAAGTAATTATTGAAATATAGAACTTTATTGAAAACTACATGATTCTTACCAGAATTGAGAGCCTTTTTCAATTTCCGTCTGAGTGTATTTGGAAGAAGATTTGCTAAAATGAGATGGAATTCTAAAATCGGACTTTCGACACTTTATTACGCAAATAATCAAGCATGGTTATGATATTTGTGCTTCAAAAATGTCAGCAATTTAAAGTGGGATGAACAAATTGGAAATCGATTAAGCTTGTAACGAAAACTTTCCGAAGTATAATTGCCATTTTTTAAAGATAAAATTTAAAATACAATTCTAACATAATATGATTTCGTGGTAAAAATTAAGATACGAAGCATAATTCCACGAAATAACCTTGAAATAATTCTAAAAGTTTTGAAAACTTGCATATTACATTCACTACATGCATGTATAGGCAAGGTATTATAGCGAGGTCGAAAATTCACATTCGAATTTTCGCTGGACGACTTTAGACATTAGACAGAATAAAAAGCCATTAATGGCTTTAGTTTTTGAACAACAGAGGTACCTTTCATCACCAAGATGTCCGCCCTTGCATTTTCTTTCCACCACAGCAAGCAGGAACCCTCTGCAGTACGGCGGAATCGGCTAAAGAGATTAAGAACAATCTACGCCCATAAATTCGTTTCGAATCGCAAATTCTACTTATTGCTAGATATAACTTGTAGAGCAGCCCTAGAATCGGACAAAATAACGGCCTTGGTGAAACTGTACTTACGTGCTGATATCTATTCTATGGCTACATGGATAGCATCCACTTCACCATCGAAACTAGTTGTATCTCTATCAACGGCTTCATAAAATGCAAAATATTCACTATAGATTCTTGCACCAGCACCAACACTTCTTTCCATCATAGATCCACCTATGTATACGTGAGTCCATTGTTTATTAGCGTACCTATTCTCAATTACATCAAGAGCAGTTGTTGCAAGAATCTTAAGGCTGTTCATCTCTTATTTTATCTATTTTCATATCCAGACCAGGGTGTTCCTTGATGTCACAGAAATCGAGAGGGCACCATGGGCAGACCAATTGCTTCATTTCCGGGACAATTTCTGCTATCTGAACATCTTTCAACATCTTCTGCTATCTGAAAGCTGAGTTAAAGCCATATTGCGTTTTCAGGATTCTACATCTTTTAAAGTTGTAATTTCTCCAATAGTCGTTATTTGGAAGCCTACAGAGCTTCCAAAGCCTACAGAAGCCTACAGAGCAACAAAATTCCGGACATTTTTTTTTATAAATGTCATGTTTCACGGAAGTTAAATTAGTCAGCAATTGCCTTGCCGCAATGAAAGTTGTCTTCACGTTATCAAGCGCAGAACTCGATTGTGAAAATTTCCCAATAAGTTGATGGTATTAGAGGAAGCGTAGAATTTCGTTACAGTAGCTGAGAACGGACTTAATATGCATTTTATAAGTAGTGTCACGGGTTTCTTTGTTACAGCCCCATTTACAGCTCGCCAACCTCTTCAGAATTGGAAGTCTTCACTCTATTTTTTTTACAACTGCCCATGTTCAGCCCACATATTTAATGTGTGTATTGAATCTCCTAATGTTAAAAAATAAATTTATGCAGGAGCCATATATGGTATCGTCAAGTGTTGTGTCACTTTATTCTTGACGAAAGTATGAAACATTTTATACTCTTTAATACATGTATTTCATTCGGTCATGCTCATTTTACAGGAGAACTGAAAGTGGCATCTCCTGAACCGGAAGTAGAAATCTTCAGTGAAGCCCCCACCCCCTCCAAAATTCGATGTTGAATGCATGTGTCATCATCTAAGTTCTATTTGTACCCAGTCCTGATAAATGAATGTTGCAAGTAACATGTAAAATTTTTAATTGGAAGAGATACCTCCAAAATCAAATGTTGAAAACCGTAATCGGAGCACACACACACACACACACACACACACTACTTGCACTAAAATTTACGGCTGAATCCATATCAGTCATCATCTAAACTATCTAAAACCAATTATGAGATAGAAATCCTTAGTGAATTCTCCAATCCCCTCCAAAATTCGATGCTGAATCCGTATGCCATTGCCTAAGCTCTATCAAAAGCCAATCATGAGACAGATATTTCAAACAAAATGAAAATTTTTGAACCATCGGTCTTTTCCTTTTGACACAAGATAGATGCCATATTTTATTTTGAAGTTGGTTACGTGATCTTTTCATATTATATGGGTGTAATCATTATTTTAATTTTTGTTTAAAAAACTACGGAACATATTTTACTGAAATTTTTTTTATACATTTTATGGGATAATTCGAATACTTCCTAAAAATTTCGAAGCAATTTGTGAATTTTAACTTTGCTTAAAAATGTTTAAAAATGAGGTCCCATAGAATTCAATGTATTTCACGTTTTCAACCCGGGTTCAATCCAAAACTAATTGTGTAATGTTATTGATCTACATTCTCATATGTTCTACAGACTGTCTGAACAGCATACTAAAATGTCATTTTGATAAAGCCATTTTTACGACAGCTATCATGCGAACGGACAGACAGACAGACAGAATCAATGAACAAAGTCATAAAAACTTCTCATTTATATTGTAAAGAGTTAAAAATGTTTTCTTCACCCATTTAAGTTATCAGCGAACAATGCGATGTCCCTCTTATTAGAACTCATCCCATCCTTTATTCTCGACTGCAGTTGTAGGCAAAACAAACATGGCATATTCAACAATTGCTAACATTTTTAAAAACATTTCATTGCGATTAAATTTTCTATGTACTTATACATAGATATTATTTTCTTTGATTATGGCATAGTTATGAATGATTTTTAAATGTAATAATTGTAAAGTAAAAGTGCAAGATGTTTAGAATACAGTTATAAATAAATTCTAAAACAATAATTCGTTTTATCCATATATTAATTTTAAATTATAACAGTTTGTTCACATATATTATTATTCACTATTTGCTATCGGAAAGAAATCGACGAAACTGTGTTTTAATTCAAGAATAGAATTTATTTAATTTTGATAATTTAGGAACATTCAGAACCTAAAATTTGAAATTTAATTCGTAGAAGAAATTGAAAGTAAAATATCAGTGTTAAATTTTAAAATAAACAGTTCACTGGATTTCAAATTTTCACCACCAGTCTACAATCACGATGCAGAAGCTACTAAATGCTTTAGCGATAAATTTAAAAATGTAATAAATTGCGACTCGCACTTGACTAATGATAATAACCGAATGATCATTTCCTCAAAAATTAAATTTGGAATGTATTTCTTCCTTATTAAATTCATAGAAGATCACATGATGTTATGAAACAAAACGTTTGGTACATCGGCATCATATACACTCTTTTGCAATAAAAAAACGATGCACCACGGAGAAAGTGACTGTTTTTACTGAAATTAAATATGCGTACAGCTCATACACAGGTAATGAAATGATTACAAAATCAAGGCCGCAGGACCCATCAATGGTTAGCAATTGTACATTGAATTTTCAAATCAGTAATTGGTGAATCTTCTCTTGGCGGCAATGCATGTTTGTATACGTCTATGTAAGGAATGATAAAGTTTTCTAATGTCGCATTCTGCGATACATTTTGCCGGGCATTCCACATTTGTTGTTCCAGATCTGCTACATTTCGGGGTGCCCGAATCTGGCGGCTTAGCATGTCCCATACATGGTCAATTGGCGAAAGGTCTGGTGACCTTGCTGGCCAAGGAACAGTATCAACAGCACGGAGACAGTCCACAGATATGCGAGTCGTATGTGGCATGGCATTATCTTATTGGAAAATGTCCCCCAGAATGACGTGCCATGAAAGGTAACGCAAGCGGCTGCAGGATTTCATCAACATGTCGTTGAGCTGTTCAAGTTGTACGCAAGATGAGTAGCGGCGACCTGCTGTCGTAAGAGATAGCACCCCACACCAGGGATAATGGTTGTGTGTCTGTGTGAAACAAAGGCTGATTGGTACCGCTAGCCCTGGCGCCTCCACACACGTACCCGAAGGTCATCTGCTGAAAGATTGAAGCGTGATTCATCGCTGAACACTTTGCGATGCCAGGGGCGCGAGGCCTGTGGTTTGGGGGCGCGGTAGCCCTGTAGTTAGCGCGCTGAAGTTGCACTCGGTAGGCCCGGGTTCGATTCCAGCCACTGCCCAAACTGCCGCTGTGTTCACGCGGAGTACGATCACGTTTAACATGTGGGTCCGTAAGTCCTTTCGAGAGGTTGGTGGTAGGGGAAGGAGGGTACGGTTCCTGTGGATGCCTCCCCCACTGGGTTCCGGTCTAAATTGGGTGGCACTTCCCGGCCGTCCAAACAGATACCTTACACCTTTCTGGTAGGTCGGACGGTCTGGGTCGAAGAAGAAGTCTGCTGGTAGCCATAATGCTCGACTACACCACTCCAAACGACTCTGTCGATGTTGTGGGGTTATGTGCAGACGTCTTAAAGGCCGCCGTGGGACTAACCCCACATCAGCCAAGCGCCGTGAAATGGTGGATGATACGGTGGTATGGAAGAGACTGTAGCACGTTGGATAGTGGATAATTATTCCATTAGGTCAGTTCGGGCCTGTAATCATCCAATCTTGCCTCGCATTCGTGCACCTTGGCCTTCCAGAGCCTTCATTCCGCCGATGAGTTCCCTGCAGCAGCCATTGCTGCCAGCACCTTTGCACAGCACTGTCCGTTCAGTGCAGGTGGCTGCCTATTGCTCGGTACGACCTGCCAGCTTCACACATTCCGACTATATAACCACGTTCGAACTCGTCTAATTGCTTATAAGGTCTTCGGCAACATCGTAACGGCATTATTGGTTGTGTCTCCACGGAACTGCAACGCCGATAACGAGCTAAGATAAACCGTCTGCATTTTTAACCTGTTTTACAGTATGCTAGTTGCGCAGTAGAAACTTTCGCTATATGACCAAAGTTAACACTCATTGGTCTTGCAAATTTAATCATTTGCATACTTGGTATAAATGCATTTGCATGCGAAATTTCGAGATGATCGGATTATTTTTTAGGAGTGCTTCGTTTTTTTTTTCTGCAAAAGAGTTCATTTATTTTGCTGCAGCCTGACCGGAATATATTTCTTGCCGTGTTACAGTAGTTTTAAACAACTTGAATATTGAAAAGAGCAATGTTTTGACTTTGGAATGTCGTTGAATATAAGTCTTCAATTTCTTATCTGAAATTATAGTATTTTTGTATCCGGCAGTGGCTGCTCGTGACTCCACGAATGGGTGAAGCAGATTTAATGGCGGAATTCTCCTCTCCACCTGACAACAAACATCATCAAAACACAAACGCTATTTGACATAAGTATTGTCATATAATATCCAAAAATAAACAAACAAGTCTGAAAAATTCGCCAAATAATAATAGTAACCCATTTACTCGATAATGTCAGGTGACACAGCGTGAAGCACTGTTTCATCTGCATCACCTAACGAGCCGACACTGATATCCGGTTCTAATTTACACACAGTTCTCCATACAGAGCAAACTTTTATTACTTAATGTGGGACAGAGAGACTTTCATCTGCTAATTAAAAATTCTGTTTCATATGTAATTGAAAAATAAATGCTGATCTATTTTTGGCTTTTTTATTTCTTTGACCCGTCTCGATCCGGCACGAAATTAATAGAACTTGGCCAGGTCCGAGGCAAGGTCGGGGCTCAGCCCACGGGCCAGGCCCGAGCCCGTGCAGATTTCTAACTTAGACGCATTGAGATTGACAAAAATTAAAACGAAATATTCCCCGCATTGAATGTCAGAATAAGCCACTGCTGATCGCTACGTTCGCCAACTCTAATCGCTGACACTCGCTGAGCTTATTTCACGAGCTGTTTCAAGCCAAACTAAAGTTTAAATAAAAAAAATTGTTTATTTCAACGTGTTCCCCTATTATTTCTCTACAAATATGCAAAATTTCATATTTTTGCATGCTATAGTTTTTGCAGTACGAGGCAGAGAAACTCGAAGAACGCGCACCTATAGATTAACATTTTTCACTTCAGAAGTGCATAAAAAGTTGAATAACTCATTAACTATATCGAAATTTAAAAAAAAGAGGACAAAAAATTCAACTTGCGAAAATCCACCTATGTAGGTATATGCCTGCAAAAATTTGTGGTCTTGATTGTTTTTCTGTCCAAGACGCGAATTTACTGCTCAAATATTGTGTCTTTGATTTCGACATTCAATGATTCTTAAACTAAAGTTTAAATCGAAAACGGTTTATTTCACATGTTCTCCTAACATTTTTTTTTAAATTTCATATTTTCGTATGCTAAAGTTTTTGCAGTATGAGACAGAGAAACTCGAAGAACTCGAAATTTGTCAAAGAGCGTCGGCGTCGTCAGCTACGTTTATTATTTTCCTTATATACATAATGTATAAGGAAAGTATTGAGACGGGGTCGAAAATTCGAATTCGAGTTTTCGACGGGAGAGCACGTTTTAAGCACCCCTGATCACGAATCAAACATTTTTTAGGTGATGTCTATGTATGTGTGTGTCTGTGTGTGTGAAAGTATGTGTGTGTGTCAGTGAGCTTGTGGAGACGATATCTCACGAATGAATGGAGCGATTCAAATGAAATTTGGTACAAAAATCACAATCCGCCAATACTGGAAGCCTATTATTTTTAAACGCAATCGAATGTTCAGAACCCCTAAATTTTCGAGTGAAATTTTGAAAAAATCATCAAAAAATCAAAACCTTTAATAAAGTTACCCAAATACGCATTTCTTATGTAATTTTTCCTTAGAAACGATTAACATAATATTTAGAACGCTAGCATGAACCGTTCTCGAAATGTTGCACATTTTTCAAATAAATTTATCAAAAAATCATTTAGTGACATCATTCTCGTGGATCTAGCTCGTTCCATTCATGAGAAAGATACTTTGCGTAATTATTTTGTATTTGAACGCCAATAGTCATTTATCTCTTATAAGAATAACTTATTTCTCAGTTCATAACGCTTGGCGAGATTTTGGCGACGAATTTGGCGGAATGTCGTCAACTTGGCGACTTTTTAAAATGTTACCAAATTAACAAAAATTGCGCCAAATGGATAAAAATGACGATAAGTCAATGAAAATGACGACTCATTGACGAAAATTCAGTATCTTGGAAAGAGTATAAGTATCTTTTACAGTAAAAGAATAACCTATTTCTTTTACTGTAAAAGTAGTAAATTTATTGCATTGTATAAGGAAAGTCATGTGCTGCTCACATCAGATTTTTTTTTTTAATTTTACAAGAAAATATTTGAAAAATCGATATCGTGGCTCTAAATGATTACAAGTATAGCGTGTCACACTTCACATTAAAATGCTTAAACTCTTTCGACTGATACCGAACTTGAGAATGTACCTCCGACTTGGCCCCCAAGAACTTGAGAACTTGAGAACTTGCCCCCCAAGGAGATGATGTCGAGAACCAGAAATTTTTTTATCGTAGCTGTTTTTCACAACAATGATTGAAACTATTAAGTCCCGTGATCTTTAAGACAATAAACCCTTTTATGGGTGATTACGTCAAATTTTGTTCTATACTGCTATGTTAAAAAAATATATATTTTTGAATAAATTTTGAAGTTTCCGCTCAAATTTAAAAAAAAAATCTATCTAATTCTAGGTTTTTAGATAACAAAGCCGGATATAATGTTTTGTGAAAATCCATTAATATTTGCAACTGCTGATGCGTGCACACAAAATCGACCACAGACATCTGATAAGCTGACATACGGACATGACTCCAAAAATAGTCAAAACGTGTTCGGGAGATCTTAAAACATAGATTGGCATCAAAATCTCGAAACTGAAATTCTTCGTGAAAAAAAAAGCAATGTTTCCTCAATACTACGTATGAGAAAGATAACAAGATACTTAACAAGAAAGATCAATCATGCATAAAGCATTGATTATGAAACACTTTCCAACTTCAATGCAATTTTATACAAACATCTCCCAAATGCGATACATTCCTCGGTAATATTTCTAAAATTAACACAATACTACATTAATTTATTATATTTGAAAACTTCATCGAAGAAAATGAACTTCATTCAAATGACGGCATTAAAATATAAATTGCCTGGTTTAAACATCTCTAAAATGCGATACATTCCTCGGTAATATTTTTAAAATTATCATAACACTACAATAATTTATTATATTTGTAAACTTCATCAAAAACAAATGAACTTTATTCAAATGACGTCATCGAACGCCTCTATATAAAAGCAGCATTTCATTCATAATCATTTTTCCAATCGTTTAATTCATCACAATACTATAAAAATCTGATGTGGGCAACACATGACTTTCCTTATATAATGTAACGAATTTACTACTTTTACAGTAAAAAAAAATCTGATGTGGGCAACACATGACTTTCCTTATATAATGTAATGAATTTACTACTTTTACAGTAAAAAAATAGGTTTTTCTTATAGTAGATACTAATATTCTTTCCAAGATATTGAATTTTCGACAATTAGTCGTCATTTTCATTGATTTAGCATCATTTTTATCCATTTGGCGAGATTTTCATTAATTTGGCAACATTTCAAAAAAGTCGCCAAGTTGGCGACATTCCGGCAAATTCGTCGCCAAAATCTCGCCAAGCGTTATGCACTAAGAAAAAAGTTATTCTTACAGCAGATAAATGACTATTGGCGTTTAAATACAAAAGTATTATTCAAAGTATATTTTTTCATGAATGGAACAAGCTAGATCCACGAGAATGATGTCACTCAATTTATCGCATGGTATTACATATGAAAAGTGAACATGTTTCTCAATAGGAATTTTTTTTTTATGTGACTTTTTCATAATTTTTTTGAAAAATGTACAATATCTCGTGAACGGTTCATGTTAGCGCTCTAAAACTTATGCCAATCGTTTTCTAATGAAAAATTACATAAGAAATGTCTATTTGCGTAACTTTATTAGCGGTTGAGATTTTTTGACGATTTTTTCAAAATTTTATTCGAAAATTTAGGGGGGTTCTGAACATTCGATTACGTATAAAAACAATAGGCTTCCAGTGTTTGCGGATTGTGATTTTTGTACCAAATTTGGTTCGAATCGGTCCATTCGTTCGTCAGTTATCGTCTCCACAGACTCACTGACACACACACACACACACACACACACATACTTTCACACACACACACACACACACACACACACACACACACACACACACACAGACATCACTTCAAAAATGTTTGATTCGTGATCAGGGATGCTTGAAACGTGCTCTCCCGTCGAAAACTCGAATTCGAATTTTCGACCCCGTCACAATACTTTCCTTATACATTATGTATATAAGGAAAGTAATAGGTTTTTCTTATAGTAGATACTAATATTCTTTCCAAGATATTGAATTTTCAACAATTAGTCATCATTTTCATTGATTTATTGTCATTTTTATCCATTTGGCGAGATTTTAGTTAACTTGGCAACATTTAAAAAAGTCGCCAAGTCGGCGACATTCCGCCAATTTCGGCGCCAAAATCTCGTCAAGCGTTATGGACGAAGAAATAAGTTATTCTTACAGCAGATAAATGATTATTGGCGTTCAAATACAAAAGTATTACTCAAAGTATCTTTTTTCATGAATGGAACGAGCTAGATCCACGAGAATAATGTCACCAAATTTATCACATGCTATTACAATAGGAAATATTTTTTTTTCTATTTTATATGATTTTTTGATAGTTTTTGAAAAATGTGCAATATCTCGTGAACGATTTATGTTAGCGTTCTAAAATTTATGTCAATCGTTTTCTAATAAAAAATTACATAAGAAATGTCTATTTGCGTAACTTTTTAGTGGTTTTGATTTTTTGACGATTTTTTCAAAATTTCATTCGAAAATTTAGGAGGGTTCTGAACATTCGATTGCGTATAAAAACAATAGGCTTCCAGTGTTTACGGATTGTGATTTTTGTACCAAATTTGGTTCGAATCGGTCCATTCGTTCGTCAGTTATCGTCTCCACAGACCCACTGACGCACACACACACACACACACATACTTTCACACACACACACACACACACACACACACATACACACACACAGACATCACTTCAAAAATGTTTGATTCGTGATCAGGGATGCTTGAAACGTGCTCTCCCGTCGAAAACTCGAATTCGAATTTTCGACCCCGTCACAATACTTTCCTTATACATTATGTATATAAGGACAGTAATAATTTATTTTATTAAAAAATTTGAAAAATTGTTATCTACCATATTTATTTTAAAATGTGAAACCTTTCTTATATATAAAACAATTAAACTCTTGGAAAGATATTTATTATATAATATATCTCTTTTTTCTGTCTGGAGGATATAACGAGAGTCAGAATTTAATTGAATTTGTTTTTCTCCCTATATTAAATAATTTTTATTTAAAAAACTACCTAACATATTTTACTGAAAATTTTTTTGTATATTTTATGGAATAATTTGAATATTTCCTAAAATTTTCGACGCAATTTGTGAATTTCAAATTCGCTTAAGAAATGTTTGAAGCATTAGGTCCCATAGGATTCAATGTATTTCATTTTTTCAATCCGGGTTCAATAAAAAATTAATTGGGTGATATTATTCATTTATATTCCCATAAATCTCACAGACCGTCTGAAAAACATACTAAAATTTCACTTTGATAAAGCCATTTTTACGGTAGTTATCGTGCTAACGGACAGACAGACAGATAGAATGAATGAATGAACAAAGTCATAAACAGTTTCAACTATGTTGAAAACTGTTAAAAATGCATTCTGGTATGTGAAAATTGAGTTCAGCCACATTCTGGTTATTTTTTTTTTTATTGAAAAGCGATAAAAATTTAAAATATGGGATAAATAGCCAAAATACGAAATATCTTTTTAATGCCTTATAATAAACAGTAAAAAGAACAAGAAAGATCAATCATGCTTAAAGCATTGATTATGAAACACTTTCCAACTCCAATGCAATTTTATTCAAACATCTCTAAAATGCAATACATTTCTAAGTAATATTTTAAAACTTATCACAATACTACATTAATTTATTATATTTGAAAACTTAAACCTTCATCGAAAAAAATGTACTTCATTCAAATGACGGTATTGAAATATAAATTGCCTGGTTTAAACATCTCTAAAATGTGATACATTCCTCGGTAATAATTTTAGAATTATCATAATACTACGATAATTTATTATATTTGAAAACTTCATCGAAACCAACTGAAATTCATTGAAATGACGTCATAGAAAAAATAACACGCCTGGCTCTCTCTATAAAAGCAGCATTTCATTCATAAATAATTTCCCATTCATGTCATTCATCACAATACTATAATAATTTATTTTATTTAAAAATTAAGACCATGGAGCTACAAGTAATTAAACTCTATGCGTAAAACTTCATCGAAAAAAATCGTCGTTCTCTCTGTAAAATCAATGAATATTTCATTCATATCAGCTATGCAGACTCCATGAACTAAATGATTTTGTGTTAAAGAAATACAGCAATTCTAATACAACTCATTCTACATATTTTGCTGTTTACATTTTACATAGGTGAAAAATAGGCTTCGTTGTAGAAATAATCAAATTTGGATGAGCATTTAAACTCAAATATATTGTAATTGCGTTGTTGCAGTATGTAGATGGACAGAATTTAAGCAAAAATATGGTGGTTTTAGGACGGATACAACACTCAATATTAATTAAAAAGAACTTTAAAAATCACGATTTTGAGACAAGATGGATGCCATATATCATTTTGAAGTGGGTCACGTGATCTTTTCATATCATGGTCATTTCATATCATTTCATTTCATATCATGATCACTTCATATAAGAGGTGTTATTATTATTTTAATATTTATTTAAAAAACTACGGAATATATTTCGCTGAATTTTTTTTTATATATTTTATGGAACAATTTGAATATTACCTAAAATTTTCGAAGCAATTTGTGAATTTTAAATCCGCTTAAAAAATGTTTGAAAAATTAGGTCCCATAGGGCTCAATGTATTTCATTTTTGCAACCCGGGTTCAATCCAAAACTAATTGGGTGATATTATTCATTTATATTCCCATAGGTCCTACAAACCGTCTGAACAACATACTAAAATTTCATTTTGATTAAGTCATTTTTACGGCAGTTATCGTGCTAACGGTCAGACAGACAGACAGACAGAATGAACACAGTCATAAACACTTTTCAACTTTGTTGTAAAGTGTTAAAAAAATGTCCCTATTGCTTGACTCTTCTAGTTTTTAATATTAAAAATATAATTTTCAGACCTAAAGAATTATTACAGAAATCCACCTGAATTTAACACATTTTTTGCCACAATAAATTACTTAATGTGTAAAGACCAAAAGTCTCTTTATCCTCCTTCGAGGTCGTTCTCGAGGATGGATCTCCGACATTCAAACCTTTCGTTCCAAGGGCAATAACACATGATTGCACTGTTTTATATCAAACTCAATTTACTGTGAACTTCACAGAAATTACAGCAGCTGGCTGTTTGAAACAATTGATAACATAGACCATACTTATTATTGCATACGCCCAAAATAAATTACAAATATACAAGATACTACAAATTACTTGCCTGGTGATAACTCTGAAATTGAGACGATTCTAAAGCTTTTACGCTGACTTTCTTTTACGTTGCCTCGTATTCCTGCCAAACCCCGAATACTAAACTCTTCCTAGTCATAGTGGTATCTAAATGGATTTCCTTCCACCAGGCTACAGACCACATTCCGAACTCCTCCAAATCAAATTCTTACTCGAATTATTCAACCTTCAACCTATCCTTCCTTCTTCCTTCCTCTGAAACTGCCAAAAAGGCCCTCTGCTCAAGAACCCCACAGAAATTCTCTCGATTCGAAACTTGTTCATATTCAGAAAGGCAGAAAATACTGATTAGTTCGGTGATTGATCTATCAACCGAACCAGTTAGAATTGTTATTTTAAGTAAATATAAATTGTAATGCAAACCGAGGGAAATAATAATCGAAAAGTTATTTAGACCTCACAAATGTGAATAATAAATTTCAGACATTTTTAGAAAAACTTTATAACTCCGTTGAGACAGCTGTTTCTTGTCAGATCCGTGAGTGCCATATCGGTTTCTCTTATACTGTACCGCATTTAGCATTCAAGACAAGCTTTTTTATAACCCAAATTTCCAACTCACATTTTATCATGTCCTCTGCTTGGTTGATTCCACATAGCGCCGAATGCAAGAAGTAATTAATAGGAAAAGCCATTACATCTCCAACGAACATTCGTTTAATATCGATAGAGAATCCCAGTATCCATTGGTTGTAATAATTGTAAAATTAAAACTCTCGAATTGCTCCATTTATTTGTGAGATGTCTCTTCCAAAGTCTTTTGGTGACCTGGAACAAATAATTTTATAACGTCCTTTCCCATACATAGCCTTTAATTTTTAAGCCAAAAATATACCAAATACGGGCTCCCCCTTCTTGTTCAGCCTCCTGGAGTGATCGCTCCGTCCCGCTCCATGGCAGAACGCCACTGTATTCACACATACATCACCTCAAAAACGTTCGATTCGAGTTCAATGATGCTTGAAACGTGCTTTTCCGTCGAAAACTCCAATTCGAATTTTTGATAGCGTCACATTAATTTTTCCTACATATTATATTATATATATAGTTAAAGTAATACGACCTAAATATCGAAAGAGACGCCAAAATATAAAAGTTAATAAGACCTAAAAGTCAAAGAGAATTTGGCCTAAAAGTGAAACGTAAAAGAAAAGAAATACATAAGTTAATCATTTTGCATAAAACATTTTACATAAATGATTGAAATGACAATGAATTGACAATGAATGACAATGAATGACATTGAAATGACAATGACTGAAATAACAAAAATCATTTTACATAAATGATTTTCTCGTATATATATCCCGTAATTATGGTCAGCATTGCACAACAATTTAATTTAGCATAATTACGATGTGGTAGATATTTTCATAACATAAACATTTTATGTTATCATATGGAACTTCAGAACAAATATAAAAATTCTGATGTAGGCAGCACATGACTTTCCTTATATAATGCAATGAATTTACTACATTTACAGTAAAAAAAATAGGTTATTCTTATAGTAGATACTTATATTCTTTCCACGATATTGAATTTTCGTCAATGAGTCATCATTTTCATTGATTTAGCGTCATTTTTATCCATTTGGCGAGATTTTCATTAACTTGGCAACATTTAAAAAAGTCGCCAATTTGGCGACATTCCGCCAAATTCGCCGGCAAAATCATCAAGTGTTATGGACGGAGAAATAAGTTATTCTTATAGCAGATAAATGATTACTGGCGTTCAAATACAAAAGTAATACTCAAAGTATATTTTCTCATGAATGGAATGAGCTAGATCCGCGAGAATGTCACCAAATTTATCGCATGATAGTACATATGAAAAGTGAACATGTTTCTCAGCAATTGATATTTTTTTTAATTTATGGGATATTTTGATAAATTTATTTGGAAAATGTGCAATATCTCGAGAACGGTTCGAGCTAGCGTTCTAAAGTTTATGTTAATCGTTGTCTAAAAAAATATTACATAAGAAATGTCTATTTGCCTAACTTTATTAAAGGTTTTGGTTTATTGATGATTTTTTCAAAATTTCACTCGAAAATTTTGGGGGGGTCTGAACATTCGATTGCGCTTAAAAACAATAGACTTCCAGTATTCATGAATTGTAATTTTTGTACCAAATTTCGTTCGAATCGGTCCATTAGTTCGTCAGTTTTCGTCTCCACAGACTCACTGACACACACACACACATACTTTCGCACAAACACACAGACATCACCTTAAAAACGTCTGATTCGTGTTCAGGGATGCTTGAAACGTGCTCTCCCGTCGAAAACTTGAATGCAAATTTTCGACCCCGTCACAATACTTTCCTTATACATTGTATGTACTATATAAAGAAAGTAAAAACATCTGATGTTGGC
Source organism: Amaurobius ferox (assembly GCA_951213105.1). NCBI lineage: Eukaryota > Metazoa > Arthropoda > Arachnida > Araneae > Amaurobiidae > Amaurobius > Amaurobius ferox. Next base: position 38,102,818 of record OX578152.1, on the reverse strand, counting down.
AGCACATGACTTTCTTGGAAGACTCATATTCACGTGTTCTTGATTTCGTCAATAATTCATTAGATTGAGTTTAATGGCACAAAATAACATCCATAATTATTTTAAATTACATCGAATTTACACTTTTAATTCAATTTTCGTTTTTATTTAGTAACTGGGCCTATTTTCAAATGTTTCATAGCGAAAATGAAAAAAAAAATCTAAAATGTCCCGATAACGGCCAGTCTTAGAGTAATGGTGTTCGTCTTATTCTTTTCATCGTCAAAAATTACATATAAAACAAGCATTTAATTAATATATTTGAGCATATGTAATTTTTTATTTTAGATTTTGGCGATTTTTGGGGGCCATTTCGCAAAAAAAGGCAGATTTATTTTTTCCAAATCGTACCAAAATCTAATCAGCACCAAGTTTAACCCACAAGTGACTTGTCCACCAAATTTTGTGCATTTTGGTATATTAGGTTTTAGCTGAAGTGGATACAATCAATTTTTAGGGCTTTTTCGCGAAAAAGGCAGGTTCTTTTATCCAAAATTTTATGAAACTCAGCGATTAGTTTTTGAGTTAGAGTGGATGCAAAATCTGCACACACACAGACGTCGCTGTAAAAATACTTTTCTCGTATTCTAAAGGTCTCAAAACGTGTAGATCCGTCGAAAACTCGACTTATGTTTTTCGGCATGATTCCAATAGATGAATTTCATGTGACGTTACGTTCGCTATTCCACAGCACAGTGGCCATATCTTTGTAACATCGGTCTATCCGTACTATTGAAGAATGGGAGATTAAGATAACAATTATGCTACATAATAAAATGATAACGTTCATATTACTTGACAATTTCCTCGTAATATACTACATAGAAACATGCAGAATTAAAATGTACTTTACTTGTGAAATAGATAAAAGAGAATAGTTAGGACAATTGAAGGTTATAAGAATATCAGCACACCCAAACGAATATAAATTTTTATAGATTTTCAATGTTAAACATCAAATAGTTAGCCTTATTATCTACCAAATAAATAATATGAATTGATTATTTCGCAAATTAGTTTATTCAATTATAATAAATATGTTAAAATTTACACACTGTTTCATTAAAATAAATTAAATAAATAAGAATCAAAAGTACCTTGACTTCTTGTTTTGTAGTCTGACTTGGAGTAACTGTAAAATATAGCATTACATCAGACCATTTGACGGATGATATCAGAACAGGCGAGAAAAACTTTGTATTGGAATAATATATGGATCGTCAGATAAACCCGTAATAATTAATTTTTCTCTATACCTCTGTTGCCTTTCTAAAGGCAATTTCTCGACGTAATCAGATAATTTCATTTTGTAAACCTATCTATATTAAGAAAAAATCGCTACACTATGTTAACAACTAACACTTTAACATTGAAAGAATATAGTGGTGGCGAACCGCGTCTACAAAGAGTATGGCGGTGAATGTGACGTCGATGCAACTCATCTATACTTTCCCTCTACACTGGCTTCCAAAAGTTAAGCACGAAGGGTAAAATCAACAAAAATGGAAAAGTAAAGCTTAGATTAACTCAGAATTGTACATGATGGTAGCAAATGTGTTTATGCATTAAAGAAAACAAGAATTATGCACAAAGATGAAAAAGATATTTACTTTTCGTAAGTTATATGATGACGTCACATTTGAGTCATAACAAAATGAGGTTTAAAGGCAAACAAACCAAACAAAACTTACATTAATATGATATGTGACCACACCGGATCTTCACCCAAACTTTACAACGATTTTTCATACTTTCAATGAGATGATCAACCATCGCAGATGCGAGCAATGGCCATTCCTCCAATAAGACAGTTTCCAACTCTCTGAGACTGGTTGGAGGAGGTAAAAGTGTAAAGACAGCGCGCTTGAGGGCATCCCATAGGTTTTCAAGGGGATAAATGTCGGGGAATACGCCGGCCACTCCATACAAAAAATGGTCTCACTTTCCAGGTATTCGTCAACGATGTTAGCTGGATGGGAACGAACATTATCGTCCATAATGAGGAAATCGGGACAAAGTGCTGCAGCGTAGAGTCTCGGAATGGACTTCATCCCGATACCGCGCAGCTGTCACAGAACCGTCTTTAAATATGTGCAGCTCTGCAATATCCCATTGAAATTCCAACCCACACCATGACGATGCCATCTCTAAATGCGTGATATTCGATGATGTTCTTGACCTGATTGCGTGAGCCTCGTTCTCCCCAGACTCTTACACGCTTATCATCTGATTGCAGGGCAAATATGAACTCGTCCGTGAACAGGACGTTGCACCAATCTGAGACAGTCCAATTGACATGCTGACGACACCAATTTAATCTTGCTTCTCTAGCTTGAACGGTTATTGGAACACAAAAACGTGGTACTCGGGCGTATAGTCCCTTCATGCGGAACCTTCGGCGCACAGTACTGGCAGATATTGTCTTACCAAGTACCGCTGCAACCATGGATGTAACAGTTGCGGAGGTCGCTCGTCGATTTCGCTTGGTCACTATAGCAATATACCTATCATCAGAGGGGATGGTAACCCTTGGACGACCGGGCACAGGTCTCCGGATAACTGTTTGACTTGTTTGGAATTGTTTCCATAATCGAGAAATTACAGAATGATCAACGCTAAAGAAAATAGCGCCATCATTGATTGGCTATCCTGCTTCAATGCGTCCGACAGCACGTCAGCACTCATTATCTGTCATTCGTCTTCTTTCAGCCATAGAAACACGAATATGATCAAAAATAATCCTACAAAAGTTATAAACACTTCGTATCAGCATTTAAATGCACCTCCTCAAACCCTTTAGAATGCTGGCGTCTTCAACGACTGCCTAATTAGCATATATCCAGACAATCAATCGTGATTGGCTGTAACACACGACATTTGCATACTGCCATCTACATCCGCAGCGATTTTCAGCCACTCAAATTCAAATACGCTTTCGAAAAATGAAAATTTGCATTGCGTGCTTATCTTTTGGAAGTCAGTGTACATTACCATGTACTGCAGGAAAAGTAATAAGACGGTCTTTTAAGCAAACGTATTTAAAGTAAATATTTTCCCAAGTCTATCCATTTGTCTGTACAATCAGAGGAGCACGAATAACGAGCAGTATTCGGATACTTTTTTATCCGGCATGTTTATGCTACTGTTAACATTTGAAAAATATCTGCAAATCATCCATTGCATGACAAGTGTTCTGTAATTGAAAGCCATGTATTAGTGTCCCCTACAAAATTTCTGAAATATGTGACGTAAATAGAAAACCATTTATAGTAATCACGACCAATGACACTTCTTCCTCTGACCAAACAAAATTTCTGGTACGAGCGGTCGACAGTACTGAACACACTTTAATATTTCAAGTTGCAAGCCGTTAGTTTGGTATAGTTCTCATGAAAAGATGTTAGCATTTATATTCAATTGGTACTTTTATTTTCTTGGTACTAGTGGATAAATTATTGTCCAATATGATAACCCAATCAAGTGCCAGATTTTTTACGGATTAAATAAATAAGGATATTTGTAAAATAAACTAGCTATAAAAAGCTTTAATTTTACACATTTTCAACGGAATGATATATCGAAAGAACAATTGACACAGGAGCAAAAAGTATTTTTCTTGTACTCACTACAGAATGGGATTATTTCTTGATGTTTTTACGATCCTAAATCGATTATAGTTTTATTGATTAACTGCAATCGCTTATTTTCACTTCTGTTTTGAACGAGCTGCATGGAAACACCTGAGAAGTGTAAAGCGGGAAAATTCCTTCATAGCGTAACTTGGGTATCAGTATTTCCCTGTCACGCAATTTTATTTATTTATCATTTTATGATGTTTTAAACCGTTTACTCAGTTTCCGAATAGGTGTTTATTTGAAAACATATTCTAATTTTCTTGTGTTCAGAAAATATACAAAGGGTACTTACATTACATAGAATATATGGAACATTTCATAAATAGGGATCGATAGGATAAATATTTGTAGCAGACGATATAAACTTCGAGGCACTATAAAGGCTCAGGATGGACTTTGCTGTTTTGTTGTGCCTTTTTTTCTTGATTGGGGTATATTTAAAACCAGTTGATTTATTGGTAAGTTGAAAGTAGTTTATATTCTCTAATATTATAGCATACCTTTCATCAATATATTATTATTAACATTTGTTATTGTACAATATATTATTAACATATTTACATCATCCGATGCAAATATTGTGGCTTTTGTTTATTTAAGACAGCTTCTGAAAGTTAATTTGTATGTCAATAAATTAAAATTTTTTATTACTTTCCCTACATACATAGTGTAATGTGTAGGAAAAGATTTATTACGGGGTTGAAAATTTGAATTAAAGTTTTCGACTGAAGAGTACGTTTCAAGCATCTCTAAACTCAAATCAAACGGTTTTGAGGTATGTTAGAGTGTATGTTAATGTATGTTAGTGTATGTATATTAGTGTGTATGTTAATGTATGTTAGTGTGTATGTTAATGTATGTTAGTGTGTACGTTAATGTATGTTAGTGTATGCATATTAGTGTGTATGTTAATGTATGTTACTGTATGTATATTAGTGTGTATGTTAATGTATGTTAGAGTGGATGTACATATGTTTATGTATGTACGTATGTTATTATGAGTGTGTCCGTTAGTCTGTAGATGCGATATCTCAGTAACGAATAAAGCGTTTCGAAAATACGAGTAATTTGGTATGATTTTTATAATTTGTGAATACTGGAACCTTTTTGATCGTAAACGCAATCAAATGTTCGGAAAACTCCTCCCCCCCCCCCTCTTGTATAATAATTATAAAAAAAGTCAGGACTGTCAATTTTAAATGAAATTAAAAAAAAAGTTAATCATTAAGAAAAATCAGATTATTTAATAATGTTAAATAAATTGCACTGGTCCACACTGACTTTACTGTCAGTTATACTAAAATGATTTTCGAGTGTTTTGCAGCACTTGTGTCCAATATGGCATCGTTTTTTATTTTCTTCAAATTTACTCTAATTTTTTAAATAATGGAATGAAAGTAGCTCTAGAGATTATGCACGTTTATACTCATATTACTACCAAAAGTTATAAAATTAGAAAGTATGCAATTATTTTAAATTGTCTTCTTTGTGACTACCCAAAAAGTCCTTGACCAATAAGATATAACTGCACCAGGCGGAAACTTAAACATCCTTCATAAATTTTGTAAAATTCGAATCGTCGTTAAGTTTAGGAATTTGAAGACCATCAAAGAGATTCTTGCTTTTAGTTTGTCGGTACTCAATCCAAGGAACGATTTGCAAATGCATTAGCAGCAATTGCTATCTTTGTCCAACTCGTAATGGAGTTAAATGGTAATTTGAAAGGTATGCGTTGTCGTAGAAACTGGAGTCAATTTAACAAAACTAGGAACATTTTTGGATTCAAAACACCCCCCAAAATTCTCTTAAAATAGTTTAAACGTGATTATCAACTAAAATTCTTTTGCCGGCCTGTGTTATCATGTCATAGAAGTAATGTTTTATTACAAAACGAATGAAATAAATATTGCATGTTTCTTTTTGCAAATAAACTTATCAAATTGCATGAAATAATAGTACTAAAATAAAAGCAAATAGCATTCATTAAGTTCACTTTTCATATGCAGTGTTATGCAACAAATCGTTCTCGTGTATTCTACTTAGTTCCCTTCACGAAAGAAGATACTTTTTGTAACAGTTTTGGTTAAACCAAAATCTGTGTCCAATATAATTTATTTTGCGGGATGTTAGTTAAATGTCAATTGCATTTGGATGAGAATTTCACACGTGAGTATAAATAAGTCAATCTGTTTCAACTCATAAGTTGATAAAAGCGCTCAATTTCAATTAACGTGATGTTAACGTAGCGCCAAACCATTATGCCCCTGATCTTGTGCACCACTATTTTGTTATGAAAATATAAAATCATTGCATTGTGTAGAGAAAGTTATATGCTGCCCACATCAGATTTTTCCGATTTATAATTTACTATCAGTTAACCCGTTCTTCGTACAGAATATACATTATAAAGAAACTTAAAACTCACAATCATGTAGAAATTCCTATAGTATTCTAAATGACATTGTTATTCAAAGCATTCTATTAAAATACTAGCAGCGATTAACCGGCGTTGCTCGGGATTTACGATGCAGAAAGCTGATAAAAATTACACTGGGACATGAATCTTATACGTTGTGTTTCACTGTGAAAAAAGTAAATTCATTGCATTATGTAAGAAAAAACGCCGGAACCAGCTATGACTTATATAATGCAATGATTTTATTTTCTTACATAATGCAATGATTTTCTTTCTTACATAATGCAATGAATTTACTTCTTTGACAGTGAAAAAACAAAGGTTCACGGCCCTATATGTTCCGGTGTTTTTATTTTCTTACATAATGCAATGATTTTCTTTCTTACATAATGCAATGAATTTACTTCTTTGACAGTGAAAAAACAAAGGTTCACGACCCTATATGTTCCGGTGTAATTTTTATCAGAGTTAGTGACTAATACGTTCAATAAACTCCCACAAAACTCAAAGATTTAATTGACTTTCACGTTTCAAACCAACGATTTCCAACCTTTTTCGGTGGGAATCGTGGAGTTAGTGTGTAGAACTCCTAGGAAAAAGTTTCGTTTTCCATTAATATCTCGACACCCCTGGTCTTAGAAACTCGAAACTTGGACTAAATTTATGAGGCACTATTTCAAAGCTACCCAGAAAATGTCATTAAATTCGGTTCAGCTGTTCTCCCGTCATGATGAGACAAAGGAAAGGTTCGTTTTCATTAATATCACGGCAACCCCTGGCGTTAGAAACTCAAAACATAGACTAAATTTTAAGTGGGGCTATTTCAAGACTACCCACCAAATTTCATCAAATTCGGTTTAGTCGTTCTCTCGTGAAGTTGGATCATACATATATACATACATACATACTTTTCTTCTTTATATATATAGATTTAAATTAATGCTCCTTAAAATAAGTTTAAGGATCCCTGTTCTAGCTATACGAAATTATCTTCAAGATCAAATCTGAAGAAGAAAACATCCTGGTACAGTTTATAAATAAATTTACAAAAAATATGAAATAGAATCAATAATCTATATAAATAAAATTGGAAATATAGCTGTTGTCTCAACATCACGGGAGAATGGCGCTACCGAATTCCATGAAATTTTGTGGGTAGCTATGCGGAATAGCCCCACTTAAAATTTAGTCTATGTTTCGAATTTCTAGCACCAGAGGTTGTTTAAATATTACTAAAAAACGCACAGTTAAACCTTCCATAAATATAGCATTATACAGATGATATTTTTTCCGCAAATTTATTTGAAGAAAATAATATGTCGCTTATCAACTGATCGTTTTTATTAAATCTTTTCCGATTTAAGTAATAAAACAAATTTCATCGAAATTGCATTTTTGATTGCATTTTTAAATATTATGGGATTTATTCATATTTCCATTTTATTACTTCATCTTTTTTATTTTGGCAAAAATTTTTGAAACTCATATTGTAGTACGGGGTAATCTTCTACTAATACACGGATATATCTTCTAATCTACGGAAATATAAGTAGTTCGGGTATATCTTCCCATTTTCATTTTAACATATATTGGAATCAATTACGACCTTTAGGTTTGATGATTAAGGGGATTATTGATATTTTCAATTTATTGCGTCATCTGTTTTATTTTGGCAAAAAATGTTGAAACTCATATGTTGTAGTACTGATAATCTTCTACTAATACAGGGGTATATTTTCTAATCTACGATAATATAAGTTATAGGGGTATATTTCCCCAAACAAGTGTAGCGCTTTCATTTTGGAATAAATATTGATTCAATTTCATACTTTTTGTAAATTTGCTTACAAACATGATCAGGATGTTTCTTCTTCAGATCTATTTGTAAAGATTATTTTATATAGCAAGAACAGAGATTCTTAATTTTCCATTTAGGAGCCTTTATTTAAATATTTCAATAGAATGTTTTGAATAACAATGTCATTTAGAATACAATAAGGTTTTGTGCATGATTGTGAATTTTAAGTATCTTTATAGTGTATATTCTGTACGAAGAACAGGTATACCAGTAGTGCCAAAATAAAATCGCTAAAATTGTATGGAAAGCTATAACTGTACTACTTATATTTTGGAAGATTGAAAGATATATTCGTGTATAAGTAGAAGATTACCCGTACTACAATATATGAATTGAATTTAATTCCGTTGCTAAGCGACATATGATTTTCTACAAATAAATTTGCGGAAAAAATATCGTCTGCATAATGTTATGTCTATGGAAGGTTTAGCTGTGTTTTTAAGTAATATCTAGACAATCCATGATCCTAGAAATTCGAAACGTAGACTACATTTTAAAAGGGGCTATTCCAAGGCTACCCACAAAATTTCATGTAATTTAATTCGTTGTGGCCGTTCTACCGTGGTAGATACAAACATACAGACAGGTAGACAGAATTTATATATGTAGAACACCATAAAATGCCACATACATATCCATTAGCCAATAATTCCAGAAATACCAGCAATTCAGTACAAAAATCAAATGCAGACAAATCTGTTTAAAACAAAACACTGCCATAAACGGAAAATATTTTTATCTCCGTTCAAAAATAGAGGAAATTCATGTTATTTCCTACGTGTGAAACGGAATCTGCACAACGCGGAAACGGACGGCCAATTTAAAATAATTTGTTAATAAACCATCTGTTGCAAAGAGCAAAGAAAGAAAAAATCTGATGTGGGCAGCACATGGCTTTCCCTGCAGACTTATATTCACGTTCTCTTTATTTTAATTAAATTTAATTCACGTTTAATTCAATTTGATAACTGGACTTATTTTCAAAGGTGGCGTAGAGAAAATACGAAAAACTAAAATATCTCGAGAACGGCTAGTCCTAGTGTAATGGGGTTGGTCTTATTCTTTTCTTCGTTAAACATTACGTATTAAACAAGCATTTAATGGATATATTTGAGCATACGTAGTTTTTATTTTAGATTTTGGCGATTTTTGCGGGCTATTTTGCAAAAAAAAGCAGGTTCTTTTTTCCGAATCATACCAAAATCTAATCAGCACCAGGGTGTCCCACTAGTGACTTATCTACCAAATTTTGTGAAATTCTGTCCATTAGTTTTTGAGCTAGAGTGGATACAAGCTTTTGCGGGCCATTTCGCAGAAAAAGGCGGGTTCTTTTATATCGAATCGTACCCAAAACTAATCAGCACCAGATTCGCCCACAAGTGACTTACCTATCAAATTTTATGAAATTCGGTCAATTACTTTTTTAGTTAGAGTGGATACAAAATCTGCACAGACAGACAGACAGACACATAGACACACAGACACACACACACACACAGACGTCACGCTAAAAATAGTTTTTTCGTATTCTAGAGGTCTCGAAACGTGTAGATCCGTCGAAAACTCGAGTTGTGATTTTCGGCATGATTCCAATACTTTCCCTATACATTACCATGTATTGCAGGGAAAGTAAAAATCTGATGTGGGCAGCACATGACTTTCCCTGCAGATTTTATATCCTCGTTCTGTTTATTTTAATTAAATTTATTTCACTTTTAATTCAATTTTATTTCTCATTCAGTAACCGGACTTAATTTCATAGGTGGCGTAGAGAAATTACGAAAAACTGAAATATCTCGAGAACGGCCAGTCCTAGTGTAATGGGGTTGGTCTTATTCTTTTCTTCGTTAAAAATTACGTATTAAACAAGCTTTTAATGGATATATTTGAGCATGCGTAGTTCTTTAGTTTAGATTTTGATGATTTTTGCGGGCCATTTTGTAAGAAAAGGCAGGTTATTTTTTTTCCGAATCGTACCAAAATCTAATCAGCACCAGGATGACTTACAAGTGACTCAACTACCGAATTTTGTGAAATTCGGTCCAGTAGTTTTTTAGCTAGAGTGGATACAAGCTTTTGCGGGCCATTTCGCACAAAAAGGCGGGTTCTTTTATCTCGAATTGTACCCAAAACTAATCAGCACCTGCCCCGCCCACAAGTGACTTACATACCAAATTTTGTGAAATTCGGTCCATTAGTTTTTCAGTTAGAGTGGATACAAAATCTGCACAGACAGACACACAGACAGACACACAGACAGACACACACACAGACGTCACGCTAAAAATGGTTTTTTCGTATTCTAGAGGTCTTGAAACGTGTAGATCCGTCGAAAACTCGAGTTGCGATTTTCGGCATGATTCCAATACTTTCCCTATACATTACCATGTATTGCAGGGAAAGTAAAAATCGTCCGTCATTTATTTCCAAGAGAATGAAGAAGTGTCACTCGCAAATAAAACTGTACTACTAATAAAGAACCTTCTATTAAATCACATGGTGGTTTTCTGACAGTTGTAAATTTTACTTTCCCTGCAATACATGGTTATGTATAGGGAAAGTACTGGAATCATGCCGAAAATCGCAACTCGAGTTTTCAACGGATCTACACGTTTTGAGACCTCTAGAATACGAAAAAACTATTTTTAGCGTGACGTCTGTCTATGTGTCTATCTGTGTGTCTGTACAATATATGTATCCACTCTAACTCAAAAACTAATTGACGGGATTTCATAAAATTTGGTAGGTAATTCACTTGGATGTGACCCTGGTACTGATTAGTTTTTGGTACGATTCGAAAAACCAGAACTAGTCTTTTTTTGCGAAATGGCCAGTAGAAATTTCATGTATCCACTCTAGCTAAAATACTAATTGACTAAATTTCGCAAAATTTGGTAGATAAGTTACTTGTGGGATACTCTGGTGCTGATTAGATTTTGGTACGATTCTGGAAAGAAAAACCTGCTTTTTTATGAAATGGCCAGCAAAAATTACCAAAATCTAAAAAAAAAAAAAAAAACCTGCGTATGCTCAAATGTATCAATTAAATTCTTGTTTTGCACACAATTTTTGACAAGGAAAAGAATATAACCAACTCCAATACTTTAGGACTAACCGTTCTCAAGATATTTGAGATTTCTTGCATTTTTGATACGCCGTTTTCAGAAAAATGCCTAATTACCAAATAAAAACAAAAATCGAATTAAAATTGCAAGTTTAATGTTATTTTGTGCAATTAAACTCAAATCTAGTGACTTATTAAAGAAATAAAAGAAAAATGAAATTGAGTCTGCAGGGAAAGTCATGTGTTGCCCACATCAGATTTTTGACTATCGCATCTCGAGTTTTTAACGTATCTACTCATTTTGAGACTTCTAGAATACGAAAACACTATTTTTATCTTGACGTCTGTGCAATGTATGTATCCACTCTAACTCAAAAACTAATGACCAAATATCATAAAATTTTATATTTATGTGCTGATTGGATTTTGGAACAATTTTTTTTTCGATATGTCCCGTAAAAATCGTATGTATCCATTGTAGCTGCAAAACTAATTGAACAAATTTGTCAAAATTTCGTATATCAGTCACTTGTTGGATTTCCTGGTGCTGATTAGATTTTGGTACGATTTGGGAAAGAAGAACCTGCCGTTTCTTGCGAAATGGCCTGAAAAAATCGTCAAAATCTAAAATAAAATAATACGTATGCTCAAATGTGTCAATTAAATGTTTGTTTTATACCTAATTTTTGATTATGAAAAGTATAAGACCAGATCCATTATTCAAGGACTAGCCGTTTTCGAAATATTTGAGTCTTTTCGCATTCTTGCTAAGCCAGCTTTAAGAATACGTCCAGTTGCCAAATAAAAACAAAAATTGATATAGAAGTGCAAATTCAGTGTAATTTCAAATAATTATGCGTGTTATTTTGTGCAATTAAATTCAATGTAATGAAGTATTAGAGGAATAAAGAGTAAACGAACTTGAGTCTGTAAGGAAAGTCATGTGCTGCCCACATCAGATTTTTGAAGGTTGGTAATAAGTTAATAGTCAAGGACATGGGGAATACTATTTTTATATTTACATATATTACTGTGATCGTAATATTAAAAATCTGATATGGCAGCACATGACTTTCCCTGCAGACTTATATACACATTATCTTTATTTTAATTAAATTTAAATCAGTATTAATTCAATTTTCGTTCTCATTTGGTAACTGGACTCATTTTCAAAGGTGGCGTAGAGAAAAAACGAAAATATCTCGAGAACGGCTAGTCCTTGTAATGGGATTGGTCTTATTCTCTTTTTTTTTTTCGTTAAAAATTACGTATAAAACAAGCATTTAATGGATATATTTCAGCATACGTAGTTCTTTATTTTAGATTTTGTCGATTTTTGCGGGCCATTTTGCAAAAAAAGGTAGGGTTTTTTCCCGAATCGTACCAAAATCTAATCAGCACCAGGGTGACCTACAAGCGACTTATCTACCAAATTTTGTGAAATTCGGTCCATTAGATTTTCAGCTAGAGTGGATATAAGCTTGTGCGGACTATTTCGCAAAAAAGGCGGGTTCTTTTATCCCGAATCGTACCCAAAACTAATCAGCACCAGATTCGCTCACAAGTGACTTAGCTACCAAATTTTATGAAATTCGGTCCATTAGTTTTTTAGAGTGTATACAAAATCTGCACAGATAGACAGACAGACACACACACAGACGTCTCGCTAAAAATAGTTTTTTCGTATTCTAGAGGTGTCTAAACGTGTAGATCCGTCGAAAATTTGAGTTGCGATTTTCGACATGATTCCAATACTTTCCCTATACATTACCATATATTGCAGGGAAAGTAAAAATGTATGTATATGCATATTTAACATATTTAAATTAGCTATTATGGTATAATATGGTATTAAGTGCATCTAAATAAACTATGGACTATCGGCATTTCCAGCTAAATCTTAAACTTAGCTTTTCTTGAAATAATCTGTATGAAACGGAAACCTTTTCAAGAATGAAAATTTTTCCGGTGCCTTGAAATTCCGTTTAAGGCGGGTACGACTGTTGTTTGAAATTCATAAAGCAGGTAAATAGTATTAAAATACAGGATGATTAAAAACTTTCACATATCGAATTTTAAAATTGTATGATGTTCTATGGAGTTGGAATACGGTCGAACTTGCCTTAAACGGAATTTCAGACGACCGGAATGATTTTCATTCTTGAAAAGGTTTCCGTTTCATATTCAAATGATTTCAGGAAGTTTAAAGTTCAGCTGGAAATGTCGATTGTCCATATGTACTTGCTTGCCTATACATGGCTTTAAAATTTTTAAATGGTTTATTCAGATGCACTGAATTAATACTATATTATACCATAATAGCTAATTTAATTATTCTAAATGTGTATATCATTTTTACTTCCCCTGCAATACATGGTAATGCATAGGGAAAGTATTGGAATCATGCCGAAAATCGCAACTCGAGTTTCGACGGATCTACACGTTTCGAGACCTCTAGAATAGGAAAAAACTACTTTTAGCGTGACGTCTGTGTGTGTCTGTGTAATGCATGTATCCACTCTAACTCAAAAACTAATGGACCGAATTTCGTAAAATTTGGTAGGTAAGTCAGTTGGTTGTGATCCTGGTGCTGATTAGATTTTGGTATGATTCGTAAAAACAGAACCCACCTTTTTTTGCGAAATGGCCCGTAAAAATTTCATTTATCTGCTCTAGCTAAAATACTAATTGACCAAATTTCACAAAATTTGGTAGATAAGTTACTTGTTGGATTTTCTGGTACTGATTAGAATTTGGTACGAGTCGGAAAAGAAGAACACGCCTTTTTTTACGAAATGGTCCGCAAAAATTTCATGTATCCACTCTAGCTAAAATACTAATTGACCAAATTTCACAAAACTTTTCTACCAAATTTCACAAAATTTAGTAGATATGTTACTTGTGGGATACTCTGGTGCTGATTAGATTTTGGTATGATTTGGAAAAGAACAACCTACTTTTTTTACGAAATGGCCCGCAAAAATCGCCAAAATCTAAAAAAGAAAGACTAAGTAGAGTATGCTTAAATGTATCAATTAAATTCTTGTTTTATACGCAATTTTTGAATAGGAAAATAATATAACACACTCCATTATGCTTTAGGACTAATCGTTCTCAAGATATTTGAAATTTCTTGCATTTTTGTTACGCCGAAATTGGTTCAATTAAAATCAATCTAATGAATTATTAAAGAAATAAAGAAAATATTAAAAGAGAATATAAGGAATAAAGGAAACATGAATTTGAGTCTACAGGGAAAGTCATGTGCTGCGCACGTCAGATTTTTGCATACTGCGATCACAGGAGTATATGTGAGTGAAGAAACAATGTACCCCACATCCTGACTGTTAAACTATTTCAGCACCTTAAAAATTGATAAATCAATTTACCGCAAAATATTACTCCTTGCTAAGAGACAAATAAATAAAAAACACAGTATTTTTATTGAGATGGACTTTTAAATTAATCCAACATAGTTTTTTGGCCATATATCCTAATGATACGACTTTCAGTTAAAAGTCGTGCATTGATTAATATTCTAGTATTTCAAAATCTTCCTGATTGACTGGTAAGTCTTGAAGTTCGGAAACAGCTATAAAATATTCGCCATATAATTCAACAAAAAGTTCTGTGAAAAACTGATTCTCATGGAAATGAATGGCTAAAACAGTTGGATGAGTTTTTCTATTCTCTCTTCGTTATAACTGGTGTTTCTATTAACAAAATATTTTAAATTGGTCGTCCGTTTCCCCGTTGGGCAGATTCCGTCTCACACAGGGAAATAACACAAATTCCCCATATTTTTAGACGGGGCTAAAATATATTTCGCTTATGGGAGTACTCCGTTTCCTACAGGTTCCGTTTCAAACAGGTTTGACTGAAGTCGATATTTTTTCGTTAAATGACATTAACCTATAACAAAAGTCCTATAACAAAAATCTGATGTGGGCAACACATAACTTTCCTTATATAATGCAATGAATTTACTACTTTTACAATAAAAAAAAGTCTGATGTGGGCAGCACATGACATTCCCTGCAGACTTATTTCTACGTTCTCTCTATTTTAATTAAATTTAATTCTCTTTTAACTCAATTTTCGTTTTCATTTGGTAACTGGACTTATTTTCAAAGGTGGCGTAGAGAAAATACTAAAATATCTCGAGAATGGCTAGTCCTAGTATAATGGGGTTGGTCTTATTCTTTTCTTCGTTAAAAATTACGTATGAAACAAGCATTTAATGGATATATTTGAGCAGACGTAGTTTTTTATTTTAGATTTTGACAATTTTTGCGGGCCATTTTGCAAAAAAAAGGCAGGTTATTTTTTTTCCAAATAATACCAAAATCTAATCAGAACTAGGGTGACCCACAAGTGATTTATCTACCAAATTTTGTAAAATTTGCTCAATTAGTATTTTAGCTTGAGCGGATACATGAAATTTTTGCCGGCCATTTCGCAAAAAAAGGCGGGGTTTTCTTCCGAATAGTACCAAAAACTAATCAGCACCAGGGTCACACCTAAGTGATTTACCTACGAAATTTTATGAAATTCGGTTCATTAGTTTTTGAGTTTGAGTGGATACATACATTGCACAGACAGACAGACACACACAAAGACGTCACGCTAAAAATTGTTTTTTCGTATTCTGGAGGTCTCAAAACGTGTAGATCCGTCGAAAACTCGAGTTGCGATTTTCGGCATGATTCCAATACTTTCCCTATACATTACCATGTATTGCAGAGAAAGTAATAAGTTTTTCTTAAAGTAGACATTTATATTATTTCCAAGATATTGAATTTTCATTAATTAGTCGTCATTTTCATTGATTTAGTGTCGTTTTTATCCATTTGGCGAGATTTTCGTTAATTTCACAACATTTAAAAAAAGTCGCCAAGTTGGCGACATTCCGCCAAATTCATCTTCAAAATCTCGCCAAGCGTTATGGATGGAGGAATAAGTTATTCTTATAGCAGATAAATAACTATTGGCGTTCAAATACAAAAGTATTACTCAAAGTATTTTTTCTCATGAATGGAACGAACCGTTCTTGTGATATTAAACATTTTTCAAATAAATTTAACAAAACTTCAAGTAAAATTAAAAAAAATATATTAACTATTAAGAAACATGTTCACTTTTCATATGTAATATCATGCGACATCGTTCTCGTGGATCTAACTCGTTCCGTTATACTTTGAGTAATACTTTTGTATTTGAACACCAATAGTCATTTATCTGCTGTAGTAATAACTTATTTCTCCATCCAAAACGCTTGGCGAGATTTTGGCGACGAATTTGGCGGAATGTCGCTAACTAGGCGATTTTTTAACCGCTGCTAAATTAAAGAAAATCTCGCCAAATGTATAAAAATGACGCTAAATCAATGAAAATGACTACTAATTTAAGAAAATTCAATATCTTGGAAAGAAAGTAAGTATCTACTATAAGAATAACATTTTTTAACTGTAAAAGTAGTGAATTCATTGGATTATATAAGAAAAGTCATGTACTGCCCACATAAGATTTTTACTTTCCTTATATACATAATGTATAAGGAAAGTATTGTGACGGGGTCGAAAATTCGAATTCGAGTTTTCGGCGGGAGAGCACGTTTCAAGCATCCCTGATCACGAATCCAACATTTTTGAGGTGCTTGGACTGTAACTTAAGGCATTGTAAACTGAAATACAAAACACTTTTCATATGTAATATCATGCGATAAATTGGGTGACATCATTCTCGTGGATCTAGCTCGTTCCATTCATGAGAAAAGATACTTTGAGTAATAATTTTGTTTTTGAACGCCTATAGTCATTTATCTGCTATAAGAATAACTTATTTCTCCGTCCATAACGCTTGTCGAGAATTTTGCGACGAATTTGGCGGAATGTTGCCAACTTGGCGACTTTTTTAAATGTTAGCAAATTAACGAAAATCTCGCCAAATGGATAAAAATGACGCTAAATCAATAAAAATGACGACTAATTGTCGAAAATTCAATATCTTGAAAAGAATATAAGTATCTATTATAAGAATAACAGATTTTTTTTACTGTAAAAGTAGTAAATTCATCGCATTATACAGGGTGTCCCAAAATGATTGGAATGCGATTTAATTCTTTACCTGTTGGAGATAAGTGGGAAATATAAATTGCAAAAATGTTGAAAGTAAGATAGGAAATAAGACTACGTCAATATAGTGTTCCCATTAGTTTTTAAAAAGTTACACATTTTAAATTTTTATATGGCCCCTTAGACAAATTTGGTAAATCAGAGAATTTTATTTTTAATGCAACAAGATCATTAAAAAAACCGCATAGCTGTATCTTTAAAATCAACTGAATTATGATAAAGAAAAAAATCTGACTTATGCCACTTTTCCGTCAAGTGTGAATGACTGTTTCATCGGTGAAAATAGGGATCATAAACAAATTGACGATGGAAATTGTTTAGATCAAAAATACGTTAATAAGTGTCAAAATTTATTATTGGCATGTCTCAATGGGAAAAGTACTTAAGAATCCGTGATTGCATCTTGAGCCTACGCGGAATTCGCAAAAATGTCTCCTATGTATTATCATCCAGTTTTATATTTTTTGTGATATGTCACAAATTTACATTTCTAATTTGATATATGATCCACATTCACAATATTCAATTTACAATTAAATATAACTCGCTCAATTCTGAAGATACAGATATGCGGGGTTTTTTAATGATCTTGTTGCATTAAAAATAAAAATTTTTTGATTGACCAAATCTGTCTAGGGGGGGGGGGGGGGGGTCATATAAAAATTTAAAAATTGCAACTTTTTGAAAATATATGGGAGGACTATTTCATTAACGTAGTCCTTATTTCCTACCTTACTTTCAACATTTCTGCGATTTACATTGCCCACTTACCTCCCACAGGTAATAAATTAAAGAGCATTTCAATCTTTTTGGTACACTGTATTTCAATTCTTTGGATTTTGAACCTTATTGTACTAACACATCCCGAACTCGGCCGCCATAGGAATGTACTCGTTTTAGGGTTAAACGTTCGAAAACCGGATCAGATAGCACATCTAAATATAGTTTGTCGGTATTTCTTAATTTTGAACCAGAGCAGCTAGAACCAGAAAACCAGAGCAGTTAGATAGTTCAAATTCGGTATCTTGTTGTCTTTCATACATTTATGTTTCATATACAAGGTAGGATCGAAAAGTTCGGAGATTGCGCTAATATCTCCATCCCTGATTGGAGGAGAGGGGAACTATTTTACCGTGGCATAGAGGCACATGTGACGCGAGATGTGGAAAGGAAGAAGCAGGTCTGAAATGCAGGGTTTTTCAAGACAATGCGTGTCAGGGAACTGTATTCGTTCGCGTTTGATGAACAACGTGCGAATATCAAATTCTGCTAGCGCTTGGGGAAATTGCCGACAGAAACATTGCACTGCTGCAAGCAGGTGAAATGTTTCTATCGGCGATTTCCGTCAGTCGGCGAATTCTGTCGGCGAAACATTGCACCTGCTTGCAGCAGTGCAATGTTTCTGTCGGCGATTTCCCCAAACGCTGGCAGAATATGATATTCGCACGTTGTTCTTAAAACCCCATTTCCGTTCTCGACGAACGCGGACGACTACAGTTCACTGACACGCATTGTCTGGAAAAACACCTGCTTCTTCCTTTCCACATTTCGCGTCACATGTGCCTCTACGCCACGGTAAAATAGTTCCCCTCTCCTCCAATCAGGGTTGGAGATATCAGCGCAGACTCCGAACTTTTTGATCCTACCTTTTATTTTAATACATATATTTAAGTTACATGTAAATAATAAAATAAGTACTATAGATATAACTGTTTCTTGCTTTTACTTTTTTTGTCTCATTATAGAGGTTTTCAATGTAAAAATTTCTTTTCAGGATGTAGGTGATAATATATATTCATTAATGAAAGCCTCCGACCCAATAAATAAAACAAGGTCTCATGGTAAGTAAGCATTCCAAATCCATTATTATTATTATTACTTTTTTTGAGAAAGTATGGATAATATACATTGATTGTATTATAGATCGTATTTGTAGGTCTTTGGTATTAATTTAGATATTTCTTTTGCACTACCGCTAAAGCATTTACAAGT
Organism: Amaurobius ferox; assembly: GCA_951213105.1. NCBI lineage: Eukaryota > Metazoa > Arthropoda > Arachnida > Araneae > Amaurobiidae > Amaurobius > Amaurobius ferox. Next base: position 38,083,680 of record OX578152.1, on the reverse strand, counting down.
GTTTCAAAAATAGACTGCTATTTGGGAATTGCAAAATGATGAATTGATAAATCACTCGGTATAGCGATATAAAACAGCAGAAAATTTGCCACAGAGAAGGCAAAATTGGGTTAGAAAATAAACAACTTGGGAAAAGGGAGAATAGAACTGCGAAATAAATTTTTTACAAGTAACAACAGTATTACGAACACTACGCCTCTAGATATGATTGTCTAATGTTTTGAGTAAGATTATTTATTGGAAAACATGATGCTTCATCGCTGAAAGTTTTTAAATATACATATGACGAATAACAACATTTCTGTACCTATTACGATATATATCTAACGAAATATTATTCTTGCAATGTAGAGTAATTCAGAATTCGAGCATATTAAATTTAAAAATTGAATAATGTACTGAGACATTAAAACAGTAGATTATTTTTTACTTTTCTTACAATGAATGGTAATGTATAGGGAAAGTATTGAAATCGTGTTGAAAATCATAAATCGAGTTTTCGACGGATCTACACGTTTCCAGCCCTCTTGAACATGAAAAAACTATTTTGAGCATGACGTCTGTGTGTGTGTGTTGAGGGGGGGGGGCGTATATACCTGTCTGTGCAATGAATTTATCTACTCTAGCTGGAAACACTAATTAACTATTTCGCAAAATGTTGTGGATAAGTCATTTGTGGGTTACTCTGCTCATTTTAATACGATTCGAAAGAAAAATATCATTCTTCTATGAAAAATGACCCGCAAAAATCGCCATAATTATCAGTGTAATTTTGTGTTATTAAACTCAATTTAATGAATTATGAAAGAAAGAAAGTTAAAATCAATTTGAGTCTGTAGCGAAAGTCATGTGCTGCTTACATCAGATTTTTTCAGTTAGGTTGCACCATTATACCCTCAAGTTATCAGAAATATCGTTTGCTTCTTGACATTTTATAACATAGTTGAAAAGTGTTTGACTCGGTTCATTCTGTCTGTCTGTCCGTTCGCACGATAACTGCCTTAAAAATGACTTAATCAAAATGAAATTTTAATATGTTATTGAGACGGTCTGTGGGACATATGGGAATGTAAATGAATAATATCACCCAATTAGTTTTGTATCGAACCCGGGTTGAAAAAATGAAATGCATTGAACCCTACGGGACGTAATTTTCAAACATTTTTTAAGTGAAGTTAATATTCACAAATTGCTTCGAAAATTTTTGGAAATATTCAAATTATCCCACAAAATATGTATAAAAAAATATCAGCAAAATATGTTCGATAGTTTTTTAAACAAAAATTAAAATAACAATTACACCCATATAATATGAAGAGATCACGTGACCTATTTTAAAATAAAATATGGCATCCATTTCTTTTCCCAGAATAAAAATCATGATTTTAAAAGTTCTTTTAAATTTGTATTTAATGTTGCATTCGTCCTAAAACCGCTTTATTTTTGCGTATTTTCTGTGCATCTATATTCCGTGCCAACGCCATTATAATATTTCTGAGTTTAATTGATCATCAAACTTTGATTATTTCTACAACGAAGCCTAATTTAAATGGATGCAAAATGTAAACAAGTGATTGTAAGATGAGTTGTATAAGAATTGCTGAATTTTTTTCAAGCAAAATTACTTAAATCTAGAGTCTGGAATAAAAGTGCATGAATGAAGCATTCACTGCTTTTACATAGAGAGCCAGATGATTTATATTTCAATGACGTCACTTGAATACAGTTCATTTATTTCGATGAAGTTTTAAGTTTTCAAGTAAAATAAATTATTGTAATCCCGTGATAATTAAAAAAATATCACCGCTGAATGTATCGCATTTTAGAGATGTTTAAATAAAATTGCATTTCAGTTGGAAAGTGTTTAATTATGTTAGTGTTCTTTATGCATGATTGGTTTCAGCGTTCATTGCAGTGTGGATTTCAGTGTTCTTTATGCATGATCGATCTTTCTTGTTATAATACGTTAGACGATCTTTTTCATCGATTGAAGAACATGGTGTTTTCCTGGAGTATAATATTTTTCTTATTTAAAAGCAATATTTTCCATAGTCATATCTATGAGAGTGTCATTAATAAATTTCAAAAGAAATGGCCAAGCTTTAAGGCTCCAAACGATTGGAAAATTACGAGGTTGGTAAAAAGTTTTCGAGATTGGATCTGTTGCAGATAAAGCAAGAACAGACAAGCCTTCCATTTAAACTCAAAATAAAGGAGTGAGGGCGAAATTTTGTATTTCAGTTTACAATGCCTTAAATTACACTCCAAGTAGCTCAATTTACAATACCAATTTTTCTGTATGACGCATGCAAGTGCATGAGCTGAACTAGAAAATTCCGCCTTCAACCCTTATTTTAAAATTTTACCAACTAAAAAAACATTTTTTTAGGATTGATAGGAGGGTAGGTAGGTTAAGCAATTTTTTATAAATTATTTATTTTTTATATAGGTCAAATAAAATGGTACACATCTTGGACATTTGGGAAGTTTTAATATCGGACTCAATGATATTACTTTTATTGCATCCGTCTCGTCGTCTTGGAAATTTCCTATTATTCATATTAAACTAATCTATATATATATATATAAAGAAGAAAAGTGTGTATGTATAATCCACCATAACTGGACTTCGGCTGAACCGAATTTCATGAAATTTGTTTTGGTAGTCTTTAAATCACCCGACAAAAAACATAGCTATGTTTCGAGTTTCTACGACCAGTGGTTCTCGAGATATTAGTGAAAATCGCACTTTTCCTAGGAGTTCAACTCTCTAACTCCATGATTCATAACGAAAAAGGTTGGACATTGTTGATTTAAAATGTGAAAGTCAATTAAATCTCTGAGTTTTGTGGGAGTTTGTTGAACGTATTAGACACTTTTAAAAATCGCATGTTTGAGATATGAATTTAAATGGAAACTTTCACCATGGTTTATTTCTCACAGGCTTACTCAACACTGAGTTTTGTGGGAGTTTATTGAACGCGTATAAGACACTTTTGAAAATTACAGGTTTGAGATATGAATTTAAATGGAAACTATCACCACGGCTTATTTCTCACAGGCTTACTCAACAACGAAAAATATTAAGAAATCACAAGAAAGATCAATCATGCATAAAGCATTGATTATGAAACACTTTCCAACTTTAATTTTATTTAAACATCTCTAAAATGCGATACATTCAGCGGTAATATATCACAATTGACCTTATGTGTTCCGGTGTAATTTTTATCATAGTTTTGCTTGGTAAATCCCGAGCAACGCCGGGTAATCGCTGCTAGTATTTTATATTTAACATTATGGAAATTTACTGAAAAACTAATTTTGTTCAGATCATAGTTAAACTCTGATCGTTCTGGAAAAATCCTACAGTAATGTTGACTATAATATTCTGTAAGGAGCGATTTCCAATTAACGTAAAAATTCACCTCCTCTACATACGCTACGTCCCACACCTCCTCCAGTTAAGGGTGAGCGTCAGTAAATCTTCTGCCCTATCCGCGCTTTGAATTTCGCGGCACATATTTTTCGCCGAAATTCTGCTCAAACAGTTGCGAAATGTTTTCTGATAGATAAAATGCAATGCTTAGGTTATATTAAAACTAAATTTAATACCCAATAAAACATAGAATATATTTTTTATTTTAATTCAAAATATTTTTGGTGCTGCCATCTGTTGTCGTAATTTAATTCATACCGATTATTTTTATTTTTTAATGAACATTTTTAAATATCTATTCGTTCTAATACAGTATTAAATACAACAACAGATCATATATACTAATGCGACGATCACGGAAAGGCAAATTCTCATTCTATAAAATTGATAAAGGAATCTGAATGTACATCACTGAGGACTGCAGTTTTGTCTTCAAGTTCCTTTGTCTTCAAGTCCAAGTTTAATTACGTTTCCGTGATTGTGGCATTATTATATATGATCTGTTACATTTAATAGCGTATTAGAAGGAATAGACATTTTAAAATGTTCATTAAAAAATAAAAATAGTCGGTATGAATTAAATTACGACAACAGATGGCAGCACCAAAAATATTTTGGATTAAAGTAAAAAATATATTCTATGTTTTATTGGGTATTAAATTTAGTTTTAATATTATCTGAGCATTGCATTTTATCTTTCAGAAAATATTTCGCAACTGTTTAAGCAAAATTTCGGCGAAAAATGTGTGCCGCGAAAGTTAACAAAGCGCGAATAGGGCAGACGATTTACTGACGCTCACCCTTAAGCCATTTGGGGTGGCTCAGATCTTGGATCCAGAATTCGCCACTCTCAGAAGCATCGATTCAATCCGTAAACATTTTGATTCAAGCTTTATGTGTAGAGTTTAATATATATTTCCCATATATGAATAAATAAAGCACAGGGCATTGCTAATTTGCGTTGCATGGATTGTGAAAATTTTACAATTGTCGGGATTTCTATGGAACGCTTTGGGAAACATTGGCAACCTTGGCGACAATTTTTGAGACTTTTTTAAAATATCGCCAAATTAACGTAAATATTTTCAAAATCACGAAAATGTTTTTAAATTGATAAAAACGGCACTAAATAAACGAGAATGACGCCAAATTGAGTAAATATAAAATTAAAATACAAGTATGATTTTGATTTTGAATTTTAGGAATGGATAATTCAAACTGAATTAATAAACGGATGGTATATAAATTATTTTTCAATAGGACCTGTCTGCCTGTCCCTCCATCTGTCCGAAAAAATATGGCGACATTGGCGACAAACTTGTGGACTTTTGGAAAATGTCGCAAAATTGAAAAAATATCGCACAATCGACAAAAATGTTGCCGAATTGTGAAAAATTTAATAGAAAATCTACGCTATCGATAACAGCCAACGGCCCTACCGTGCGGAAAACACCGGTTCTCCTTAGATCACCGAAGTTAAGCAGCATCGGTCGCGGTTAGTACTTAAGTAGGTGACCACCTGGGAACACTGCGTGCTGTTGGCAGATTTCGGGTGCGGTAGCCCTGTGGTTTGCGCGCTGGATTTGCACGCTGCCACAACTGCCGCCGTGCTCATGCGGAGTACGATCACGTTAAACATGTGGGTCAGTAACTCCTTCCGAGAGGTTGGTGGTAGGGGAAGGAGGGTACGGTCGCTGTGGATGCCTCCCCCATTGGGTTCCGGTCTAAATTGGGTGGCACTTCCCGGCCGTCCAAACGGTTACCTTACACCTTTCTGGTAGGTCGGACGGTCTGTGTCTCCACAACAACAACACTATCGATAACATAGAAATATATCGATAGCATAGAAAATCTACACTATCGATTAAATTACATTTCTTTGATAATCCCTGTCGCTTTGAGGAAATTATTAATCTATATTAATTATTCAAAATATAGTGTGGATTCACTATTTGTGGAACCGCTGCACTTTGCTATGAGCATAAATGAGTTGCGTTATGCTATGGAATGGTATAGTATGTATATTTCATAGGAAGTCATTTAAGAAGTAGTATTAGGAGCGCAAAAGCTGCAGGCGGATCGATGTGAGGAAATCTTTTGTAGCTTTATAGATAGGACGGAAGGTAATATTTTTCAACTTTATCCCGTCCTACGACGAGCTTTTACTCTTCTAGTTAAGAAAAATATTCATTTTTACTTTCCAATACGTAGTATTGAGAAAGTATTGTTTTCACGAAAATTTTCAATTTCAAGATTTTAGTGCCAATATGTGTTTTGAGACCTGAACACGTTTTGACTATTTTTGGAGTAATGTCCGTATGTCTGTCTATCAGGCTGTCTATCTGTGATCGATTTCATGTGCACACGATTGCTGCCACAAATATTAATGCATTTTCATGAAACTTTATATCCGGTTTTGTTATCAAAAACATCTAGAACTAGATAGAATTACTTTTTAACTCGAGCGGAAACATCGAAATTTATTTGAAATTTTATATTTTTTTAACATTGCAGCATAGGATAACATTGGACATAATCATGCATAAAAGAGTTTATTTATGGCTTAATGAGTGAGACTTTATAGTTTCAATAATTGTTGTGAAAAACAGCAACCATACAATTTTTTTTGGTTCATAGCTTCATTCGGTCCTCACGGGGGGAAAGTTACCCCCCCTCCCACACACACACACACCGGATGGTACATTGTCAAGTATGATATCAATCGAAATATTTTTTCACGTCACTTAAAAGTAAAGGATAACAAGCTATAATTGTAATCACTTAGATCTGTGATATCGATTTTTCAAAAAAATTTTTGTAGAATCTGAAAAAATAAAGGTATTAAAATTGGATTTTGGTATGAGAAAGTTGAGTTAAACCACACTCGAGTTAATTGCGCTAGTGAATCTGAACAATGAGAACTATTTATATATGATCAAATGGAGTTGTGACCTAAAATTCAGTTATGTCTTTAATAAATTCATCACCCATTAATATTTATTTTTATCCCACAGTTGAAGTTGAACTGACTTCCAGCGACTCCGGTGTCATGCTGATATTTCTGCCAAACATATCTTTTCCGCAATCCGTCTGTTACCCAGAGACATATCTGCAGCAACTAGAAGCAGCCAAGTTGGCTCACGTTGTTTGTAAGCAACTGGGTCACGTAACATTCCGTTCCAGATACAAAGAGACAGTAGAAGAGAAACGCCCTGGTGTGCTATCCACCAGCTCACAATGTACCGGCCTGGAAGAAAAAGTTTCTCAGTGTCCCTGGCAAAGTATCAGGACCACAGAGTGCAAAGATGTTTTAGCAATCAGCTGTTACTGTAAGTGGAACGTTAGTTTTATGGAATACAGTTGAATTTGCTTATAACGAATGCAGTGGAACTAAAAATCAAGGTTCTTTAATATAAGGTTAGGCTATCAGCCTGGCAACCAATCAAAAAGTTTTCTGCTTGACGTCGATGAGCTTAACATTTCGTCATACGTGACGCCACGGACCAGGAAGGACTTTGAGGGACGTTGCCAAAACACAACGAGCTTTCACAATATTACAATTAAAAATTGCTTGTTTTTTGAAAGGGCAATATCCAAACATAAACAGCTTACGCAGAGATTTTAAATTGTGCTGTGCACATCTTCCCCAGTGAGAGATTTAGTAACGTCTTGGACAGAATAATAGTTTCAGTTAACAAATTCGGTCTCAGATTAAATTTGTTGCGTTTGCTATTCCCGTGACATCATAACCGTCGAACCATATAAAAAAAAAAAATACAGTCATGCCCGGAATAAGCGCCCCTGCTAAAAGTCATATTCGCTATATCACTATCCCGTTACAAACGACTAGCACGCTTGGGCGTTGCAAATTTAATGTACCCGCCTCAAACATCGTTATAACCAGTGGTGAGCAAATGAATCTTTAACAGTCGGTATACCACGAAACCATTATGTCGATATGTCATTGCAGATATCGGCTTTTTCATATTGACGAGCACATAATACGGGCGAAACCAGTCTGCAGATACTGTTATCTGCAAAGGCACCATATTGCAGATTTTCACAGGGTTTTATTCGCATAAAAATTTTGAACTTTTAAAACTTCTAAAACCTATATTTAGTCTCTTTTATTTAATTAAAACCTTTTATTAACACTTTTCAACAAAGTTGAAAAGTGTTTATGACTTTGTTCATTCGGTCTGTCTGTCTGTCTGTCTGTCCGTCCGTTAGCACGATAACTGCCGTAAAAATGACTTAATCAAAATGAAATTTTAGTATGTTGTTCAGACGGTCTGTAGAACCTATGGGAATATAAATGAATAATATCACCCAATTTGTTTTGGATTGAACACGGGTCGAAAAGATGAAATACATTGAACCCTACGGGACCTAATTTTTCAAACATTTTTTAAGCGAATTTAAAATTCACAAATTGCTTCGAAAATTTTAGGTAATATTCAAATTGTTCAATGAAATATATAAAAAAAAATTCAGCGAAATATATTCAGTAGCTTTTAAAATAAAAATTAAAATAATAATTACACCTCTTATATGAAACGATCACGTGACAATGATATGAAACGATCACGTGACCATGATATGAAACGATCACATGACCCACATCAAAATGATATATGGCATCCATCTTGTTTCAAAATCGTGATTTTTTTAAGTTCTTTTTAATTCATATTGAGTGTTGTATCCTTCCTAAAACTACTTTATTTTTGCTTAAATTCTGTGCATCTACATACTGAAACAACGCAATGACAATATATTTGAGTTTAAATGCTCATCTAAATTTGATTATTTCTACATTTAAGCCTATTTTTCACCTATGTAAAATGTAAACAGCAGAATATATAGAATGAGTTGTATTAGAATTCCTGTATTTTTTTAACACAAAATAATTTAGTCCATGGAGTCTGCATGGCTGATATGAATAAAATATTAATTGATTTCATAAAGAGAAGGACGATTTTTTTCGATGACGTTTCAAGCATAAAGTTTAATTTTTTGTAGCGCCATGGTCTTAAACAAAATGTTTAAATAAAATAAATTATTATAGTATTGTGATGAATGAAATGAATGGGACAAAGTTATGAATGAAATCCTGTTTTTATAGAGAGATCCAGGCGTGTTATTTTTTCTATGACGTCATTTGAATTAATTTCAGTTGTTTTCGATGAAGTTTTCAAATATAATGAATTATCGTAGTATTATGACAATTCTAAAACTATTACCGAGGAATGTATAACATTTTAGAGATGTTTAAACCAGGCAATTTATATTTCAATGCCGTCATTTGAATGAAGTTCATTTTTTTCGATGAAGGTTTAAGTTTTCAAATATAATAAATTAATGCAGTATTGTGATAAGTTTCAAAATATTACCGAGGAATGTGTTGCATTTTAGACTTGTTTAAATAAAATTGCATTGAAGTTGGAAAGTGTTTCATAATCAATGCTTTAAGCATGATTGATCTTTCTTGTTTAACTTCACGCGGAGTATATACAGGGTGTCCCAAAAAGATTGAAACGCGTTTTAATTCTTTACCTGTTGTAGATAAGTGAGCAATGTAAATTGCAAAAATGTTGAAAGTAAGGTAGGAAATAAAACTAAGTTAATGAAATAGTCCTCCCATTCATTTTCAAAAAGTTACACTTTTTAAATTTTTATACGATCCCCTTAGACAAATTGGGCCAATCAGAAAATTTTTATTTTTAATGCAACAAGATCATTAAAAAAAAACGCATATATGTATCTTTAAAATTGAGCGAGTTATATTTAATTGAAAATTGAACATTGTGAATGGGGACCCTATATCAAATTAGAAATGTAAATTTGTGACATATCACATAAAAGACAAACTTGGATGATAATATATAGGATACCCAACCGCGTAGTGAGTACCACTGATTTATATGATCTCTGTCTGTGTAATGCTTTATTTGGATGCATTTGTGATAAAAAAAATTTTGACACATATTATCGTATTTTTGATCTAAGCAATTTCCATCGTCCATTTGTTTATGATCCCTATTTTCACTGATGAAACAGCCTTTCACATGGTACGGAAAAGTGGCATAGGTCAGATTTTTTTTTCCTTTTTCATAATTCAATTGATTTTAAAGCTACAGATATGCGATTTTTTAATGATCATGTTGCATTTAAAATAAAATATTTCTGATTGAGCCAATTTGTCTAAGAGGGTCGTATGAAAATTTAAAAAGTGTAACTTTTATAAAATGAATGGGAGGACTATTTCATTAACGTAGTCAATTTCCTACCTTACTTTTAACATTTTTGCAATTTACATTGCCCACTTATCTCCAACAGGTAAAACATTAAAGCGCGTTTCAATCTTTTTTGGGACCCCCTTATACATTTATCGCGTTTCAACTCTTTACAGCCCTAGCTAACCATATTCTATTAATCGTAGCGACGTGAAATTTAGTATATCGTGAACTTTTGAAATACAGTCGGCCCAAGAAAAATTTCCAAATACCGCTCATTATCCCCGCTTCTAGGGTCGTAGAAATAAACCAAAAGTACCATTAGACTCGAAATAACGTCTACTGTAAATAAATGTGCATCTAATTTACAAAAGGGCTCATCTTCTTATTTAGTTGCGCATTATATCTGGAAATTCTATTATTTTTGGAGGGTAGGGGGATCATAAGACTTCTTATCTCAACAATATGCTAAATATAAATTTGTGAGAGACTGCATACATAAATAATGAAGATAAGCTGAAAAATCATTCGGGACCGTCTCCATATATAAAAATATTCCGCCAAATTCGTCGCCAAAATCTCGCAAGCGTTATGGACGGAAAAATAAGTTATTCTTACAGCAGATAAATGACTACTGGCGTTCAAATACAAAAGTATTATTCAAAGTATCTTTTCTCATGAATGGAACGAACTAGATCCACGAGAATGATGTCACCCAATTTATCGCATGGTGTTACATATGAAAAGTGAACATGTTTCTCAATAGGAAATATTTTTTTTTATTTTATATAAATTTTTGATAATTTTCTTGAAAAATGTGCAATATCTCAAGAACGGTTCTTGTTAGAGTTCTGAAATTTATGTCAATCGTTTTCTAATGAAAAATTACATAAGAAATATCTATTTGCGTAACTTTATTAGCAGTTTTGATTTTTTGACGATTTTTTCAAAATTTCATTCGAAAATTTAGGGGGGTTCTGAACATTCGATTATGTATAAAAACAATAGGCTTCCCGTGTTTATTGATTGTGATTTTTGTATCAAATTTCGTTCGAATCGGTCCATTCTTTCGTCAGTTATCGTCTCCACAGACTCACTGACACACACACACACACACACAGACATCACTTCAAAAATATTTGATTCGTAATCAGGAATGCTTGAAACGTGCTCTCCCGTCGAAAACTCTAATTCGAATTTTCGACCTCGTCACAATACTTTCCTTATACATTATGTATATAAGGAAAGTAATAGTGAAATGGAGTTCATGCGTATTCTGCAGTACTTTTTCTATTTCATTGATATGACACATTCTTTACAAAAACATCTTCTCAACTTGTGGGATCACGAACTTGTGAATATTAAAGACAGCGTAGACATTAAAGACATTAAAGACATTTTTAAATATCAATATGTTAATATTGAATGAGGTTTTTTGAAGAATAGCATAAATTTTAGTGCTCTTGCGGCCTCTAATAAATTTTCCTCACGAAATTGGGTGAAAATCATTGTCATTTTATTCGAATCATCCAAAATTTTATTTTTATTTTCTACTTCGACTACTTTAATAAGAAATTTTATATTTCTCTATTGGCTTTATCTTATAGCACTCAAAAGCGTATCACATTGAATGACATTAACACTTTTTTACTTTCTTTATATGCATAATGTATAAGGAAAGTATTGTGACGGGGTGGGAGAGCACGTTTCAAGCAACCCTGATCACGAATCAAACATTTGTGTGTGTGTGTATGTGTGTGTGTGTATATGTGTATGTGTGTGTGTGTGTGTGGTGTGTGTGGAGACGATAACTGACGAACGAACCGATTCGAACCAAATTTGATACAAAAATCACAATCCGTAAACACTGTAAGCCTATTGTTTTTATACGCAATCGAATGTTCAGAACCCCCCCTAAATTTTCGAAAGAAATTTTGAAAAAATTGTCAAAAAATCAAAATCACTAATAAAGTTACGCAAATAGACATTTCTTATGTAATTTTTCATTAGAAAACGATTGACATACATTTTAGAGCGCTAACATGAACCGTTCTCGAGATATTGTACATTTTTCAAAAAAATTATCAAAAAGATATAAAATAATAAAAAAATATTTCCTGTTGAGAAACATGTTCACTTTTCATATGTAATACCATGCAATAAATTGGGTGACATCATTCTCGTGGATCTAGCTCGCTCCATTCATGAAAAAAGATACTTTGAGTAATACTTTTGTATTTGAACGCCTATAGTAATTTATCTGCTGTAAGAATAACTTATTTCTTTGTCCACAACGCTTGGCGAGATTTTGGCGACGAATTTGGCAGAATGTCGCCAATTTGGCGACTTTTTGAAATGTTGCTAAATTAACGAAAATCACGTCAATTGGATAAAAATGACACTAAATCAATGAAAATGACGACCAATTGTCGAAAATTCAATATCTTGGAAAGAATATTAGTATCTACTGTAAGAAAACCCTATTTTTTTTTTTACTGTAAAAGTTGTAAATTCATTACATTATATAAGGAAAGTCATGTGTTGCCCACATCAGATTTTTTTTTCGGTCTTGGCACAATTTTTTAACTAAAAGACAAAGCTCAAAATACTTGCCAATATATGCAAAGAAGCTCAATACCATTTAATTTGATACAACTTGCTATAATCTCTAATATATACATGAAATATTGCAATTCAGTAAGACATAAAGTGGCTGTTCTTATCAATAACTTATTGGGTATGTTGCGGCTCAGAATCTACAGTGGAGATCAGAAAAATGTCATCACGCTACAAGTGGTGGTCAGAAAAATGTCATCACGCTACAACAAAGAACATTGCAGCTTAACATTTCAGATATTCTACAAAATGCTTTCCATCTCTGACAAATTTGATTGTTTCTGCATGATACAACAAAGTACATGCTTAAATATTCTACTAAATACTTTCCATCTCTGGCAAATTCAGTTATTTCAGCATGCTACAAAGTACATTTGCAGCTTAGATGTTCTACAAAATGCTTTCCATCTATGACAAATTCGTTTATTTCAGCATGCTACAACAAAATGATAGCAAAGAGAGGTAGCGTCTACAATCCAGGATATCCTTACACTTTCCTGTACTCCCTAACCTGTGAATGGACCATAGAGACACCTCAAAAGCAGGGTATCGAACTTATTTTCGAACAATTTGACTTGCCCAGAAGCCGACGTCACGAATGTGAATCATACATCGAGCTGACGTACGGAAATCAGGTGATTTAACTGCGTTTGATTTGCGAATGTTTTTTAAATAAAATCAAGATTTATGAAAACATAAGTATAATGTTTGATTAAAGTATAATTTTTATATTATCTTTTAGTGTTTAATTTGTATTTTGTGGACGGTGACGTCACATTGGTGTCACATAATTTATGAGAGTTAGCGTTTTTGATACTTTTAATTCATTATTATTTTCTCATAGGTAGCATTGAAAAAATGTGGTTTCACGAAAATTTTCGATTGCGAGGTTTTGAAGCTAATATATGTTTTAGAATCTCCTGAACATGTTTTAATTATTTAAGGAGTCCTTCCAGGAGTATTTAGGAGCAACTATTTAGGAGTCCGTCTATTTTTCCCGTCTGCCTGTGGTCGATTTCTTTTGCACACTATAGCTGCCACAAATATTAATGGATTTTCATGAAACTTTATATTCTGCTTTGTTAAAAAAAAAATCTAGAACAAAATACGTTTTTATAAAATTCAAGTGAACACTTTGAAATTTTATATTTCCTTAAAAGGGATTGTTTATATGGCACAATGATCATGACACTTAATAATTTCAATAATTGTAGTAAAATAAACCAGGACGCAAATTTTGTGTCCGTGACACGTTATTATCGTCCCTCGGAGGGGGGGGGGGGGGGGTATTATCAAACATGGCATCAATCGAAATAATTTTTCAAATCCTTTAAAATGAAGGGTAACATGTTATAATTGAAATTATTTGGAACAATGATACAGATATTTTAATTTCTTTTCTTCTAAAATTTTCAAAAAAAAAAAAGAAATCACAAGCTGCTTAAAAATAGATTCTGGTATAACAAATTCGAGTTGAGCAAAGCCTTAGTTAATTTTAATTTGTATTAAATGATTCAATTAAAATATTTAATACAAGTATTTAAACCTGTCGAAGACAAGGAAAATAACCTCTCTTCAAAGCTGAATTACAACCTTTTGAATAAGATTAATTTTGTTTAACAGTGTAAGGTACTCAGCGTCGAAAATAGTCATATTCAGGCCCGGTTTAAGGCGTGGGCGGTGTGGGCAATTGCCCACAGCGGCCGAATTAGGGGCGGCCATTTGGAAGTGAAATTAGGTGTAGTAAGAATGACTTTTGTGGTCGTATTAAAAAAATTTTGAAAATGAACCAATTTTGTGCCACTCTAATATAAACGAATTTATTTTTTCAGATAGTATTAAAATATAAAAAGGATAAACTCGTTTTTCTCCCATAATTATATCTTTTTTGAAGCAATGTACAGATCTACTTGAAAGTACGTACGCTCAAACACTTGAGAGATTACTAGATTTTAAACAACTTGCAGCTGGGTGCAGCCTGCAATCCCTTAGGGGACTTTGCTTTCCTCAAATCCTAGGAAAAACCCAAGGGGCGATTCTCAGAATTTTTTCCTGGTTTCAAATTCAAATTGCAAACACATGGATGCGGTCTCTGTGATCGCACTTCTAATCGGAAGGGAGGGAGGAGATTAGTCCAGCTGCTCATTCGTTTGATCGTCTACCGTTTTAGATCATTTAGGTATTCAGCCTAGCTGGGTGGAGGCCATGCAGATAACAAACACAGTGACTAGAAGTAAAAATCTACTTCTTAGTGTTCAAAGTGTTGTGTTATGCTGTTGTGCGACATTCACAAATCCATCGACAACTATGGCTGTCTTTTAAGTTCTAACTATTGGGGTAAACTTTTCTTTCAATTATTTAAAATATTTTTGCAAAATTTCTTAATTGACTACATTTTTTGTCAATTTTTAATGTGTTTCAACAAATAAAATTAATTTGGTACTGAATTTAGTCTATGACATTAGCCCCAGAATAATACTGATAAAAGAATAATTTTTTCATGTTTTTATCCAAAATACTATGCCCCGTGGCTGTTTTATGAGGAATTTCAGAGGCAAATAATTAAGCAATGGTGTAAAATGATCTTAATTTTGTATTTTTTCCAGTTTCAATCCAAAACGAAAAATAAAATGGTACAAAATATTTTTGCGAAGTAAAATATTCTTTTATGAATATTTGCATGAAAGTGCAAAAGTTGTTTATAAATTGTTAGAGCTGTTTTATAAATTAATAAATATATTCTATAGATTCAATCTGAGAATTATACATATTCTTTTGCTCATGCATACAAATTTTTGTCTAGATCAGGGGTGGCCAACCCGCGGCCCGTGGGCCGCATGCGGCCCGCCTTGAATAATTTTGCGGCCCGCGAGATTCATTACAACTTTACAAAATACGATTATTTTGTGCAATATTTTTGTTTTTAGTGTAGTGTTTTGTAACAAATAAATCCCATAACTGTTTCTATTTTACACGTTGCTTCTGTTTTTATACATACTTAGAAGTGGGCAGTATTGCATGGGCAGTATTGCATTTTAGAAAAATACAAAAAATTATTTGAAATATATTCATCTCCCTTTCATGTCGATAGTCGATGTCGAGTCGGCCCCAGAATATCTCCAAATGGAACTGATTGACTTACAATGCAATAATGAATTAAAACACATTTTTGAAACATCAGAATCAAAAATAGATTTTTATAACACTTATGTCACAAAAGAAAAATTTTCCAATTTGAGAGATCTGGCACAAAAAGTTGTGAGCGCTTTTGGATCAACTTACACTTGTGAATCGTTTTTTTCGAAAATGAAATTTATCGAGATCGACTTGCAAAAACTAAGTGAAAGAGTTGAGAAACAAATATCTCACTAATTAAATAAATTAAACATTATTCGATCATTGCATTATTATTATTATATTATCTATGTTTGTATACATGAAAAATAATGAAAACAATAATAATAATTCATTCTGTTTTAAATTTTCACTCCAATAAATGTTTGTAATGGGTCCAAATCTAATATAAAGATATATATTTTTATATGCGGCCCTCGGGCCGACGTGGTGGTCGAGTGGTCAAGGCATGCGTTTCCAAAGCAATCGCTCGACCGCCATGTTGTGGGTTCGAGCCCCACGTAAGGCATGGATGTTGTTGTGTTGTGGGCGCAGTGTGTTCCGCCCCCCCCCCCTCTGGTGCACCTGGGGCAACGTCCCTAGGACGGCTAAATGGATCACATATAAGGCCGAATTATGGGCGAATGACGATGAGTCAAGTGCCTGGCCATTGGCAATAATATATATATATATATATATATATATGCGGCCCGCGGGATTATAATGTTTTTCTGAAGTGGCCCGCAAGGTCATTTGGGTTGGCCACCCCTGGTCTAGATATACGTTCAATAATCTGTAAATACTATTTTTTTTGCATAATTACACTTTTAGTTATAATTATAATTTAATACACTTTTAAGTAAAATGTTAATTAAACAATCTTAAAATTTGTAATATACATTTTGATATTGTGATTTTTTTTTATTTCTACTCAAACAATTCATTTAATATCCCCATGTTCTAGTCAACATTCGATTTATTATTATTCTTATATAAAGTTGTATTGTATGATATGTGGTATTTTTTTGTCTATTTTTTTTTTTTCGAAACCGAGAAAAAATTAAACATTGACGGTCCTCTTTTCCAACGAAGGTTTTTTTTTTTAATTCTTAATGCACCCTATTTTTATTACCCCACTCGAAAGTTCACATTTTTTAATTTCTAACCTCCCCCCCCCCCTCCTATCCTTTTTTTAATGAATTTGGAAGCATTTGGATATTTCCTTGTGTTTCTGTTGGGCCCATATATCTCTAAATTAATTTCAGATGTTTTCGTTTGTTATTTTTTTTTAAATTACGAAAACAAATATTGCATTTTTTACCGTCTTGTTCTCTAATGATTGCAAATATGATTTTTTTCCCCCTCTCTTAGTTTTGTTATGTACTTTATCTTTCGGTAGAAAATTAGAATATTTTTAATTTTTACCCCCTCCATCTTTCTTTCCTAATTGTTGTCCCCTTTTCTATATATTATGTTGTCCCCTTTTTTATTCTATATATTTTTCCTGCTTTTGGATTAGGTTTTGTATCTTCGAACATATTTTTATATATTTTCATTCACTTGTCACAAACTCAGGGACATTTTAAACATTACATTTCAATCGTCTTCACCCACAGTGAATCTATAATAATAAAAAGAAGAATCTATCTGTTTGTTTGTCCACAATGCCGACCGATATCTATCTCATTGAATTTTTTCACACAGTCGCATCTTTTTCCCGGCAATTCAATCTGCTGCTCTAAATCTTCGGATGAGCCGGATGGTCTGGGCTTTCGACACAGTCGCATCTATCTGAACTAATGCATCTCGAAGGCCTTTTACCAAAATTTGCATTCGAATTTTAACGAATTTTTAAATTCCAAAATCAGATAATCTTCAGCTACCGATATGACCTAGCAGCTTTATTCTCGATTTAACAGTTGCAGAACCTCCAGTCATCGATATGATCTAACAGATAATCATACGATTTAACAGCTATCGTAACGATCTAATGCCACGTTCATCTCCTAGAGGTTATTAATCTATCATTCATTTATATTCTGCATTACGGAGAGAGTTTACTTTCTTTTCGCTTTGCGGATAGCGTACTGGTAATTTAGCGTCGGTTTAGGATTTGAAGAAAATTGAGTAGTGTTATTACTTTCCTTATATACATAATGTATAAGGAAAGTATTGTGACGGGATCGAAAATTTGAATTCGAGTTTTCGACGGGAGAGCACGTTTCAAGCAACCCTGATCACGAATCGAACATTTTTGAGGTGATGTCTGTGTGTGTGTGTCAGTGAGCCTTTGGAGACGATATCTCACGAACGAATGGAGCGATTCGAATGAAATTTGGTACAAAAATCACAATCCATGAATACTGGAAGCCTATTGTTTTGAAACACAATCGAATGTTCAGAACCTGCCTAAATATTCGATTGAAATTTTGAAAAAATCATTAAAAAAGCAAAACCTTTAATAAAGTTACGCAAATAGACATTTCTTATGTAATTTTTCCTTAGAAAACGATTGACATAAACTTTAGAACGCTAGTATGAACCGTTCTCGAGATATTGCACATTTTTGAAATAAATTTATCAAAAAAATCCCATAAATTAAAAATAAATGTTAACTGTGGGGAAACATGTTTACTTTTAATATGTAATATCATGCGATAAATTTGATGACATCATTCTCATGGATCTAAGTCAGGGGTCGGCAACCTGCGGCTCGCGAGCCGCATGTGGCTCTTTTGATGTAAAGTTGCGGCTCTCCAGTTCCATACGAAAAAATTAATATTTTATTATCAAAACCCTTAAAAAATAAGAAAATATATTTTTAAGTACCTAATTTCTCAATAGCTTCTATTTTCATAATCGTTAATTACAAATCGCTACGCTTAACATGACCGTAATGAGATAAATTTGAACTATTGTTGTGTTCTTAGAGATGAGACTCCGTGACCATGTTTATCTTTCAGCCAATTGAATTTCATTTCCGTCTCACCCAAACAGCCACCATCTAGAGTCTAGACAACACGTCTAGGCTCTAGACGTGTTGTCATCCTCGGATATCGCGGTCGACGTTACGTTGCATGTGTGTTAATTTAATCGCTTGCGGTTTCTGCGTATCCATTCGCTTGTTGTTTCAAGAAGAATACGATTTAGATGCGAATTATCTTCTCGAATGTATGTACGCGTATAATATAATAAAATCAGTAACAGAATTGAATTACATATCTGAGGATCGTGCTAACGAAGTAATAATGGTAAATAAATTGTTTGCCGTTTTAGACAGCTAAGTAAAATTTTAAAAAGTCATTTTTTTAGCTCCGCGCCATCATGACATCTGGTAAAGGAAAGAGAAGAACTGAAAAAGAAAACCGAGAATTCAATCAGGATTGGACGGAGTCGTTTGCATTCATATGCAACACAGATGGCCTTCCGACTTGTCTCATTTGACACGAAAAACTCGCACACAATAAGAAGTCAAATTTGGAGAGACACTTTACTACAAAACATACCCAGTTTGCTGGTAAATATCCAACCGGTGACGCACGAAAAAAAGCTGTTGAAGAGCTCCAAAAAAACAACAACAGCCAAGTTCCAGCTAAGTAACTGGGCGCAATCTTCCAATAATGTAAATCTGGCAAACTTTGCAGTATCATTAGAAATAGCAAAAAGAGGAAAACCATTCACAGATGGTGAGTACGTCAAAAATTGTTTTATACGTGCATCTGGAGAACTGCTTCGTGATTTTAAAAACAAAGCAGAAATCATGAAAAAAAATCAAAGATTTGCCATTATCTGCTAAGACAGTAAAAGATAGAACTGCTAAAATGTCTTCAAATGTAACACATATGCAAGTGGAAGACATTCAACTGGCTTCTGCCTTTGCTATAGATGAGTCTTGCGACATAAAAGACACGGCACAAGCTACCCTTTTCGTCAGGTATATGTCGTCCCAAGGTCCAAAAGAAGAACTGCTAGGATTGCTACCGCTCACAGGGCAAACTCGTGGAGAAGATACAGCAAATGCTGTGCAAAACTGCCTGGAAGACAATGGAATCGATATAAATAAAATAGTTTCTATAGCAACTGATGGAGCCAGAAGTATGACAGGAATACATAGAGGGGAAACATCAATTCTTCAGAAAAAATAAACCACTAAATTCTAACGTTTCACTGCATAATTCATCAAGAAACGCTTTGTGCCCAAACATTTCCGGCCGAAATAGTTGAGGTCATGAACTTGGTAATTAAGATTATTAACAGCATCTTGGCAAAAGCAATCTACCATCGCCAGTTTAAAGATTTCCTTGCAGAAATAGATAGCCAGTTTTCTGACCTACTTCTGCACAATAAAGTGCGATGGCTTTCCAGAGGTAATGTATTGCAACGTTTTGCTTTGTGCTTGAGTGAAATAAAAATATTCCTCAATGAAAAAAGCATTGACCATCCCGAATTGGAAGAAGACAAATGGCTGCAAAAATTCAACTTCATGGTAGATACCACAATGAAACTAAATGAACTAAATCTAAAACTGCAAGGAAAGGGCAACCCAGCCTACGCCTTGCTTGAAGAAGTAGTTTGTTTCGAAAAAAAATTACTTCTTTTTGTTGAAGACATGGGAAGTGGTAAATTACTTCATTTTAAAAATCTGAAGCAATATCGCGATGAGACCAATGCAACTATTGACACGAATTACTTCAGCCTAGCTTTAAAAAACATGAAGGATGGATTCGCTGAGAGATTCGAGCAATTCAAAACAAACAAAAGTACTCTCGCGTTCATAGTAAATCCTCTCAACACAAATGCAAATGAGATCAACATTGAGCCATTTGGAATTGATGCTGGGTCGCTCCAAACGCAATTGCTAGATTTGAAAAGGAGATTTGTGGAGTGGCAAGTTCACAGAACTCAAGAGCCAGTTGGAAGAGTTGGGGATCCAGAAATGCATGCATATCGCGCAGCACAAGTGGACAGCTCTAAAAGAAATTCCTAGAGTTGAGGCCCTCATATTCGGCGCATGGAATAGTCTTCCAGAATGCTACAGTGAGGTGAAGAAGTTGGCATATGGAGTGCTGGCGATCTTCGAGTCGACATATTCGTGCGAGCAAGCGTTCTCTTGCATGAATATAATAAAAAGTAAAGTTAGAAGTCAACTAACAAATAAAAATCTAGAGTCGTGCTTGAAACTTAAAATAACAAGTTATAAGCCAGATTTAATCAAACTTTCAAAAGGCATGCAAAGCCAATGCTCCCATTGATGTAACTATCTATATTTGTGTTTTTATATGAATAAATATTATTCCGTATTTAAAGCCGTTTATTTTAAATCAAAATCCAATATATATAAGCAAATACTATAATATTGAAACGAAAATTTTTAGTGGCTCTTTAAAAATTGGGAAATTTTGTAAATTGTAACTATTGGCTCTTCCGTTTTAATAGGTTGCCGACCCCTGATCTAAGTCGTTCTATTCACGAGAAAAGATACTTTGAGTAATACTTTTGTACAGTGGTGTAGTTGTAAAAAAAAAGGTGGGGGGGACGCTCTTTTTTTGAAGAATTTTAGCCAATACTGTATAATTTCTGTGATTGACATAGGGCTGGGAAGTATCGCGATACAAGTATCACCCATATAAAATGTCTTGAGTAACGACCCTAGTCTCTAAATGTATCGTGGATTTTGTATTGAGATACTTTTTCAATTGAATCCAGTTTTTTTTGTTGTTGTTCTTTTGTTTTTTTTCCTTTTTTACTTTCCAACTCCAACTCTTAACATGTTGATAAAATCAAAAGAATAATAATTATTCTAATTTTATTTAGTTATTTATTAAAAACCAAAAATTGTGCTCCAAAGCATATGATTCTCAGCTCAAAGAAAAATCAATTAAGATTCTTGCATTTTGAAATGAAATTATCTCAAAGAACTTTGCAACTATGCCAAGCTGCAGAGGGGTTATATATGCACATATAAATTTAAAAAAAAAGAGCGTCCCCTTACAAAATAAAAGGTGGTGGTACGCTTGAGATCAGGAGAAAAGGTGGGGGGTCTGCGTCCGCCCGCGTCCCCCCTCGACTACACCCCTGCTTTTGTATTTGAACGCCAATAGTCATTTATCTGCTGTAAGAATAACTTATTTCTCCATCCATAACGCTTGGCGAGATTTTGGCGACGAATCTAGTGAAATGTCTCCAACTTGGCGACATTTTTATATGTTGCCGAAGTAATGAAAATCTCGCCAAATGGATAAAAAGGACGCTAAATCAATGAAAATGACGAGTCATTGAAGAAAATTCAATATCTTGGAAAGTAATATAGGTATCTACTATAAGAATAACATTTTTTTTAATTGTGAATGTAGTAAATTCATTGCATTACTTAAAGAAAGTCATGTGTTGCCCATATCAGATTTTTTATAAATGTATTAAGTAACGGGGGTTTATTTTCTTCCCGGTCAACACCGGGTAATTCGTTCCAGTGATACAATAAAACAAATGTTAAATTAGTCAAAGTGTAAAATTTTGTTGTAATTTGGATAGTATTCCATTATTATGTATATTTCCGTATGTATATTTCCACGTATATTTTCGTATGTATATTTCTACCTATTCTGTTCAAACCTCACCAATCATTAAGCATCCTTAGAATCCCCATATTCATTTGACATCCTAATTTTTTTTAAACAAAACAAAATATGTCGTGCTTGTGCACCAATATTTCACAAAAGAGTAAGTAACCAAACTGAGTTGCAACAATTGTGGCATTTCAAATATTAAAGCTTTCCCACCCATTGGAAAACTTGGTTTTTGAAGTATAGTGGTTATAATTTCGATATATTAAAATATCGAAATTATAACCACTATACTTCAAAAACCAAGAAAGTGACCCAAAATCCAATTATATACACTTGTAGGATTTCTAAAGAGCAATAAATTCATACTAATTGTTTATAGTTATCACTTTTAGTTTTTAAGCTATAAGCATTACAACCTTGAAGTACTTCAAATTTTCAAACTTCTTCCACTTGACAAGATGATTACTCGAAAACTATAAAAGTTTTTTTAAATATACATATAAATTTAGAAACTAAAACTTTCTTTATACATATTTTTATCACTTAATAATTTTATCGATCGTTTATACTTTCGTAGATATTTCGAGTGAAAGTATGAAACATGGAAAAAACCTCATTTTTATGTTTCAAAGTTTAGGCCTCCCCTCACTCCCGAAAAAAAATAGAGTTCTATCCAAAATCCAATTATATATACCTGTAGGGCTTTCACAGAGCTACAAATTCATGCTTATTGTTTAAAGCTAGTTTTTTAGGTTTTTGAGATGTTATTAACTTGAAAAATGGAAAAATTTCAATCTTCTTCAATTTGGCAAGACGATTACTCGAGAACTATAAAAGCTTTTCTTAATAATAAATATAAATTTTGATACTAAATTTCCTAGTACGTATTTTTGTCATTTACTATTTATATATTTATTTTATAGTTTAAAATGAAAACAAGAATAATAAAAACACTCGCTCGGACAGACACTTTTTGTTTTCTAAAAAAAGTTCTGAATATTAAAATATTGAAATTATTATAATAAGCGCCCAAAAGGCTTACATTTTTCGTAACGCTTCGTTTCCCCTACACAGAAACCCCAAACATAGATGTTATTCACGTAAACTTACATTTAATATGATTGTTTATTTAATATTTTTGAATGCCTTTTTTTTTTATGATTTAAAAGAAGTTTGAAAATTTGCGACCTTCCGCGTGTTCATTTTCCTTTAATCATAAATTTTGTTCACTTCACTCCATTCGTTCTAGAAATTTTGTCTCTCTAGACTCCTATACACATCCATATATACATTACACTCACGCACAGACCAGACATCCCTTTAAAATAATTGATGTGGGTTAAAGGATGCCCAAAACGTATATTCATCCGTCGAAAATTCGAGTTTACGACCCCATCATTATATTTTCCTATACATCATTTGTGTGCAGGGAAATTGCAAATAAAGTCCAAAATTCAGTTATGTATTATAAATTACTGCTGCATTATGCATGTATGCATGTAGAAAGAAATGTAAGGCATTACATTTTCTAAACCGCTAATTAAAGCTCGAAATTTAGATGAGAATAAAATTTGATAGGTCAATGAAATAAAATAATTTGCGTAAGGTGATGGCGATCCTGTTTCTAAGGGAGATTATTCCCTCCTGCTCTTGCCTATCTAAGATGCTTTGCCCTTAATAGCTTTCTCGTATAATCACGAAAAAAGTCCACTCCTCATCCACACACCTATGCGTCGGTCATCAGTACTGACGAAGCGGAATTTGTCTCTAAACATGCCTCCAATCGGACACTGTCTAGTTTGACCGAGCTAAACACCCATTCAGACGTCTCTGCCTATGTTAAGGGATCAGTGGTAGGCGCGTTAATGGACGTCGACAGTTAATCCCATCAGTCGTCTCCGAATAATATACATTGATACAGGATTCACGGGTGATGGCTGATAAGATTCGAATGTCTGATAACCATGGTGTAGATGTAACTCCTCTCTTGACTGCACGATCCACTCCAGCAGTTGTCTGTCTGGGGCATTCTAAGCCTCTGCGACGGTTACATGGGTCTTCATTGATCAACTATTTCCATCACCGAGCAACTACCATATCGTTCTGACCAGGATAGCGACTGATACGTCTGTTGGACCAGTTTCCCTTGGGCCATGGATGCGACTTCTCTCTAAATCCGACAATTGTTCGTAGTGCTGTCGAGTATGTCTCAAAGGCATCTTTGTACACAATTTTCAATATCAAAGCAGAAAATCCAGTTTCAGTTGCTCGTAAGTAAGAACATCAGGCGTTATAAATGCTGCACTATACGTCATTCCCATGCGTGTTGCATGAGCCCTATAACGTCATTGGCGTTGACAGTTTGATCATTTGCATACCTCTTAAAACGAAATTTGCATGCCCAGTTTCGTGGCTGTAGCTCAATATATATATATATATATATATATATATATATATATATATATATATGAAAGGCGGCTCCAAACTGTCTTGCCCACACACGAAAATATCCTTGAGCCGGCCCTGGTCATATTAATCAAAAATTGCCTGAATTAGGTCTGTCCCGTTATTTTTAGACTTCTAGTTCACCGAGGGGCTCTGAAGGGTCTTTTAGAATCCCCCCCCCCCCTACACTACGACCATTTTGGCACATTCCCGAGGAAGACATCAAAAATCCGATTCCAACACATTTTATTCTGCAATCGATGCTATAAGTATACAAAGAATTCAACCTTCTACGTCCGTGAGAGATTCCAGAATGTCCCCCCCCCCACACACACACACACACTACGACCATTTTTGCACATTCCCGAGGAAGACATCAAAAATCCGATTCCAACACATTTTATTCTGCAATCGATGCTATAAGTATACAAAGAATTCAACCTTCTACGTCCGTGAGAGATACCAGAATGTTTGTTTGAATTCTCGAAAACTCACCATTTTTTTCCACCCCGGAGGAAATTGGAAATCAGGCTTCATAATGATCTTTCCCGTGGGTGAAACTATTAAATGCGCAAATATTCAGTATTCTAGATTAAAAAGTGGCTTCAGGGGGTCTTTTAGAACCCCCTACCATTTGTCCGTCCCCGAGGAATACATCGGAAATCGGACTCCGTCAGGTTTGTTTCCTTGGTATAATACTATAACTGTGCAAAGAATTCAGAATTTCCAAGTCACCGACGGATTTTGATGGGTCTGCATAAATACATACTATCAAAATCGAAATTCAAAATTTTATGTTCCTTCAACAAAAACATGTCTTGTATGCAAATTGGAAATTAAGATTTAATTAAGGTATTATTATTTCGTTCCTATTAAAAAAACATTGAATAAAAATAACAAATATTAGTAAAAAGGATTAACAGTATAATTAACAAACAATATGGTTATCGATTAACAAGATAATTAGCAAAATTATTTAACTCTTGTTTGACAGAAATAATTTTTGTTATACCTAATTCTCTTTCACTTGATTTTAAACGTAAATTTGGCTCCAAGTTGATTTTCGTTCTATATTTGTTTTTACTTTCCTTATATACATAATGTATAAGGAAAGTATTGTGACGGGGTCGAAAATTCGAATTCGAGTTTTCGACGGGAGAGTACGTTTCAAGCATCCCTGATCACGAATCAAACATTTTTGAAGTGATGTCTGTGTGTGTGTGTGTGTGTGTGTGAAAGTATGTGTGTGTGTGTGTGTCAGTGAGTCTGTGGAGACGATAACTGACGAACGAATGAACCGATTCAAACCAAATTTGGTACAAAAATCACAATCCGTAAACACTGGAAGTCTATGGTTTTTATACGCAATCGAATGTTCAGAACCCCCCTAAATTTTCGAATGAAATTTTGAAAAAATCGTCAAAAAATCAAAACCGCTAATAAAGTTACGCAAATAGACATTTCTGATGTATTTTTTTATTAGAAAACGATTGGCATGAATTTTAGAACGCTAACATGAAGCGTTCTCAAGATGTACATTTTTCAAAAAAATTATCAAAAAGTCATATAAAATAAAAAAAAAATATTTCCTATTGAGAAACATGTTCACTTTTCATATGTAATACCATGCGATAAATTGGGTGACATCATTATCGTGGATCTAGCTCGTTCCATTCATGAAAAAAGATACTTTGAGTAATACATTTGTATTTGAACGCCAATAGTCATTTATCTGCTGTAAGTATAACTTATTTCTTAATGCATAACGCTTGGCGAGATTTTGGCGACGAATTTGGCGGAATGTCGCCAACTTGGCGACTTTTTGAAATGTTGCCAAATTAACGAAAATCTCGCCAAATGGATAAAAATGACGCTAAATCAATGAAAATGACGACTATTTGTTGAAAATTCAATATCTTGGAAAGAATATCAGTATCTACTATGAGAAAAACCTATTTTTTTACTGTAAAAGTAGTAAATTCATTACATTATATAAGGAAAGTCATGTGTTGCCCACATCAGATTTTTTAAGTACAGCATTGGCAAAAATTCTGCTTCATATAAGTACATCGAACAAAATGACATTATAAATATAATTGCCCTTTTTGAAATGTCTTTAAAACGTTTTTTTTTTTTTTTGTGCAATCCAGAAGTATATACACATTCACCAAACCGCTCATGTTAATAAACATTTTTTTTTAAATAAGCATTACTTTTGTATATTATAAAATTTTTATAATATTGCGAGAAATGTCTAAATACCATCAGTTATCTTCTCTCGTACCACCAATGGTACACATACCACTGGTTGAGAACCTACAACTTTGTAACCTTCGAGAACCTACAACTTTACTTTACGACTTTGTAATTGGCCTTTTTACTTTCCTTATACATATAATGTATAAGGAAAGTATTGTGACGGGGTCGAAAATTCGAATTCGAGTTCTCGACGGGAAAGCACGTTTCAAGCATCCCTGACCACGAATCGAACATTTTTAAAGTGATGTCTCTGTGTGTGTGTGTGTGTGTGTGGAGACGATATCTCACTAACGAATAGAGCGATTCGAATGAAATTAGGTACAAAAATCACAATCCGTGAATACTGGAAGCCTATTGTTTTTAAACGCAATCGAATGTTCAGAACCCCTAAATTTTCGAGTGAAATTTTGAAAAAAATTATCAAAAAATCAAAACCTCTAACAAAGTTACGCAAATAGACATTTCTCATGTAATTTTTCCTTAGAAAACGATTGACATAAACTTTAGAACGCTAGCATGACCCGTTCTCGAGATATTTCACATTTTTCAAATAAATATATCGAAAAATCCCATAAATTAAAAAAAATATATATTAACTGTTGAGAAACATGTTCACTTTTCATATGTAATATCATGCGATAAATTGGGTGACATCATTCTCGTGTATCTAGCTCATTCCATTTACGAGAAAAGATATTTTGTGTAATACTTTTGTATTTGAACGCCAATAGTCATGTATCTGCTATAAGAATAACTTATTTCTCCGCCCATAACGCTTGGCGAGATTTTAGCGACTTATTTGGTGGAATGTCGCCAACTTGGCGACTTTTTTAAATATTGCCAAATTAACGAAAATCTCGCCAAATAGATAAAGATGACGCTAAATCAATGAAAATGACGACTCACTGAAGAAAATTTAATACCTTGTAAAGAATATAAGTATCTACTATAAGAATAACCTATTTTTTTTTTTTGCTGTAAAAGTACTAAATTCATTGCATTATATAAGGAAAGTCATGTGCTGCCCACATCAGAGTTTTTCATCTACATCGCTTTAATGCCGAATTCGTTTCCTTAATTTTTGACTTCTCCACTAGAGACGCCGCAAGCACTCCATCTCGCACTGTTTTTCAAGTTCGCGATCCTAATTTGGCGCGGCAATCACTCTCTTATTCTATCAGCCATTGTCACTTTGCTATAAATAGATCTTACGACTATAGAAGGCATTAAGACTACAGAAAGATCTCAAAAATTGACAGTACGTCGTTACATGCAGAAACTGCTTCAATACTTTTGTAAATATTAAATAAAATTAACTGGAATGTTGCGCAATTCAACTCTCTTATACCAGAATCCATTTTTAGTAAGTTGTTACTTTCCCTGCAATACATGGTAATATATAGGTTAAAGTATTGGAATCATGCAGAAAATCGCAACTCTAGTTTTCGGCGGATCTACGCGTTTCGAGACCTCTAGAATACGAAAAAACTATTTTTAGCGTGACGTCTGTGTGTCTGTGCAGATTTTGTATCAGCTCTAACTAAAAAACTAATTGACCGAATTTCATAAAATTTGGTATTTAAGTCACTTGTGGGCGAAACTGGTGCTGATTAATTTGTGGGTACGATTCGGGATAGAAGAACCCGCCTTTTTTGCGAAATAGCCCGCAAAAGTCTGTATCCACTCTAGCTGAAAAACTAATGACCCGAATTTCACAAAATTCTGTACATACGTCGCTTGTGGGTCACCCTGGTGCTGATTAGATTTTGGTACGATTCAGAAAAAATAACGTGCCTTATTTTGCAAAATGGCCTGCAAAAATCGTCAAAATCTAAAATAAAAAGTACGTATGCTCAAATATATTCATTAAATGCTTTTTCAATGCGTAATTTTTAACGAAAAAAAGAATAAGACCAACCCCATTACACTAGGACTAGCCGTTCTCGAGATATTTTAGTTTTTTCGTATTTTCTCTATGCCACCTTTGAAAATAAGTCCAGTTACTGAATGAGAACTGAAATTGAAATAAAAGTGAATTAAATTTAATTAAAATAAAGAGAACGTGGATATAAGTCTGCAGGAAAAGTCATATGCTGCCCACATCAGATTTTTTCTATTTTAAAATTTTATAGGAAAATTTTTGAAATATCGGTGTTTTGGGTCCAAATGTTTACAACTATAGCGTGTTACGCTTCAATTTAAAGGGCATGAAAGAAATATTTCGATAGATACCATACTTGGCAATATACCCACCGATGGAGGGGAGGGGAGGTGGGGGTAAGTTGACTCTCCAAGAGGGCTAATGACGTCACAAACAGAAAAAAATTGTATCGGGATATTTTTCACAGCAATAATCGAAACTCAAGTATCGTGATCATTGAACCATAAATTTATCCTTTTATGCATAATTATGTCAAATTTTATCCTATGCTATGTTAAAAAAAAAAAAAGTTTCGAAATTTTCTCTCGAATTTTAAAAAAAAAAATCTATTTAGTTCTATATTTTTTCCGGTAGCAAAGCCGGATATAAAGTTTCGTGAAAATCAATTACTATTTGTGGCCGATATGGTATACACAAGAAATCGACAACAGACATACAGAAAGACAGGCGGACATTGCTCCAGAAATAGTTAAAACGTGTTCGGGAGGTCTTAAAACATATATTTTGACATCAAAATTTCGAATTCGAAAATTTTCGTGAAAGCAGTACTTTCTCGATACTGTATTACATAATATGAGAAAATAGAAATTGATGTAAATATCAAAAATTAAATTTTGATTTCCTCTTCATACAGAAAAGCCTTGCCAATAAGCGTCTTTGCCCAGCGGATCAGCCGGGTGTTTTGGAAATTCCCTTTGAAAGTGTCAGAATCCGTTTCTCTTCAGGCGTTTTCCGGCCAAAGTATAACAGACAGCAGATTCACTACGGGTTCAATATACTCTTCAGGGGTAAGTCACGTGTTTCAACGCTATAAAAGCTAGATTTTTAATAAATAAACAGATCACAACATAAAATGCTGCTGAATGGATATTTACTCATATGTATATTACTCATATGTATATTCGTTTTATATATATATATATATATGAGTAAAATATACATATGTATATTACTCATATGTACTCGTATATTTTCTCATATGTATATATGTTATGGATATTTTCTCATATGTATATTCGTTATGGATATTTACTCATATGTATATTCGTTATATATATATGAGTAAAATATACATATGTGTATTCGTTATATATATATGAGTAAAATATACATATGTGTATTCGTTATATATATATGAGTAAAATATACATATGTATATTACTCATATGCACTCGTATATTTACTCATGTATATTCGCTACGGATATTTACTCATGTATATTACTCATATGTATATTCATTATATACATATGAGTAAATATACATATGCATATTTACTCATATGTATATTCGTTATGGATATTTACTCATATGTAGTATTGAGAAAGCATTGGTTTTTCACGAAAATTTTCGATTTCGAGATTTTGATGCCAATATATGTTTCAAGACCTCTTGAACACGTTTTGACTGTTTTTGGAGTGATGTCTCTGGATTTCTTGTGTACACACGATAGCAGCCACCAATATCCATGGATTTTCACGAAATTTTATATCCGGCTTTGATATTAAAAAATTTGAACTAGATGGAATCTTTTTTTTAATTCGAGCGAAAACTTTGAAATGTATTCGGAATTTTCTATTTCCTTAACATAGTAGCATAGGGAAAAATCGAGAATAATCGTGCATGAAAGGCATTTTTTATAGCTCAGGTATTATGAAACTTAATAGTTTCAATCATTGTTGTGAAAAATAGCCGCGATATAATTTTTGTTTTGTTCGTGGCGTCATTAACTCCCCTTGGAAGGCAAGTTACATTGGCAAGTATACATTGGCAAGTATAGTATCAATCGAAATATTTTTTTCAAGCCCTTTAAAGTGAAGGGAAACAAGCTGCAGTCGTAATCATTTCGACCCACGATACCGATTTTTTCAAATTTTTTTTCTCGTAAAATTTGGGAACAAAAGGAATTCTGGTATGAGAAAGTAGAGTTGAGCCACACTAAAATTAATTTCTTTAATGCGAATAAGCTAAGAGCTTTACGCGCAATGAACTTAGCACATGCTCACGACTGCTTAAGTACAACGGTGGTAGCACTCCCTAGTACGAGGAAGGAGAATAAATAGAATAATTTAAGAAAATGGACGCGAAAACTTAGACAATAGACCGAAAAAAAATTGATGCGGAAAAGTGAAAAGACAGAGAAAAACAACTTAAAGACGGTCAAGTCATAACTGCGTCAAGTACTGACCATGTCAATCAGCGATTGCGCCAATCTAATAAGACCAAATGTTTTGACATTAGTAGCCTCTTATAAAATAAAATTCCAATAAAATTCAATAGGTTTATTCGATATTTTCAGTCTCGCTTGTTAGATTCCCTATATACACAGACTTCCAAAAATTATGCAAATTTTCATTTTTCGAAAGCGTATTTGAATTGGAGTGGCTGAAAATCGCCGCGGATGTAGATGGCAGTATGCAAATATCATATGTTACAGCCAATCACGATTGACTGTTCGGATATATGCTAATTAGGCAGCCTTTGACAGCGCCAGCATTCTGAAGGGTTTGAGGAAGTGCATTTAAATGCTGATACGAAGTGTTTATAACTTCTGTAGGATTATTTTTGATGATATTCGCGCTTCTATGCCTGAAAGAAGACGAATGACAGATAGTGAGCGCTGTCGGAAAGCAGGACAGTCAATCAAAGATGTCGCTATTTTCTTTGGCGTTGATCATTCGGTAATTTCTCGATTATGGAAACAATTCCAAACAAGTTAAACAGTTGTCCGGAGGCCTGTGCCCGTTCGTCCAAGGATTACCATTACCTCTGATGATCGGTATATTGCTAATAGGTAATATCGGTATAGTAGCCAAGCGGAATCGACGAGCGACCTCCACAACTGTTACATCCATGGTTGCAGTAGCACTTGGTAAAACAATATCTGCCGGTACTGCGCGCCGAAGGCTCTATATGAAAGGTGTAACGAACTCGGCTCTCATTTCCAATTGCTGATCGCCTTGAGCCCGTTCGGTGGTTCGTTTCGCTAAGCTTATGCAAGACACTCTTCTTCATTTCACACTAACACATTTATTAATTAATATATTTACATACATATACATATTCACACATTCAGATTGATACATAATACTCGGGACTCCGCAAGTTCCATCGTCCGTTCAGATCCGAGTCCAGAAAGCAAGTCCCTCGCTCCTTGGTGGCCATCCCCCTCCAATATCTGGCCCTTGACACCCCCGCAGTCCGCAGTATCAAATTGCGTGACCAGCTGCAAAACTCTCGCAGAAGTAAGATGGCGGGCCGATAGCAACCTTTCCCAGTTTTCTTGGCATGGACAGAGAGGGGTTCGTAACAAAAGGATTGTACGCATGAGTACCACGTTTTTGTTTCCCACTAACCGTCCAAACCAGAAGGACAAGATTAAAGTGGTGTTGTCAACATGTCAATTAGACTATCTCAAATTGGTGCAACATCCTGTTCACGGACGAGTACAGATTTACTCTGGAATCAGGTGGTAAACATGCAAGGGTCTGGAGAGAACGAGGCACACGTAATCAAGCCAAGAACATCATTGAAAATCACGCATTCAGGGGTGGCAGCATCATGGTGTGAGCTGGAATTTCAATAGGATATCGCACAGTAAGTCCTTGAGAGAGGTTGGTTGTAGGGAAAGGAGGGTACGGACCCTGTGGATGCTACCCCCCTCCCTTTTGGGTTCCGATCTAAATTGGATGGCACTTTCCTGCCGTCCAAACAGATACTTTACTCCTTCGGGTAGATCGGACGGTTTGGGTCGAACAAACAAATACTGATGAAGGGAATCCAGTTGAATTTCGAAGCGCACGTGTGCTTATGTATCTTTATTTGCGCTGCATTTTAAGTTGTAAACCAATTTATTATAACTTATGATATGATTACAATGTAACTTATTATTATTATTTTAGATGTCTTCATCCAGCCAACCAGCAATCAAGCGTTCAAAGTTATCCTTATAGCTTCAATCTTCTTAGCATTTTTCTTTATGGTCATGTGTTGCTACTGTTGGTAAGTAATCGAACTTGATATATTGTAATATACATTAACGTAGAATGCTAATATTATCATAGAGTTCCGATAAGACCCTCCTATCTTATACATGTTCCTAGAAAGTCCCTGTAACTTTGCAGAGAAAAGATTCATGAGTATACATAGGTCTATCTATAGTAAAAGGACCATGTCCGATTGAAAAAAGTGATCGTAAATAATAAAAGACTGATCGTAAAAATATAGAAACACAAACTCGGCAACAAAACGAAATAGACGATAACAACAAATGCAAAGTCTTAAGAGTATTGGCTAACTAGAATGAATTCACCCACCGTTGTTCGGATCCCAAGTACACGCCCGTTGTGTAAATAATACAGATGAGGATTGAAGTAACACAACTCAATTTCCGAATACCTGTTTTGAACGGAAGTCCTTCCAGTACTTCATTTTTTCTATTTACAGTCAAGCCAATTGTTTTCCCTCCTTATTTAAAGTTTGAGATAACAATGATTACGTGGGAGTGGCCTCTTAGGTAGAAGATCTCCCTCTCCTGAGTGTCGGGTTACCTCAATAGGTAGAACAGCTCTGTAATGGGAGAAACGACTTCTGTTCATTCCTAGGTTAAAATTTTATAATTAATCAACGGGTGGATTTGGTATATTAATTTTTTTTTGAAGTAATCTATGATATATTAAGGAACTGCTGTTTAATTATAAACTTTGGATGGCACGTCAATTTTTTTTATATCATAATAAACAAGAAAGATCAATCATGCTTAAAGCATTGATTATGAAACACTTCCCAACTTCAATGTAATGTTATTTAAACATGTCTAAAACGCAATACATTCTTCGGTAATATTTTAAAACTTATCACAATATTACATTAATTTATTATATTTGAAAACTTAAACCTTCATCGAAAAAAATGAACTTCATTCAAATGACGGCATTGAAATATAAATTGTCTGGTTTAAAAATCTCTAAAATGTGATACATTCATCGGTAATAATTTTAGAATTATCATAATACTACGATAATTTATTATATTTGAAGAAAACTTCATCGAAAACAACTGAAATTCATTCAAATGACGTTATAGAAAAAATAACACGCCTGGTTCTCTCTATAAAAGCAGCATTTCATTCATAAATAATTTCCCATTCATGTCATTCATCACAATACTATAATAATTAATTTTATTTAAAATTTAAGACCATGGAGCTACAAGTAATTAAACTCTATACGTAAAACTTCATCGAAAAAAATCGTTCTTCTCTTTGTAAAATCAATGAATATTTCATTCATATCAGATATGCAGACTCCATGAACTAAATGATTTTGTGTTAAAGAAATACAGCAATTCTAATACAACTCATTCTATTTGCTATCTTTTGCTGTTTACATTTTACATAGGTGAAAAATAGGCTTCGTTGTAGAAATAATACATTTGGATGAGCATTTAAACTCAAATATATTGTAATTGCGTTGTTTCAGTATGTAGATGCACAGAATTTGAGCAAAAATAAAGTGGTTTTAGGACGGATACAACACTCAATATGAATTAAAAAGAACTTTAAAAATCACGATTTTGAGACAAGATGGATGCCATATATCATTTTGAAGTGTGTCACGTGATCTTTCCATATCATGGTCACGTGATCGCTTCATATAAGAGGTTTTATTATTATTTTAATTTTTATTTAAAAAACTACTGAATATATTTCTCTAATTTTTTTTTTATATTTTATGGAACAATGTGAATATTACCTAAAATTTTCGACGCAATTTGTGAATTTTAAATCCGCTTAAAAAATGTTTGAAAAATTAGGTCCCATAGGGCTCAATGTATTTCATTTTTTCAACCCGGGTTTAATCCATAACTAATTGGGTGATATAATTCATTTATATTCCTATAGGTCCTACAGACCGTCTGAACAACATACTAAAATTTCATTTTGATTAAGTCATTTTTACGGCAGTTATCGTGCTAACGGACAGACAGACAGAATGAACAAAGTCATAAACACTTTTCAACTTTGTTGTAAAGTGTTAAAAAATTGGAGAGGTTTAAAACGGCCGAAAATAGAAAAAAATCGTAACTATTCGTCTAGTAATCGTATAGATTCCATTCAAAGTTTGTTTGAAAGAAAAAAAAATTTTACCTTACCGATGGTATTAAGATGGAAACTCTGTGATAATATTTGAGGTTGCTAAGGAATAGTTTTGCGTAAATATGGAGAGACTAAACATAAAATAATTACAAAACTAGTTTGAAATTAAAAAAAATACGACGCTTAAATATCCGGCTACAGACTTCACAGACATCTTCCTTTATTATTCAAAATTAGCAGACAGACACACAGACATGTTCCTTTATACCCAAGATTATATAAATAATGACTATTGGCGAACTGGTGGGCATCAAAATAATAAATTATTGCACGAAATATCTTCTGTTGAGAATGGAACGAACTAGATTCAAGATAATGATGTTAACAAACAAGTTGAGCCACACTCGAGTTAATTTCAACCGGAGTGTATGATATCCGCCATATTTTAGGCTAGATTGTGCCCATTCTTAAAAATTAGGGCGATTCCTGTAACTAGGACATGATAGCAACAAGAAAGATCAATCATGCATAAGCATTGATTATGAAACACTTTCCAACTGAAATGTAATTTCATTTAAAAATTTCTAAAATGTGATTCATTCAGTGGTAATATATTTTACATTATCACAGTACTACAGTAATTTATTATACTTAAATATTTAAAACTGTATCGAAATATAAATCATCTGATTCTTTATGCAAAATCAATGAATATTTCATTCATATAACTTGTATTCCAGACTCCAGAGCTAAATAATTTTGTGTGAAAAAAATTCAGCAATTCTTATGTAATTAATCTTACAATCGCTTGAGATATTTGCATTCTGCATATGTTAAAATTAGGCTTCCTTGAAGAAATAATAAAAGTTTAGGGATCATTTAAAATCACAACTATTGTAATTGCATAGGCACGGCATTTAGATACACAGATAATACACAGATAATATGTATGTGTATGTACTCAAAGTATTGGAATCGTGCCGAAGATCGGAACTCGAATTTTCAAAGTATCTACACGTTTTGGGACTTCTAGAACACGAAAAAACTACTTTTAGGAAGACGTCTGTGTGTGTAAGGGTGTATCTGTGTATGTTTCTGTGTGTCTATGTGGATATTACATCCACTCTAATTGAAAAACTAATGGACCGAATTTCATACAATTTGGTAGGTATGTTTTTTGTGGGAAATCCTGATGTTCATTAGATTATAGTACGATTCGTAATAAAAGAATCTGCCTTCTTTGCGAAATGGCCGCAGAAATTGCCTTTATCCACTCTAGCTAAAAACTAATGAACCAAATTTAACAAAATTTGGAGTATAATATTTCAATAACCTACAAGTGATTTATATACCAAATTTAACAAAATTTTGTATATAAATCATTTGTAGGTTATTCTACTACGATTCGGGAAAAAGGAACGGGCTATTTTTGCGAAATGGCCAGCAAAAATCGTTATATATAAAAATTAAAGACTACGTGTGCTCAATTACATCAATTAAATTCCTATATTATATGTGATTTTTGACAACAAAAAGAATAAGACTAACCCCATTACTCTAGGACTAGCCGTTCTTGAGATATTCTAGTTTTTTCGCGTTTTCGCTACGCCACCTTTGACAATAAGTCTAGCTATCAAATGAGAACCAAATTTAAGTTTAACGTGTAAATTCAATGTCATTTAAAATACTTATGTTGTGCAGATAAACTCAAATTATCATTGAATAAATAAAGAGAACGAATATGAGTCTGCAGAGAAAGACATGTGCTGTCCACATCAGAATTTTTAACAATATTACACCAATGATTTATAGAAGTGAACGGGGATTATTTTCAGGCCATTTCGAAAAAAATGTATGATCTATATTTAAAGATCCATCAAATTTTTGTCGAATAAAATGTTCAACAAATTTAAGCTGTGTACCAAATTTTAACTCTCTAGGACGTGGGAAAGTGCATTTAAAATGCCATCAATTAAATTTATCATGAAGAGTTATATAAAATTAAAAAAAAATGAAAAATTGTTATCTACCAAATTTGTTTTAAAATATGAAGCCACTCCCATATGCAAAACGTTTAAACAAATGGAGAGATATTTATTATATAATATCTCTCTCTTTTCTTTCTGGAAGATATCCCAAAGTCAGAATTTAATTGAATTTGTTTTTTTCCCTATATTAAATAATTTTTTTAATTAAAAAACTACTTAACATATTTTACTGAATTTTTTTTTATATATTCTATGGGATAATGTGAATATTTCCTAAAAATTTCGAAGCAATTCGTGAATTTTAAATTTACTTAAAAAATGTTTGAAAAATTAGGTCCCATAGGGTTCAATGTATTTCATTTTTTCAACCCGGGTTCAATAAAAAACTAATTGGGTGATATTATTTATTTATATTCTCATAGGTCCTACAGACCGTCTGAACAACATACTAAAATTTCATTTTGATAAACTCATTTTTACGGCAGTTATCGTGCTAACGGACAGACAGACAGACAGACAGACAGACAGAATGAACAAAGTCATAAACACTTTTCAACTTTGTTGTAAAGTGTTAAAAAGTCATAAACACTTTTCAACTTTGTTGTAAAGTGTTAAAAACCAAGGACTTAAAGCGAAGAAGCTGTAACTTTATATTAGAAAAAGTCCAAAATCGTCTCAGAGAATAATAACTCAGGTTGCGCTGAGCTAACATGAGACCCATGCATCGCATGTACTTTTATGAAAAAAGAAGGCTCGGGTAAGGTGAACAAAATAATATTTGTTTAAACTATTAATTTTGCAGAAATAAATGATCCGTGCAATGCAAATTAGATCTAAAAATCTGATGTGGGCAGCACATGACTTTCCCTGCAGACGTTCATATTCACGTTATCTTTATTTATTTTTAAATTTATTTCACTTTTAATTCAATTTTCGTCCTCATTCGGTAACCGGACTTATTATTAAAGGTGGCGTAGAGAAAATACGAAAAACTAAAATATCTCGAGAACGGCTAGTCCTAGTGTAATAGGGTTGATCTTTTTCTTTTCGTCGTTAAAAATTAGGTATTAAACGACCATTTAATGGATATATTTGAGTATATCTAGTTCATTAGTTTAGATTTTGACAATTTTTGCGGGCCATTTTGCAAAAAAAAAGCAGGTTATTTTATTTTTTTTTCGAATCGTACCAAAATCTAATCAGCACCAGGGTAACCCACAAGTGACTCATCTACCAAATTTTGTGAAATTCGGTTCATTAGTTTTTCAGTTACAGTGGATACAAGCTTTTGCGGGCCATTTCGCAAAAAAAGGCGGGTTCTTTTATCCCGAATTGTACCCAAAACTAATCAGCACCAGAGTCGCCCACAAGTGACTTACCTAGCAAATTTTATGAAATTCGGTCGATTACTTTTTTAGTTAGAGTGGATACAAAATCTGCACAGACAGACACACAGACAGACACACACACAGACGTCACGCTAAAAATGGTTTTTTCGTATTCTACAGGTCTCGAAACGTGTAGATCCGTCGAAAACTCGAGTTGTGATTTTCGGCATGATTCCAATACTTTCCCTATACATTACCATGTATTGCAGGGAAAGTAAAAAAAAAAATAGAATATTCCTACGTATTCTAATTTATCTTACCTTTCTATTTGATTTTGTCTCCCTGTTTTCT
The DNA here is from genome assembly GCA_951213105.1 of Amaurobius ferox. Classification (NCBI taxonomy): domain Eukaryota; kingdom Metazoa; phylum Arthropoda; class Arachnida; order Araneae; family Amaurobiidae; genus Amaurobius; species Amaurobius ferox. Next base: position 38,045,084 of record OX578152.1, on the reverse strand, counting down.
GTACCCTCTTCTACAACTAGGACACGATGCTTATTAATTCTACTCATAATAAGAGAATTTTAATTTAAAAATAACTGGATATAATTCTCATAGCATTATGGTATTTGTAGTATTTATCTCCTCCTTTCTAACTCTGTGTATAGAACTAGGTTGTAAGAACAGATGGGACATTACCAACACTAGCGAAACCTAGATACAAGTTTCAAAGCATTATGGCATTTTCAAACTTTCCATCCATGTCGAACTTTTTTAACTTTCATTTTTTCTGCATCTATGCCTGTCAAAAAAAAAATAGAAGGAAATATGAAAACCCAAGGGATTTAACACTTTTCCTACAATACATTGTAATGCATAGGGAAAGTATTGGAATTGTCTTGAAAGTATTGGAAACTTGAGTTTGCGACTGATCTGCACGTTTCGGGACCTACAGAACACAAAAATACCATTTATAACATGACACCTGTGTATTTCTGTTTGTATCTGTGCTTATGTCTGTGCAATGTACACTGTCATACTATGTGCACCACTATACAACTCTCCCTATTATGTGTGTTCCACTATATGTGTGTGTCTTATCTATGCGTATGTCTGTGAAATGTACACTGTCATACTACTTGCACCACTGTACAACTCTCTCTACTATGTGTTCCACTATCTACGTGTGTGTCTATCTGTGCGTATGTCTGTGTAATGTACTTTGTCATACTACGTGCACCACTGTTCAGCTCTCTCTACGATGTGTTCTACTATGTGTGTGTCTATCAAGGCATGTGTCTGTGCAATGTACTCTGTCATACTATGTGCACCACTGTGCAGCTCTCTATGTGTTCCACTATCTATGTGTGTGTCTATCTGTGCGTATGTCTGTGCAATGTATTCTGTCATACTATATGCACCACTGTGCAACTGTCACTGCTATGTGTTCCACTATCTGTGTGTATATCAATGCATGTGACTGTGCAATGTACTCTGTCATACGATGTGCACCACTATGCAGCTCTCTCTACTATGTGTTCCACTATCTACGTGTGTGTCTATCTGTGCGTATGTCTGTGTAATGTACTTTGTCATACTACGTGCACCACTGTGCAGCTCTCTCTACTATGTGTTCTACTATGTGTGTGTCTATCACGGCATGTGTCTGTGCAATGTACTCTGTCATACTATGTGCACCACTGTGCAGCTCTCTATGTGTTCCACTATCTATGTGTGTGTCTATCTGTGTGTATGTCTGTGCAATGCACTCTGTCATACTATATGCACCACTGTGCAACTGTCTCTCCTATGTGTTCCACTATCTGTGTGTCTATCAATGCATGTGACTGTGCAATGTACTCTGTCATACTATGTGCACCACTATGCAGCTCTCTCTACTATGTGTTCTACTATGTGTGTGTCTATCACGGCATGTGTATGTGCAATGTACTCTGTCATACTATGTGCACCACTATGCAGCTCTCTCTACTATGTGTTCCACTATCTATGCGTGTGTGTCTATCTGTGCGTATGTCTGTGCAATGTACTTTGTCATACTACGTGCACCACTGTGCAGCTCTCTCTACTATGTGTTCCACTATCTATGTGTGTGTCTATCTGTGCGTATGTCTGTGTAATGTACTTTGTCATACTACGTGCACCACTGTTCAGCTCTCTCTACTATGTGTTCTACTATGTGTGTGTCTATCAAGGCATGTGTCTGTGCAATGTACTCTGTCATACTATGTGCACCACTGTGCAGCTCTCTATGTGTTCCACTATCTATGTGTGTGTCTATCTGTGCGTATGTCTGTGCAATCTACTCTGTCATACTATATGCACCACTGTGCAACTGTCTCTCCTATGTGTTCCACTATCTGTGTGTCTATCAATGCATGTGACTGTGCAATGTACTCTGTCATACTATGTGCACCACTATGCAGCTCTCTCTACTATGTGTTCCACTATCTATGTGTGTGTCTATCTGTGCGTATGTCTGTGTAATGTACTTTGTCATACTACGTGCACCACTGTGCAGCTCTCTCTACTATGTGTTCTACTATGTGTGTGTCTATCACGGCATGTGTATGTGCAATGTACTCTGTCATACTATGTGCACCACTGTGCAGCTCTATGTGTTCCACTATCTATGTGTGTGTCCATCTGTGCGTATGTCTGTGCAATGCACTCTGTCATACTATATGCACCACTGTGCAACTGTCTCTACTATGTGTTCCACTATCTGTGTGTCTATCAATGCATGTGACTGTGCAATGTACTCTGTCATACTATGTGCACCACTATGCAGCTCTCTCTACTATGTGTTCCACTATCTATGTGTGTCTCTATCTGTGCGTATGTCTGTGCAATGTACTTTGTCATACTACGTGCACCACTGTGCAGCTCTCTCTACTATGTGTTCCACTATCTATGTGTGTGTCTATCTGTGCGTATGTCTGTGTAATGTACTTTGTCATACTACGTGCACCACTGTTCAGCTCTCTCAACTATGTGTTCTACTATGTGTGTGTCTATCAAGGCATGTGTCTGTGCAATGTAGTCTGTCATACTATGTGCACCACTGTGCAGCTCTCTATGTGTTCCACTATCTATGTGTGTGTCTATCTGTGCGTATGTCTGTGCAATGCACTCTGTCATACTATATGCACCACTGTGCAACTGTCTCTACTATGTGTTCCACTATCTGTGTGTCTATCAATGCATGTGACTGTGCAATGTACTCTGTCATACTATGTGCACCACTATGCAGCTCTCTCTACTATGTGTTCCACGATCTATGTGTGTGTCTATCTGTGCGTATGTCTGTGCAATGTACTTTGTCATACTACGTGCACCACTGTGCAGCTCTCTCTACTATGTGTTCCACTATCTATGTGTGTGTCTATCAATGGATATGTCTGTGCAATGTACTCTGTCATACTATGTGCACCACGGTGCAACTCTCTCTACTATGTGTTTCACTATATATGTGTATGTCTATCTGCGTATGTCTGTGCAATGTACTCTGTCATACTATATGCACTACTGTGCAACTCTGTCTATGTGTGTGTTCACTATCTATGTGTGTGTCTATCCAATATATGTATCTATCTGCTTTGTCTATTATGTGTTCCATTCTATGTGTCTATGTATTTTACGTACTGGCTCAAAAACTATTCGGCAAGCTTTCACAAAATTGGGTAGGTAAGTCACTTGTAAGTTAACTTGGAGCTGATTAGATTTTGGTACGAATCAGCAAAAAAGAACCCGCTTTTCTGCAAGTTGCCATATGAAACAGAAGATGATTACAATTGCAATTTGGATATAATTTGATAAGTATTGATACTAATTTTTGTTCAATTAAACTCAATGTTATGCATTATAAAAGAAAAAAAGCCATTTTGTGTCTGTAGTGAAAGGCATATGCTGCCATACATCAAATTTCTCTATAGGTTAACATGAGATACTAAAACACCCCTATTTGATTGAACGATAATTGAGATTCACAATTTTCATTCAAAATCTCACTTTCCGGTTTCATGCTACATTTTTCTTTTCAGCCGCCGAGGCGTTAGCGAGGCGAATGTTGCAAATCCTCCTGTGCTTCCTCTTCAGCCAAATGCACCCACTGAGCATGAGCTTCAATCTGCTTTCGAGTTCCAACGTGGTGCTATGCATGCTCCGCAGAGTGAACCGAAACGGAGGGTGAGTCTGTTTGTCTGTATCTTGTGTAGCGTAAAATCTAAGCGACGTACGGCCATGCAATTTTTTACTTAACACTATAGAAAAGATGAAGGAATTCTCTTTCGAAAAAGCTTTGGACTGGATCAGTACTGTTAATAGACGAATTTTCGTGGGGTTTTTTTAATATATACTTTTCGTGTTTTGAAGACGTGCCCGCTTTTAAAATTCCTATATAATAAATTGACTGACAATCCGATCTTCATTATTTAACAGATGTTTCTTTGAATAGTAGGCGTTGCTCCAAATAAAAAATTATATTTCTTCTATCATCAGTTTATTAATTATGAATTTCTATGTAAAACCTCATCCATTTTCAAAAGAATTCTAGCAGCGTGCTAGAACGGGGTTTCCTTCATTATTGGGACGAAGATCGAAAATTCTCCTGAAGCTGCACCTGGTTCATATTGAACGCCCCAGGTAAAAGGGGTAGGGGTTGCAATGCAACGTCATCTATCTAGACTTTTACTTCAGCGCAAGTGTATTGTTACGAAATGCAATTGGGACATGCCAAAACGTTCACGTACGTTTCACATTATAATTCGTTCTGAGCAAATTGACCACATGTGTCATTATCCAAAGACGCCATGGTTATTTATTACTAATTACTTCATAGATTATTATAACCATTGAGGTAAAAATAAGGACCACCAGGTCTGTGTAATAAATGCGAATAGGGAGATCACCAAGACAATTGCCAGACTAAGAACTAGACACCTAGGTGGTATGAAAATTAATGCGGATGGCACCAGAACCTACAAATACTGTAGAAACTGCCCAGGTGAAGAGCTTACACTGGAACACATATTTGACTGTCCAGCAATACTTGCGGCTTTGCAATGCATTGGCGAATTCCCTTTCCAGGGAAATCTTTATAATGAGAAGATTGTGGATCTCGCTAAGGCAGTAATATCTGCACATGGTTCAATCTGACCTCTTATGGACACGACACCAACCAACCAACCATAAGGAATTAAAACTGAATACTGAGAAAGTGCCAATATAATTTTAGACAATCATTCAGGTGGCGCTGCAATAAGATAAGCGTCCCTGCATTGTATGTATTTCTATGGTGAAAGGTTTAAAATATTTATTCAAATTGTTAATATTGTAGAAATAATTTAGCAGCGCAATGCAAATTAGAACTGAAACAATAAAGCGTATGCCTGCGTATTCAAAATTATTTTACCTTTCAATTTATTTTTGTCTCCTGTGTTCTAAACTCTGTCTTACAACTGTGAAAATAAACTGATTAATTATACTGATAATTAGGAAATCTTAATGTAAAAATAATCAAAAATACATATACTCAATACTATGTCTCTCTATTTTGTCAAATAGACGCAAAGGGCGCTTTACTAACACTAGCGCCACCTAGATATAATTCTCAAAGAGTTATGGCATCGTTTTCTATCGTCTCATCTACAGAAGTTTTATCTCCTTCTTTCTAACTCCATGATTATAACATTTAATTGTTTTTTTATATTGTATAATTTGTGAGATTGTTTATAATTCTGGGAGTTTTGTTTAATATTAGAAAATGTACCCGCCGTTGCCCGAGATTTAAGACAACATACTCTGATTTAACTTACACCGGAACATATAGCGAATTAATAAAAACTCAACAACGCTTTTACTATACGCCCTCTTACAATAAAAAATATCTTTTGCAAGGCTGTGGCACTCTCTGGATGTGGCACTCGTTTGCAACGCCTACTGCATAGCAACCGGTGCAAAGCGAAATCTAAAATCAGCAAAACGGTGAAAAAACAGGATCTAAAATTTCTATGTTTATGACATTGTTTGGTAATAACCAGAAAACCTGAAAATAGACGGATTAAAAAAGAGTTATTTTTTGTTAGAATGTGAGAATATACATTTCATATTTTTTTTAACTACAGAATTGTGCGAAACATAAAAAATGCATTTTTCGATGTACTATTTGAAAATAAATAAGTATGAAGGAAATTTTCTGCGGATTCGGTTCAAAGATCGTTAGAAAGAACGTTATTTGATCTTTCCGATAACGTCAAAATGTAAACTCTATGATAATTTCAATCACTAAAAAACCGATTTGTGTGAATATCACTCAAAACCGTGCTATAACATATAATAACTAAAACACAAATTAGGCATTAAAAAAACTCGATGCTGTCATACCGGGGGTTAAGCTAACCCAGTGCCGAATTTCACGGCTGTCCAAATCTTTGATTTTCCGCTACAGAAGACACATACACACATATTGAGACAAACAGAAAAACAAACATATTTTTTTTTATTATGTAAGATTCATTGGTGAAACTTGTCGTTAAATTAAGATTTTGACAACAGCGTGCTGTATTTGAATAAGTTGTGATTCAATAAATTTTCGATAAATTTTCTTATTGTATAATTTATAAAATTGTTCACAATTCTAGAAGTTTTAATCAATTAGTTATCATTAATTATTTTTATAGATTATTAGAAAATGTGAAACATTGTGGCGATTGGCGTATTTCAGACGTAATACACAGTCGTATGAAGGTGTAGTGGTTGATGTGTCCAGCGCTGGGCAGAAGACTTTTTACGCTTCTGCGCATCAGGCTAAAGCATGTTTAGGCGTTTATTTAGGGCGCATTATGCCAACTTAGCGGGCGAAGTGCAGTCGCGAGTGTGCTCAAGCAGCGGGTTTTATTTTTTATTTTATGTTACAAGCTAGTGTATTGTAAATACGGTCTTTAATTTTCTAGAATTCGCTGAGTTTCGGTGTAATTTTAATCTCAGGATTGCATCTTAAATCCTGAGTAATGCCGGGTACATTTTCTACTTTCGAATGCAAAACGCTCCCATTGCAACCCTCTTTGTAAGTGCAAATTTAACCAAAAGAAAAGAATTTTCATATTTTTCAGAGTGATACTTCGAGCACGGATTCGTACATCGCTAGATGGCGCACTCAATCAGAACTTCCGGTGACCTCAGCTTTGGCGCCACTTGGTCCAGGTATATATAAAGAATATATATTTGAGAACATTTGTTAATAATAATTCTCCATTAATTTCTTCTGCCGAGAAATATCTTGTTTAATTCCTTTTCATCCCTTTTAATATTTTTTCTCGTTTTATTTCTTTCTTTAATGCATGTCTCTAATTCCCTTTACGAAAACTGCTTGTTTCTTGTTGTTTTTTCCCATATGAATATAACTGTTTCTGTTTCCGCAGCCGGTTATTTCATGTGTCTTATTTGATGAAGTAACTCGTTCAGATTTTCGACCCGTTTTCCCTTCATCTTTTGTTTTTACTATCTTACACATTTTCACAATGTTATTCATTGGCATTTTTATACAATTATATATTAGTTGATGGAGATAGCTTAGTTATCTTCTGAAACCGGTTGTGTGCTTCATTTTCTGCTCTATAATCTTCTTATAGTATCACTTTGCAGTTCACGCTTTATAGTATCGGCACTATATAGAACACAGTTTATAGTATCGACTACGGGACAGAACCTTGCGGTGCCGGGTTTTAGATTTCCTCACCCACCTGGGGCAAAGAAAAGGAAGCGTTTTTGGAAAATTTCCAGACCCTACAGAAACATCCCACCCCAATCCGGTGATCTAGAGGGCAGAATCTTTACAAACTAGTAATACTAACCACAGGACAGAACTTGAGCCGGAAATTTCGACATCCTCTGAGAGGTGGAGAAAATTAGATTTTTCGAAAAATTTTACCGCGAGCATCGTCAAATGCTATAAGGTTATACCAAAATCTAGATTAAAGCCAGAACTTTTAATTCGGGTAATATTGTTTAACACTGTCTATTGGTGTTGAAAGGCGCGAAAACCTGCCTGCCACAGGTTCCAGTGATCTAGAACAGCGATCTCCAAGCTCTTTTGATCGCGTACCCCTAAGGCGAAAATTTTTTGACCGTGTACCCCTAAGACGAAAATAATTATAAGTTGTACCCCCCTATAATATAATATATATATATATATATATATATATATGTGTGTGTGTGTGGTCAAAAATCCAAATTATTTATTATTTATTTATTTTAAACTTATTTTGCATACCCCCATGTATCACTTTGCGTACCCCACTTTGGAGACCACTGATCTAGAAGAGAGAAACTTTGCACACTTATAGTATAGATTAGGAAACAGATCCTAACTAAGTAAATATTCGATTAAGAACACTATTTTCGACGCTATGGGTCTTACATTGTTTAAAAAAATGAAGTTCATAAAAAAAATTTTTGCAACTTAATTTTAAAATGTTAATTTCCCTGTCCTCGATAGGCTTAAATATTAGTTAATGAAAAAAAAAAAAAAAAAAAAAAAAAAAAAACGTGTAGTGTAATGAATGACAAAAGAAACGATTGCATCCAGAAGCTATAGGAGCCGACTTCATCAATGTAAACTACGAAAAACTTTCAAGTAATCCACTAAAATATACGAATGAATGAAAGGGTACGAAATATAAGCATAAAAAAACACAATTAAGAAAACAGCGATTTGGGGAGCTGTAAATGAGCTGTTTTAAACCAAATACGAAAAACATACTTTCAAAAATACTGTAGAAAATAACAGAAAATGAAAGCTATCGAAATGAGGTAGAATATAACAATGTGAAGGAGATAAATAAATTCGGAGACTATATGAGCTGACTTCATGGACGCCAATGTCTGCCATGGGGGATCGAACTGTTTGAGATAGGATATGTCAAATATCTGTTTTTGGGGGAGGTTTCTTCTTTTGGGTTCGATGCTATCCCACCCGTAAGCAAAAGGTTTTAAAAAACAGCGCGTTAATTCCAAGATCCAGATACTTCACATATTTTCAGCCTTACCCGCCAATGTCTACAAAGGGGGATCGAACTGTTTAGGTTAGGGCAAGTCAAATACCTGTCTTTTTGGGAGGTTCTTCGTTTGGGATGGACGCTGTTCCACCCGTAAGCAAAAGTTTAAACGTTATTACTTAATACCATTTTAATTTTGAAGTATACTTTTAATTTAAATATAAGATTTTTTTTGTATAAAATTAGTGTTTAATTGAATCCCGGCCCGCTGATATACTTTGAATGAAAAATTGGCACTTTACAAGATCGAGTTTGGCACCCCTGCTCTGCAACTTTATAATTAGCTTTTCTATATATCGTTCTGTTTTAGAGTTCGTTATTCTAACTTATTAAATAATTTACTAGGAGCGCTGCAATCGCTTCTATTCGATCGGGTATGGACACTTTACTAGCCTAGATAGACCTAACGTGTACACTCATGAACCTTTCCTCTGCCTTGGGCTCCCTTGTCCTGGGCTCCCTTGCCCTGGGCTCCCTTGCCCTGGGCTTATTAACGTCGCAGATAGAAATCTGCGGAGGATGACTTTTCGTTTCGTTCAAGACTTTACTGGGCTGTCCAACAAAGACTGATGGTTGAAAAACAAAGGTCCAGCGTAGGATAAAAAAAAACCCTTTCCTCACAAAGTTATTTTAGTGCTTTTTCCTGGTAACCCTGTATGCATGGGCAAAGAAAATAAACTCCCATGAACGGGAAAAAGTAAAGTGTCGAGCAATGAAGTTTTATAAATAATTTACAGTCAGGAGAAATAAGAGGAGAATTATCATAAACAAGGGGTTTCGATTTAGTTAAAATGAAGAAACCTTCCGGAAAATCTAATTCAGAAACAAATTGGGTGACAAAACAAAGGATCCTGACGTCATGATAGATCCTTAAGAATGTTCAATGATCAAAGACTTTTGCTAAAAAGATCTCTTAAATTCCGTTTTAAGGAGTGTATAAGTTGCCTTATTAAACAAGAAGTACCTAAGTCTTCAAATTCTTACTTTTGAATTTATAATTAGGACTTATTAATGACTATTTCTCGTCTGTGGCAAAACGTCTGCAACACCAAAATTAGACCAAAATTACAAAATATTTTCTTAAAAACTAAGGTTATCTTTAGCCCTTCAAAATTCAATGTCGACTTTTATAAAGGCACTTTATCCTTATTAATTTCATTACTTTCTTATACGTAGCAATGAAAAAGTACTGTTTTCACAAAAATTTTCGATTTCAAGATTTTGATGCCAATATATGCTTTAAAACCTCCTGGACACGTTTTGGCTATTTTTGTTGTGATGTCTACTGTCGATTTCTTGTGTACACAATATCAGCCACAATATCAATGAATTGTTACGAAACTTTATATTCGACTTTTTTATCAAAACATCTAGAACTAAATAGAATTTTTTTTTTAAATTCGAGCGAAAATTTCGAAATTTTATATTTCTTTAACATGGCAGCATAGCACAAAAATTGACATGATCAAACATAAAAGAGTTTATTTATATTTATGGCTCAATGACCACTAAACTGAATAGTTTCAATCGTTGTGAAAAACAGCCGCGATATATATTTTTACTTTCCTTATATATATAATTATATTAGAATATATAATTATATTAGATAGTATTGTGACGGAATCGAAAATTCGAATTCGAGTTTTCGACAGGAGAACACGTTTCAAGCATCCCTGATCACAAATCAAGCATTTTTGAGATGTGTGTGCATGTGTATGCACGATATCTCACGAACAAATAGAGCTATTCAAATGAAATTTGGTACAAAAATCACAATCCTTGAATACTGGAAGCATATTGTTTTTAAATATAATCGAATGTTCAGGAACCCCCCCCCCCTAAATTTTCGAGTGAAATTTTGAAAAAATCATCAAAAAATCAAAACCTTTAATAAAGTTACGCAAATAAATATTTCATATGTAATTTTTACTTAGAAAACGATTGACATAAATTTCAGAACGCTAGCTTGAACCGTTCTCGAGATATTGCACATTTTTAAAATAAATTTATCAAAAAATCCCATAAATTAAAAAAATATATGACCGTTGAGAAACATGTTCAATTTTTATATGTAATATCATGCGATAAATTGGGTGACATCATTCTCGTGGATCTAGCTCGTTCCATTCATGAGAAAAAATACTGTGAGTAATACTTTTGTATTTGAACGCCAATAGTTATTTATCTGCTATAAGAATAACTTATTTCCCCGTCCATAACCCTCGACGAGATTTTGGCGCCAACTTTGGCGGAATGTCGCCAACTTAATAACTTTTTAAATGTTGCCAAATTAACTAAAATCTAGCCAAATGGATAAAAATGACAATAAATAAATGAAAATGACTACTCATTGACGAAAATTCAGTATCTTGGAAAGAATATAAATATCTACTATAAGAAAAACCTATTTTTTATTGAAAAAGTAGTAAATTCATTTCATTGTATAAGGAAAGTCATGTGTTGCCCACATCAGATTTTATTTTGTTTGTAATATTTTCTCACCTTGGGACAAACATACCCCACCCCCCGGGAGGTACATTGTCAAATATGGTATCGATCGAACGATTTTTTAAGCCCCTTGAAGGTGAAGGGTAAAATATAGTTAGAATAATTTGGACATACGATACCAATTTTTCAAATTTTTTCTTGTAAAATTTGAAGAAAAAAGAATAATTTTAGTATAAGAACGTCTAGTTGAGTCCACACTCCAGTTGATATTTTTTTTAACAATAAAACAATTTCACAAGTTGTAATTGATGCACCAGAGTAAGTTACAGAGTGATATATTTTCTTTTTAGAAAGGAGAATGATTTCTATAGCAACTACTCCACGGTCTGTCTTCCCATCAGAGTCTCGTCGGAAGTGGAGCGACGAAAGTGCTAGAAGAATGCGGCAATTGAGAACAAAACTTATTGCAAGATTCCCCTCAACCACAAGCAATAATAGATCAGACATATCTGTCTTCTTCTCGACATCAGATCGCAGCAGTTACAGTAAGTTGAGTTGTGAAGAGGACTCACCCCTTGAAAAAGTTGCAAGCAACGAAAAAAAAAGTACCTCTAAAGTTGCAACACGTAGTACTGATGTTCCATCCATCGTAGTTGAATTTGTCGAATAGATTAACTTGTTAAAAACATTTTAAATGGATGCAATTTGTTTTAAATAATTTTATTTGGCTTTAATCCATTTTTCTTTCGAAAGTTGAACAAGAAAATTCTCAAAAGAACCCAAGAACTGAGAATCAAGCTCTTTTTTCTGGATGTATTCTAACTCCCAACTGGAATATTTGCATATGTCTTCTCGACATCAGATAGCAGCAGTTACAATAAGTTGAGCTGTGAAGAGGACGCACCCATTGACAAAGTTGCAAGCAACGAAAAAAAAATGTGTCTTTAAAGTTGCGGCGCACAGTACTGATGTTCCATCCATCGTAGTTGAATATATCGAATAGATTAACCTGTTACAAATATTTTAAATGAATATAATTTGTTTTAAATACTTTTGTTTTACTTTATTCTGTTTTTCGGCCGAAAGTTGAGCAAGAAAATTCTCAAAAGAACCCGATAATTGAGAATCAAACTCTTTGCTGAATGTATTTTAACTTCCAGCCAGAATATTGGAGTGAGTAAGTTGAGTTATGAAGAGGACGTATCCCTTTAACAAAGCTGCAAGCAACGAAAAAAAGTATCTCTAAAGTTGCAACACGTAGTACTGATGTTCCATCCATCGTAGTTGAATTTGTCGAATAGCTTGTTAAAAATATTTTAAATGGATGCAATTTGTTTTAAATAATTTTATTTAGCTTTAATATGTTTTTCTTTCGAAAGTTGAGCAAGATAATTTTCAAAAGAACCTATTAACTAAGGATCAAGCTCATTGATGGATGTATTCCAACTTCCAGCAATAGTATTGGTATGTGTCTTTCAACTTCAAATCGCAGTAGTTAAGTAAATTGAGTTGTAATTCAAATATATGAGTTGTAACTGAAATATATTGTTGTAGTTAATGGAAAGAAAAATGTCCCTGAATTTGTGCCAAATTCCCCCTATGTTCTTGCCATTGTTATTGAATTTGCCGAATAGATTAACTAGTTATAAATATTTTAAATGAACTCAATTACCTTTAAAATATTCATATGGCTTTGATTCTGTTCTGTGTCGAAAGTAAAGCAAGAAAATTGTTAAAAGAATCAGGCGGATAAGGATTGAGATAATTGCTAGATACCTTTTAACTTTCAGCAATAACATTGACATTTGTGTCCTCTCAACTTCTGGTTGCAGTATGTTGAGTTGTAAGGAGGACATATCACTTGAGATTGTTGCAAACATCAGTAAAAAAATGTCCCAGAAGTTGCACCAAATTGTAAACGATTCATTGTAATTTAATTTATCAAATAGTTTATTTTTTTATTTCTCTAAATGTCATCCATTTGTTTTAAATAATTTTACGTTTTAGTTATTTTTTCGGAAATAGACCAAGGAAATAATCGAAGGATTCTTTTCAAATTTCAGCAATAATGTAACAGCAGTTACAGGCGGCTATGAGAGCTTGCTATAGTTATAGGCAATTATGTAAAGAGTGTCTTGTAGGTAACAGATTTGTGCTAATGTTCCATTTGTTGTAATTGAGTTTATCAAATATATTAAATTGTAAATATTTTATACGGATTTATTTTGTTTTAAATAAATGTTTTTAATGACATGTTTTCTTTTTTTTCTTCTTGAAAAACAGAGCATAAATACACAAACAGGAAAAAACATCTAGAAAGTATTATGTATATTTCTATGCCAGTAAATTGTGACTATTGTTCAACTATTGTCACACATTTAAAAAGAGGTATTGTAGATAATTTATCTACAATTAAATGGAAAATTCAAGAACAACTTCCTAATGATACTAATAAGAAACCTTTTGAGGGAATTTCCTGCACTATTAGTTCAATTTTTATAACTATGGATCATTGTAGTATGACTAGCATACGGAGTTTCTAGGAATGTTCTTAAGAACCCACATAACTTTGTTAGGAAAAGTTCATTGGTCACAAATGATGCAGAGTTAAGAATCGGCAGACAGTTTTATCTGTCAAATTTTCACGTAATTTTATCCTTACATCATACATGCGTCAATTTTTACGGGTTTATTCTCGACTCCCAGAGCATATAGAGAGCTCAAACTCGGCAAAGAATTCCATCTATAAAAATTTCCGTTACGTCATTTACGTATGTCATCTGTTATCAATTTGGCAATATTTAAAAAACTCGCCAAGTTGGCGATATGCCGCCCAAAATTCGTCGGAGTTTTGCCAAGCGTTACAGCGGGAGAAATAGGTTATTCATGTAATAGATTCTTATATTCTTTCCAAGATATTGAATTTTCATCAATTTGCATCATTTTCATTGTTTTAGCATCAATTCTATCAATTTGGTGTCGTTTTGATCCTTTTGATCAATTTGGCAAAATTTACGAAACTTAAGTTGACGATATTCCGCCAAATTCGACGCCAAAAATTTTTTAAATATCATGGTCGCAGAAATAGGTTATTCCTATAGTTCATAAAATACTAATGGAGTCCAAATACAAAACTATTACCCAAAGTATCTTCTCTTATAGTAGATTCTTATATTATTTCCAAGATATTAAATTTTCATTAATTAGTCCACATTATCATTGATTTAAGAGTCAATTTTGTAACATTTTTATCAATTTGGCTACATTTTCATCAATCTGGCAACATTTTAAAAACCTTCCAATTTGGCGATATTCCGCTAAATTTGTCGCCAAAATGTTGCCAAGAGTTATGGACGGAGAAATAGGTTATTCTTATAGTAGATAAACGACTAATGGCGTTAAAATGCAAAACTATAACCCAAAGCATCGTCTCTCGTGAATGGAACGAGCTAGATCCACGAATATAATGATAACAAATTTATCGCATAATATTACATATGAGAAGTGAATATACTTTTTTTTTTGTAATTTTATGTGGTTTTTTGATAAATTAACTTGAAAAATGTGCAATATCTCAAGAACAGATAAGACTCAATCCTTGTAATCAAATAGTTGCAAGTTCGAGTCCCGTCTTTGACAAGTAGAAAATTAAAATCTTTTGGAAATAAAAAAAATGCCGATAGGTGGCAGCACCTCACCAACTTTCGCCAGAAGACGCTTTAACTACGTCACCACTGATAACACGGTTCAGTTCGTCACCAACCACCACAAGGGAAGGTCGTCTGCTAAGAAGCTCTAACAGTTCCTGCTAGCGTTCTAAAGTTTGTGTCAGTCGTTTTCTAATGAAAAATTGCATGATTATTTGCGTAACATTTATGAAGGTTTTGATTATTTTTTCAAAATTTTATTTTCGGGATTCTGCACATTCGACTACGTTTAAAAACAATAAGCTTCCAGTATTCAAGAAAATGCATTGTTGCGAACATGTAATATTTTCTTTCTTCTGGAGTCTTTCGTCTCTTTCGAAGACCAGACGAAGAAAACATCCGTACACACATCCTTCCTTGTGACGTGAGCATATGGTTTCCCTACTCCAAGTAAAAGAAGGGTTGCCAGATTTAGAGGTTTATGGCACATTTGGCAACTTTCCGAAGGTTCGAGAAGGATGGCGAAATAACGATTATTCTACATATGAGAGATTTCCAGAAGTGTCTATAAAAGGAATCATCACTCAGTCAGAGGGCAGCTGACGTGATACCAGCTACTTTGACCTGTGATTTTCTTCAATGTTTTGAGAATAGTAGCCGCTGTTTTGTGAAATGTTTTGAAAGTAATATCGGTTATTTTGTGAAATTAGTGGAGCATTTAAGTGCTGCTTTATTGTATATTGTTCCTGTTTACGTTGTGCTTGTAAATAAATATATTAGTTATCCAAAATTTGGGTTCATTTTCACTTTCCCTGCAATGCATAGTAATGTATAGGGAAGGTATTGGAATCATGCCGAAAATCGCAACTCGAGTTTTCAACAGAGCTACACATTTCGAGACCTCTAGAATACATAAAAACCATTTTTAGCGTGACGTCTGTGTGTGTGTCTCTCTTTCTGTGCAATGTATGTATCCACTCTAACTCAAGAACTAATGGACCGAATTTCATAAAATTTGGTAGGTAAGACTCTTGGGCGTGACCCTGGTGCTGATTAGTTTTTGGTACAATTCGGAAAAAAAGAACCCGCCTTTTTTTTACGAAATGGCCCTCAAAAATTTCATGTATCCACTCTAGCTGAAATACTAACTGGCCAAATGTCACAAAATTTGGTAGATAAATCACTTGTGGGATATTCTGGTGCTGATTAGATTTTGGTACGATTCGGAAAAGAACAACCTGCCCATTTTCACGAAATGGCACGCAAAAATCGCCAATGTCTAAAAAAAAGGACTACGTATGTTCAAATGTATCAATTAAATGCTTGTTTTATACGTAATTCTTGACGAGGGAAAGAATAAGAACAACTCTACTACTCTAGGACTAACCGTTCTCGAGATATTTGAGATTCTTTGCATTTTTGTTATGCCGCCTTTGGAAAAATGTCCAATTACCAAATAAAAGCAGAAATTGAAAGAAAAATGAAAATTTTGTACAATTAAACTAAATTTAATGAGTTCTTAAAGAAATATAGAAAGAATGAATTCGCGTCTGCAGGGAAAGTCTTGTGCTGCCCACATCAGATTTTTATATTCTGAGCGCACACTCCCGATTCTATATGATACGTCGTAAGAAATTGTCGTCAGAAGTGGGATTTCTGAAAACTTGAAAGTGTATATGGTAGTGACTAGAAAAACGGTGGAGGAACAGTTGAAAGATATCATGGTTTTGATTAAAGCCATGAAAGATGGACAAGAAACAATGAAAGCCGTACAAGACGAGATGGTAGTCGAACAAAACGAGATGAAAGAAACGGTAAGAGCAAGGATAAGACGCAATGGAAGAAAAGATTAAATTCGTGCAAGACGAGATGAAAGAAACGATGAAATCCGTACGAGACGAAATGAAAGAAATGAAAACCGTACGAGGCGAGGTGAAAGAGATTAAAGCCAGACAGGAAGCGATGAAAGAAGAGATTGATTCAGTGAAAAAATATATTAAAGAAGAAATGAAAGCAAGACAAGCCGAAATGAAGGAATAAATTAAATTTGAAATGAAAGAAGAAATCAAAACTATACAAAGCGAAATGAAAGCCGGACAAGAAGAGATCAAAAAAGAGGTGGAACAAAACATTAAATTAATTCAGAACAGATGAGACAAGACATTATATCTATATAACACGACATTACATCCGTACAAAAAGGCATTGATGCCGGACAAGAAGAGATGAAGAAGCTCGAAAAGAGATTATAGGCTGCCGAGCGAGGTTGCTTAGATTTTCCGCTATGCAACCAATATGTGGACAGATAAACAAACAAACATCGTAAATAATTCATTTTAACTTGGTATCCTATTTCAAAAATATAAATATAATATTTCAGTTACATGATCTTGACCCCTCTGTTAAATTTTTCTAGATCAGCCCTTGTCTGTACAGTGTTATCACCGAGCCAGTTGAAGGCAAACTTTCTTTTTTTTTTAGGAAACCGACCATGGATAACTAATAAATTTACAATCTAATTAGTACTTAAAAAAAATCTGATGTGGGCAACATATGACTTTCCTTATATAATGTAATGAATTTACTATTTTTACAGTAAAAAAATAGATTTTTCTTATAGTAGATACTAATATTCTTTCCAAGATATTGAATTTTCGACAATTAGTCGTCATTTTCATTAATTTAGCGTCATTTTTATCCATTTAGCGAGATTTTCGTTAATTTGGCAACATTTCAAAAAGTCGCCAAGTTGGCGACATTCCGCCAAATTCGTCGCCAAAATCTTGCCAAGCTTTATGGACGAAGAAATAAGTTGTTCTTACAGCAGGTAAATGACTATTGGCGTTCAAATACAAAAGTATTACTCAAAGTATCTTTTTTCATGAATGGAACGAGCTAGATCCACGAGAATGGTGTCATCCAATTTATCGCATGGTATTACATATGAAAAGTGAACATGTTTCTCAATATGAAATATTTTTTTTTCATTTTATATGTGACTTTTTGATAATTTTTTTGAAAAATGTGCAATATCTCGAAAACGGTTCATGTTAGCATTCTAAAATTTATGTCAATCGTTTTCTAATAAAAAATTACATAAGAAATGTCTATTTGCGTAACTTTATTAAAAGTTTTGATTTTTTGACGATTTTTTCAAAATTTTATTCGAAAATTTAGGGGGGTTCTGAACATTCGATTACGTATAAAAACAATAGACTTCCAGTGTTTACGGATTGTGATTTTTGTACCAAATTTGGTTCGAATCGGTCCATTCGTTCGTCAGTTATCGTCTCCACAGACTCACTGACACACACACACACACACATACTTTCACACACACACAGACATCACTTCAAAAATGTTTGATTCGTGATCAGGGATGCTTGAAACGTACTCTCCCGTCGAAAAACTCGATTTCGAATTTTCGACCCCGTCACAATACTTTCCTTATACATTATGTATATAAGGAAAGTAATACTTAATAAAACCATATGAATCAATAATTATGCTGTGTTTATTAGAACCACAGCATAAATTAAATTAGTAACTGAATAAACTGGTTTCGGAAACAAGAAGTAACCTAGTTCTCCATGCTATAAAGACAGAGCAACATAGCTAAGCAGACATCTGTCAATAAATAGTTCCATGTCAACACACAAATCCCAATGTTCAGTGGTAGCACAGTAAACCATTTTCAAGATATCAGTTATAATATTAGTTACTGAGGCTGTGATCCGCTCCTTCAATTGGTTTGATTAGTGCTGTTAATCCTAAGTTTATACATCTATGATTTTATGAAAATAGCACACACAAAAAAATCTAGAGGTATTGAAAATACTATTGTTGTTCTTATTGGAGATGATTTATGGAATTTATGAGTGAAACTCTTGTCTCGCTTCTTTGAAGAAAGATACACCTCACAAACAAGCACCAACTACAGCTGTTCTTTCATGTCAACCTGATTCATGAAACATAGAAAAGAAAAATCTGATGTGGGCAGCACATGACTTTCCCTGCAGACTTATATACACATTCTCTTTATTTTAATTAAATTTAATTCACTAATTCAATTTTCACTCTAATTTGGTAACTGGATTCACTTTCAAAGCTGGCTTAGAGAAAAAACAAAAATATCTCGAGAACGGCTAGTCCTAGTGTAATGGGGTTGATCTTATTCTTTTCTTCGTTAAAAATTACGTATAAAACAAGCATTTAGTGGATATATTTCAGCATACGTAGTTTTTTATTTTAGATTTTGTCGATTTTTGCTGGCCATTTTGCAAAAAAAGGCAGAATATTTTTTTCCGGATCATACCAAAATCTAATCAGCACCAGGGTGATCCACAAGCGACTTATCTACCAAATTTTATGAAATTCGGTCTATTAGATTTTCAGCTATAGGGGATACAAACTTTTGCGGGTCATTTCGCAAAAATAGGCGGGTTCTTTTATCCCGAATCGTACCCAAAACTAATCAGCACCAGATTCACCCGCAAGTGACTTACCTACCAAATTTTATGAAATTCGGTCAATTACTTTTTTAGTTAGAGTGGATACAAAATCTGCACAGACACACAGACGTCACGCTAAAAATAGTTTTTTCGTATTCTAGAGGTCTCGAAAGGTGTAGATCCGTCGAAAACTCGAGTTGCGATTTTCGACATGATTCCAATACTTTCCCTATACATTACCATGTATTGCAGGGAAAGTAAAAAAAATGATCGATTAGGATTTGCAGGAATATAAACAGTTACTTTATAAACAGCCAATATATTGAAACAAATTGAACATGAAAACTATAATATAAGGTAAGTGACCCAAATATGGGCACCCCTAAGCATTTTAATTATTATAACGTTTGTTTTAGAAGATAAAAATTTGAAAATTGGTGCATGTATTCTCCTTGCAGGGGGTAACAGGGGAAAAATGATGATTGAGTTATCAACATCAGATAGATGCTAATAATGGACAGTGTCCATTTTGGGAACCAATGCCCATATTTGGAACCTTTGCACCTAAAATGGGCACCCTTAAAAATTATGCTAAAAAAACCTTAAATCAACGTAAAACTTTAATCAGAGTCGGCACAAGATCATGGGCGTACGAAATTATAAAATTTTTCCTTACTTGTAAGGCCACAACATTCTTCATGTACCCAAACACCGCACGTATTACACTGTATCATGTCTAATTGTTTTTCTTGACGACACAGTACACAATAGGGCTCTTTTGAGCTGAATACACCACTGCAGGACGGCTGAGCTGCAGCAGTTGATATTACATTTGTCTTGGGTTTAGGCTTGGGTGCTGGTTTCAGCTTAGCTGCTCGTTTGCACTTGCCAGCTGCTTTATGTTTGGGTACCTTTTTTTAGTGGAAAAAGCGATTTCACCAGTCTTACAGCTCGATTATTTAAAGCCATTTTTCTGTTGGTCGTTTTAAAATATTGGAGATAGATAATTGATGAATATCTGTGTCTTTTTTACAGCAGTGCCCATATTTGGGTCACTTTCCTTAGTATAAAAATATCTGATGTGGGCAGCACATGACTTTCTTTACATAATGCAATGACTTAAACAATATCTACTATGACCATGCATAAAATATCTGCCTTTTCATTAACGTATCTTTTACACTTTAAGGTGGGTGAGAGGGGGGGTATAAAACATATGGATCAATAGTAAAATCTAACCTTCTTTCTTTTATAAACCATTGTTGGTGCTTAATAACAATGAAATAAGTTTAAACTTAAACCTCAGATTATTACACAAAAATCTGATATGGGCAACACCTGACTTTCCTTATATAATGTAATGACATTACTACTTTTACAGTAAAAAAATAGTTTTTTTTTATAGTAGATACTAATATTCTTTCCAAGATATTGAATTTTCGACAATTAGTCGTCATTTTCATTAATTTAGCGTCATTTTTATCCATTTAGCGAGATTTTCGTTAATTTGGCAACATTTCAAAAAGTCGCCAAGTTGGCGACATTCCGCCAAATTCGTCGCCAAAATCTTGCCAAGCTTTATGGACGAAGAAATAAGTTGTTCTTACAGCAGGTAAATGACTATTGGCGTTCAAATACAAAAGTATTACTCAAAGTATCTTTTTTCATGAATGGAACGAGCTAGATCCACGAGAATGGTGTCATCCAATTTATCGCATGGTATTACATATGAAAAGTGAACATGTTTCTCAATATGAAATATTTTTTTTTCATTTTATATGTGACTTTTTGATAATTTTTTTGAAAAATGTGCAATATCTCGAAAACGGTTCATGTTAGCATTCTAAAATTTATGTCAATCGTTTTCTAATAAAAAATTACATAAGAAATGTCTATTTGCGTAACTTTATTAAAAGTTTTGATTTTTTGACGATTTTTTCAAAATTTTATTCGAAAATTTAGGGGGGTTCTGAACATTCGATTACGTATAAAAACAATAGACTTCCAGTGTTTACGGATTGTGATTTTTGTACCAAATTTGGTTCGAATCGGTCCATTCGTTCGTCAGTTATCGTCTCCACAGACTCACTGACACACACACACACACACATACTTTCACACACACACAGACATCACTTCAAAAATGTTTGATTCGTGATCAGGGATGCTTGAAACGTACTCTCCCGTCGAAAACTCGATTTCGAATTTTCGACCCCGTCACAATACTTTCCTTATACATTATGTATATAAGGAAAGTAATACTTAATAAAACCATATGAATCAATAATTATGCTGTGTTTATTAGAACCACAGCATAAATTAAATTAGTAACTGAATAAACTGGTTTCGGAAACAAGAAGTAACCTAGTTCTCCATGCTATAAAGACAGAGCAACATAGCTAAGCAGACATCTGTCAATAAATAGTTCCATGTCAACACACAAATCCCAATGTTCAGTGGTAGCACAGTAAACCATTTTCAAGATATCAGTTATAATATTAGTTACTGAGGCTGTGATCCGCTCCTTCAATTGGTTTGATTAGTGCTGTTAATCCTAAGTTTATACATCTATGATTTTATGAAAATAGCACACACAAAAAAATCTAGAGGTATTGAAAATACTATTGTTGTTCTTATTGGAGATGATTTATGGAATTTATGAGTGAAACTCTTGTCTCGCTTCTTTGAAGAAAGATACACCTCACAAACAAGCACCAACTACAGCTGTTCTTTCATGTCAACCTGATTCATGAAACATAGAAAAGAAAAATCTGATGTGGGCAGCACATGACTTTCCCTGCAGACTTATATACACATTCTCTTTATTTTAATTAAATTTAATTCACTAATTCAATTTTCACTCTAATTTGGTAACTGGATTCACTTTCAAAGCTGGCTTAGAGAAAAAACAAAAATATCTCGAGAACGGCTAGTCCTAGTGTAATGGGGTTGATCTTATTCTTTTCTTCGTTAAAAATTACGTATAAAACAAGCATTTAGTGGATATATTTCAGCATACGTAGTTTTTTATTTTAGATTTTGTCGATTTTTGCTGGCCATTTTGCAAAAAAAGGCAGAATATTTTTTTCCGGATCATACCAAAATCTAATCAGCACCAGGGTGATCCACAAGCGACTTATCTACCAAATTTTATGAAATTCGGTCTATTAGATTTTCAGCTATAGGGGATACAAACTTTTGCGGGTCATTTCGCAAAAATAGGCGGGTTCTTTTATCCCGAATCGTACCCAAAACTAATCAGCACCAGATTCACCCGCAAGTGACTTACCTACCAAATTTTATGAAATTCGGTCAATTACTTTTTTAGTTAGAGTGGATACAAAATCTGCACAGACACACAGACGTCACGCTAAAAATAGTTTTTTCGTATTCTAGAGGTCTCGAAAGGTGTAGATCCGTCGAAAACTCGAGTTGCGATTTTCGACATGATTCCAATACTTTCCCTATACATTACCATGTATTGCAGGGAAAGTAAAAAAAATGATCGATTAGGATTTGCAGGAATATAAACAGTTACTTTATAAACAGCCAATATATTGAAACAAATTGAACATGAAAACTATAATATAAGGTAAGTGACCCAAATATGGGCACCCCTAAGCATTTTAATTATTATAACGTTTGTTTTAGAAGATAAAAATTTGAAAATTGGTGCATGTATTCTCCTTGCAGGGGGTAACAGGGGAAAAATGATGATTGAGTTATCAACATCAGATAGATGCTAATAATGGACAGTGTCCATTTTGGGAACCAATGCCCATATTTGGAACCTTTGCACCTAAAATGGGCACCCTTAAAAATTATGCTAAAAAAACCTTAAATCAACGTAAAACTTTAATCAGAGTCGGCACAAGATCATGGGCGTACGAAATTATAAAATTTTTCCTTACTTGTAAGGCCACAACATTCTTCATGTACCCAAACACCGCACGTATTACACTGTATCATGTCTAATTGTTTTTCTTGACGACACAGTACACAATAGGGCTCTTTTGAGCTGAATACACCACTGCAGGACGGCTGAGCTGCAGCAGTTGATATTACATTTGTCTTGGGTTTAGGCTTGGGTGCTGGTTTCAGCTTAGCTGCTCGTTTGCACTTGCCAGCTGCTTTATGTTTGGGTACCTTTTTTTAGTGGAAAAAGCGATTTCACCAGTCTTACAGCTCGATTATTTAAAGCCATTTTTCTGTTGGTCGTTTTAAAATATTGGAGATAGATAATTGATGAATATCTGTGTCTTTTTTACAGCAGTGCCCATATTTGGGTCACTTTCCTTAGTATAAAAATATCTGATGTGGGCAGCACATGACTTTCTTTACATAATGCAATGACTTAAACAATATCTACTATGACCATGCATAAAATATCTGCCTTTTCATTAACGTATCTTTTACACTTTAAGGTGGGTGAGAGGGGGGGTATAAAACATATGGATCAATAGTAAAATCTAACCTTCTTTCTTTTATAAACCATTGTTGGTGCTTAATAACAATGAAATAAGTTTAAACTTAAACCTCAGATTATTACACAAAAATCTGATATGGGCAACACCTGACTTTCCTTATATAATGTAATGACATTACTACTTTTACAGTAAAAAAATAGTTTTTTTTTATAGTAGATACTAATATTCTTTCCAAGATATTGAATTTTCGACAATAAGTCGCCATTTTCATTGATTTAGCGTCATTTTTATCCATTTGGAAAGATTTTCGTTAATTTTGCAACATTTCAAAAAGTCGCCAAGTTGGCGACATTCCGCCAAATTTATCGCCAAAATTTCGCCAAGCGTTATGCACTAAGAAATAAGTTCTTCTTGCAGTAGATAAATGACTATTGGGGTTCAAATACAAAAGTATTACTCAAAGTATCTTTTTTCATGAATGGAACGAGCTTGATCCACGAGAATGATGTCACCCAATTTATCGCATGGTATTACATATGAAAAGTGAACATGTTTCTCAATAGGAAATATTTTTTTATTTTTATTTTATATGACTATTTGATATTTTTTTTAAATGTGCAATATCTCGAGAACGATTCACTTTAGCGTTCTAAAATTTATGTCAATCGTTTTCCAATGAAAAATTACATAAGAAATGTCTACTTGTGTAACTTTATTAGTGGTTTTGATTTTTTGACGAGTTTTTCAAAATTTCATTCGAAAATTCAGGGGGGTTCTGAACATTCGATTGCGTATAAAAACAATAGGCTTCCAGTGTTTACGGATTGTGATTTTTGAACCAAATTTGGTTAAAATCGGTTCATTCGTTCGTCAGTTATCGTCTCCACAGACTCACTGACACACACACACACACACATACAGAGACATCACTTCAAAAATGTTTGATTCGTGATCAGGGATGCTTGAAACGTGCTCTCCCGTCGAAAACTCGAATTCGAATTTTCGACCCCGTCACAATACTTTCCTTATACATTATGTATATAGGGAAAGTAATAAAGTCTGATAAGTTTATTAGGGACACTCAAAGCATAGAGATTGCACCAAATACCGATGCACTGCTTTAACAATAGAGACAACCAAAAAATTGGCCATATTCTTCGTCTTTTATTAAATTCTTCTTTAACGACGTACTAAAATTACACAGCCATAGGCGCTTTCGGGCATAACCATGTCCTTCATCAATGGCAAAGGGAAAATAAGTGGCGAGCATAAGCCTAAATGCAAGCCATAACCGCCAGACAAAATATACATATTAATCATTATTGCAAAATATATTACATGTTATTACAAAATGTATTACATTTATTACAAAAAATATTTACATATTAATCATTATTACTAAATGATTAATATATAAATTTTGTCTGGCAGTTATGGCCTGTATTTAAGCTCATGTTCGTCACTTATTTTCACTTTGCCACTGATAAAAGACATGGTTATGCCCGAAAACGCTATGGCTGTGTTATTTTAGTACGTCGTTAAAGGAGATTTTAATAAAAGACTTTTAATTATGGCCAATTTTTTGGTTGTCTTTATTATTACTTTCCTTATATACAATAATGTATAAGGAAAGTATTGTGACGAGGTCGGAAATTCGAATTCGAGTTTTCGACGGGAGAGCACGTTTAAAGCATCCCTGATCACGAATTGAACATTTTTGAAGTGATGTTTGTGTGTGTGTGTCAGTGAGTCTATGGAGACGATAACTGACGAACGAATGGATCGATTCGAACGAAATTTGGTACAGAAATTACAATCCGTGAATACTGGAAGCCTATTGTTTTTATATGCAATCGAATGTTTAGAACCTCCCCCCCCCCCCCCTAAAATTTCCTGAAATTTTGAAAAATTCGTCAAAAAATCAAAACCTCTAATAAAGTTACGCAAATAGACATTTCTAATGTAATTTTTTATTAGAAAACGATTGACATAAATTTCAGAACGCTAGCTTGAGCCGTTCTCGAGATATTGCACATTTTTCAAACAATTATCAAAAAATCATATAAAATAAAAAAAATATTTCCTATTGAGAAGCATGTTCACTTTTCATATGTAATACCATGCGATAAATTAGGTGACATCATTCTCGTGGATCTAGCTCGTTCCATTCATGAAAAAAGATACTTTGAGTAATACTTTTGTATTTGAACGCCAATAGTCATGTATCTGCTATAAGAATAATTTATTTCTCCGTCCATAACGCTTGGCGAGATTTTGAAGACAAATTTGGTGGAACGTCGCCAACTTGGCGACTTTTTTAAATGTTGCTAAATTAACGAAAAACTCGCCAAATGAATAAAAATGGCGCTAAATTAATGAAAATGACGACTAATTGACGAAAATTCAATATCTTGGAAAGAGTATAAATATCTACTATAAAAATAATCTACTTTTTTTTTACTGTAAAAGTAGTAAATTCATTGCATTATATAAGGAAAGTCATGTGCTGCCCACATCAGATTTTTTTTAAAGTATTAATTATTTTGACGTGTTCCCATACAGTTTTATATGATGCAATATTTAATATGAAAACAAAAAATGTTTAAAACAAATTACTCATTACATTATTTATTATAACAACTCATCACATTATTTAGAGATAAAGAGACATAGTGAAAGAAAAAAAATTAAGAAAATTACACTAATATCGAAAAAGAATTGAAAATTAGCTCCTCTAATCAGGTTCAAAAACCACTGGAATCGGTATCCTAATACAGTCTATTTATGCTGATGGTACTCTTCATCTGATAAAATTCAATATGAAGTAAATATGCCTCTTCTTAAGAGGATACCATATGAAGTAAATATCTCTCACCTGAGGAGGATATTGAATTTACAAATTGTAATGAAGTTAATATGTACAAAATATACAGAAAGTGTTCACAAATTTTTGTAACGATTTTGACTTTCTCCACGAATTAAATTTAAATAAAAAAAAAATAAAAACCTGACTGGCATCGAGTCGGAATAGGGTTTAATTATCGTCTGCATCATTAAAACTATTCTTTGCTTTAAAATGTCGCTAGAAAATAAACAATGGATCGAAGGCTATATTATTGCCCTTTCCGAAGAGAAATACTCTTATTAAATTATAATACTCTTAATTCGATTATTAAAAAAAGATGTGAAAATCATGGTTTTAATATTTTTACACGTAAATTAAGTGACATAATTAATAAAAAAGAAAAGAAACGTCGAAGTTTACATTAGACTGAGAAAAAGGTAAAAAATGCATACCCAAAAAGGTTGGTTCAGAGGAAACAAGGAAAGTTTTGCTTAAGGTTTTATGGTTATTGCTGGATTCTCTTATAACGGAAATCTTAGAATAAGGAAAGTAGAAAAAACAAGAAAGATCAATCATGCTTAAAGCATTGATTATGAAGCACTTTCCAACAGCAATGCAATTTTATTTAAACATGTCTAAAATGCAATACATTCCTCGGTAATATTTTACAACTTCTCACAATACTACATTGATTTATTATATTTGAAAACTTAAACCTTCATCGAAAAAAATGAACTTCATTCAAATGACGGCATTGAAATATAAATTGCCTGGTTTAAACATCTCTAAAATAAGATATATTGCTCGATAATAATTTTAGAATTATCATAATACCACGATAATTTATTATATTTAAAAACTTCATCGAAAACAACTGAAATTCATTCAAATGACGTCATAGAAAAAATAACACGCCTGGCTCTCTCTAAAAAAGCAGCATTTCATTCATAAATAATTTCCCATTCATGTCATTCATCACAATACCATAATAATTTATTTTATTTAAAAATTAAGACCATGGAGCTACAAGTAATTTAACTCTATGCTTAAAACTTCATCGCAAAAAATCGTCCTTCTCTCGGTAAAGTCAATGAATATTTCTTTCATATCAACTATGCAGACTCCATGAGCTAAAATCTTTTGCGTTAAAAAAATACAGCAATTTCTATACAACTCATCCTACACATTTTGCTGTTTACATTTTACATAAGTGAAAAATAGGCTTCGTTGTAGGAATAATCAAATTTGGATGAGCATTTAAACTCATATATATTGTAATTGCGTTGATATAGTATGTAGATGCACAGAATTTAAACCAAAATAAAGTGGTTTTAGGACGGATACAACACTCAATATGAAATAAAAAGAACTTTAAAAATCACGATTTTGAGACAAGATGAATGCCATATATCATTTTGAAGTGGATCACGTGATACTTTCATATCATGGTCGCGTGATCGTTTCATATAAGAGGTGTTATTATTATTTTAATTTTTATTTAAAAAACTACTAAATATATTTCGCTGAATTTTTTTTTATATATTTTATGGAACAATTTGAATATTACCTAAAAATTTCGAAGCAATTTGTGAATTTTAAATCCGCTTAAAAAATGTTTGAAAAATTAGGTCCCATAGGGCTCAATGTATTTCATTTTTTCAACCAGAGTTCAATCCAAAACTAATTGGGTGATATTATTCATTTACATTCCCATAGGTTCTACAGACCGTCTGAACAACATACTAAAATTTCATTTTGATTAAGTCATTTTTACGGCAGTTATCGTGCTAACGGACAGACAGACAGAATGAACAAAGTCATAAACACTTTTCAACTTTGTTGTAAAGTGTTAAAAATGTCAAAATTAACTCGGATTACTATCAGAAATATGTTTTAACACCTGTTTTCAAAAAGATATTCCATCACTTTACCCAAACAATCTTCACTGTGTTAAGTTCCATCAAGATAAGGCTACCAACCATATCTCTAAATCTACTGCTATATTTTTTGAAAAAATGAGAAATGAAACCGGAATTGAGGCTATCCAATTCAAATGCATCCCACCCAAGTCCTCTGACCTGTCTCCTATGGATTACTGTGCATTTGGACCTTTAAAACAAGCTCTTTATAAGCGGCATCCCAAAACATTGAATGGACTCTGGAAGATTGTGGTGGAGAAGTGGAATAAAATCAACCTTGAGATTTTAAGTAAAGCTCTTTTATCTTGGAAATCAAGATGTAATGTGATAGTTCAACAACAGGGCTATCAGATTGAACATATTAGAAAATAAAATTCTTATCTTTGCTTATATATATATTTTTTCAAAATCGTTACAAAAATATGTGAACACTCTCTGTATGTAATATGTGCAATATATCATAACAATTATATAATTATTAAAATTTTAGTTACTCAGAATGCAGCCTATGTAGTTGCAAATATGAATCAGAAAACATCTGGAGAATTGTGTAACAGTTCTGAAAACATAGATAAGTAAGTTCCAAATAGAAATTCCAGTTATGTAAGTACGCACACTATAACTCCAGGTTTTATGTGTGCTAAGATGCCGAATTATCCAAAAAAGTGCTGAAAAGCTTGCTGATCTTTAAATTATCAGCAAAGCTGACTAGCACTCATTTGGCTATATGATGCTGAGATTTCCAATCTTCGGTAGAGAACTAAGGATATTCTTAAGAATGGTGAGCGTATGAACTTTATTTCTCTATGTTCACATAGATGTTGTCTTTAAAGTGCAGACATTTTAAATGTTCAAGAATTTCTGTGCAACCTGAAAAATCTTGAAAGCATTTAGGCATATTACATAAAACTTCCTTTTGAGGAAGGAATTAAACAAGCAATCTTAAAAAAAATTATACATTAGGGGAAATTCTTGTACCTAGGCCCAACAATTTTCAAACTGTAATAAAATCACTTGAAATAAACTTACAGTAACAAAAACAGTTTTTACTGGTTAGGTATTTTATTCCCTTTGCACTGAAATCAGTTTACGTGTTGATTTTTTTTTTCTAAAAGACATTAAATTTTAAAAAATCTGATATGGGCAGCACATGGTTTCCCTTTATAATGCAATTAATCTACTTCTCTCACAGTAAAAATATATAAGATCAACTGCACGGTGTTTTTAACGTTGAATTGTACATGTGGCGCTTTCCTAGATGACAACATGTAAAACTATTTCGAAGTACCTAACTGACTTATATTTTACGCATTTCTAAATTGGTATTTATCAATATTGATAGCATCTTCAATAAGCAATATGGGCCAAATATTAAAATATGTTAATTCCATATATTAAAATAATATTAAATTGTAACACCATCGTGCACAAATATTAATTAATTTTCATGGATCTGTATTTTCGGCTTCATTATCAAAAACTGAAACTAAACAGAATTTTTTTAAATTCGACTGAAATTTTCGATATTTATTCGAAATATTACATTTTCTAACCGTGATAGCATAGGACAAAAATTGACATAATTATGCATAAAAGGGCTAATTATTTATGGCTCAATGATTGCCAAACTCAATGATTGCCAAACGTTTCAATTGCTGTAGTGAGAAATAACCTATACAATTTTTGTGTTCGTGACGTCATTATCCCCCTCGGGGAGTGGGGGGGGGGGAGTTCAACTCTGGGGTGTGCATTGCAAATTTGGCATCAATCGAAAGATTTTTTTCAGGCCTTTTGAAATGAAGGGCAACATATCATAATTGTGATCAGTTGGACCAACAATGCAGATTTTTCCAATTTTTTCTTCTAAAATTTGCAATGAAAAAAACAAAAAAACGTGCAAGCTACTTAAAAATGGATTCTGGTGTGGTGAAGTCAAGTAGAATCACACTTCAGTTAATTAACTATTTGATTTGGAGATATAAGTGACCAAAGTGCCATTACTTCCATTTTTCGTACCATTCCGATTCCATCTGGATGTTATTCGAGTCAACCACAGATGTTCTACCACAGATGTTTTTCACGTCAAAATTTCATAATCAATACTGGTTAAATTAGGGGAAAATGTTAAGAGCCCTAACGCTTTCCTCCAGATCTGCTTCCCATGTCTAACCACGAGCCCTTCGACATTTGACACACGTATTTGTGCCGTCTCTCTTGTTTTCGATACCTTACCTCTATCTCCGTTTACTCAGCTTACAGACGACACGACAAATATCAAGGCGTTCTATCCTCCAATTCAAAATGCATTCGATTCAGAGTTGTGCCCTGGATTCCTTCCTCCAATGTTACTAATCTTCGACTTTCTGGATCCAATTCAGTGAAAAATACTCAATTGAATTATTCATAATCGATTTGAATCAATGGCGACGATTAATTTCAAATTTTCACCATCGAATCTTTTGATTTCTATCAAA
This sequence comes from Amaurobius ferox, assembly GCA_951213105.1. NCBI lineage: Eukaryota > Metazoa > Arthropoda > Arachnida > Araneae > Amaurobiidae > Amaurobius > Amaurobius ferox. The sequence continues at coordinate 38,014,324 of OX578152.1, read as the reverse complement.
CCATTGCCTTCCACAACTCAATCCAAACGACTTCAATTTACTGTATTGAAATCAATCAACAAATTGCGACCGATGAGTCATCTCATGTTGGCTTCAACTTAGACGACTCAAATTAACTCGCTGCTTCCAATTTAATCAATTAACACCGATAGGTCTTCTTCAGTTGGCTTCATCATAAGCGACTTCAATTATTTCATTTCTTCCAATTAATTAATTGCCACCACGAAATTTCAAAAAAAATTAAAAGATCTAAAACTGTAGTTTATAATTTTCTAAAAGAACCTGGAGTGTATGGAATGAAAGAACGAACTGGAAGACCAGAAATTCTAACGCATCGACAGAAAAAAATGGTTGTAAAAAGAGCTTGCGAGAAAAAAGAAACTGCAAATGAAGTTAGAAGAAATTTAAATTTATCATGTTCCACATGAACAGTTCAAAATGTTTTGAATAAACATACGAATATTTGGTATGGAAAGTTAATGCCACGTCCGCCTCTTAAAACGGAACATAAGGAAAGAAGACAGGAATTTTAAAAAAAATACATTTCTCTCGATCCAAGATGTATTGATGGATTGATATAATCTTTTCGGACGAAAAGAAGAATCAGATGGTTTTCGCTATTTTTGTTATAATCTGCGTGAAACCAAAAAAGTTTTTTCCAAACGTCAATAGGGTGGGGGCACAGTAATGATCTGGGGCGCTTTTACAGCAAACGGAACCATGCCTATAGTCTTTATCAACTACAAAATGAGCTCTAACAAATATGTTGATATGTTAGGCGAACATTTGTTACCTAAGGTCCCACTAATTACTTCAGGAGACTATATTATCCAACAGAATAGAACTTCCATACACGTTTCTAAGAGTGCAAAATTCTGATTTGAAGCTAATTCAGTACATTTACTTGATTGACCGGCGAGGAATGCCGATCTCAATTCAATAGAAAATTTATGGGGCCTTCTAGAGCCCGTGAAGTTCATAAAAATGGCACACAATATCAGTGTAAATAGGATCTTGTGTTAGCCATCAAACAAGCTTGGAATAACATTTTCATAGACACTTTAAAAGCACTTTCAGCATAGATGACCTCTCGGCTTATTCAAATAATTGACAAAAAAAGGTTGTTTTCTTGATTATTAAGAGAAATGTTAAGTAATTTAGAACATGTCCTCATACTTTTTCTATATTTTCTTTAGTGATAATCTTTATAAGAGCAACTTTTGTAAGGTTCATATTTGTTGTTCTATGTGTAGTAAATGTTATTGTATAATTTCATATTAGAAGTCAGAAAATTAAAAAATTCATTTTGATAATGTGAAAATTAAGTATATTTTCATTCAATTATGTGTTGTCCTTATACTTTTTTCTGGCACTGTATTAAAATGATAAAGGATTTTACTTTTGACCATGAAATCAAAACTTGTCCTTCTACTTAAGCGCTACGTTTTCCTTCTTTCATTTAAAGTGGTTGCTAATATTTCAAACCATGTTGCTACTTACCTCAAAGAGTAATAATGCTGTAAAATAATTATTAGTGAAATAAAGTTGGGTGCACCTAGGTACAAGTTGGGTGGCCCTAGGTACAAGTTGAGTGGCTTTAGGTACTACCTACTTGTTCATTTTACAAAAGAATGTTTTGCATGTAGCAAGAGCACAATCAGACATTATACCAAGAACAACATACTTACATGTTGCATATTGTCTAACACTGCACTCTTTACATACATACATTGCATAACTTGTGAAAGGCACATAATATGCAGCGTTGTCAAGACATTTTAAACTTATGTTGAGACGGACCTTAAAATTGCTGAAATCTTCTTGTATATAATTTTATTAAAGGTTTAATTAGCACTAAAATCCTGGCAGCCTTAGTCACATCCCCATCAAAAATTGGAATTGCAGAAGCCTCACATTTCCTAAAGTAAAGAAAAAAAATAAGAAATAAAAGCAATTATATACTGCTACTTAATAAATAATTATTCCACACACATAATATATAATAATAAAGCAATATGTTCGTCTGTGTCGGCTGTAGCGAAAAATCTAAATGTCCTACGGCCATAAAATTTGGTACACAGATACTGGAAAGACCCGAGACAATACACCTCGGCGCGATTTCTTTTTAATTCGAATTTGTTTCAGTTATTTTATGTTTTAGCACTATTTAAGCAATGCACACTCAAATATGTTCCTTAGTGATCTACAATATTATCGTAGAGTTCGCATCGTCAAATATGTTCACTTTCTATGTGCAATATTATTCGATAAATCTATTAGCATCACTCTCGTGGATCTAGCTAGTTCCATTCATGAGGGAAGGTAATTTTTACAATAGCGTTTAAGATTCAAGTGGTGATCAGGGCGCATGGTGATGTAACCAAATATTACATTCAATAAAACCTTATTTCGTAATATTTTGTCCGGGGTATTTATATCAAATTTAAGTATTATTTACAATATAAAATGCTTATCAATCGTGTATAAGAGTACACTCTAAAATAGTGCATATTTTGTTAAGTGTCAGAAAGGGTAGATGAACACAAAAAAGTTTTTGCTGTTTAAAAAATCTAAGCAAACTTTCTAGTGTTTTTTTTTTACTAAAATTTTTTAAGGATATCTATATATGTAAAAATTATACAGTGACCGCCGCTTGTAAGAAACACGTTCGTTTCGCTCGTTTTGTTTCTTATAAGCAGTTGATTCTTAAATCCGAAATTTTTTTAAATATCGTTTTTCCATTGTAAATACTAACTATTGAACACAGTTTTACAGAATTTGAAAGATAAATGTATATAAGTTAAATATTAGTACGTAAATAATACATTTGTAAATTGAGTTTTGCATTCAAAAATATTTCTTATTTTACAAATTGTGCCTTACAACTTAAAATATTATCTATATGCATATAGTATGTAGTTAAATAAGAATAAAAAGTAAAACTCATAGGTCGTTCATTTATGTATAAAAGCATAGTACATTTTCATACATACCGCAATCTATTACTGAGGAACAGAAAAAAACTTACCCAGTGTTGTTTGTGCTAACGAGTCTGTGATTAGTTTACGTAATCCATTTCTAAATCGTAAAATAGTCCATAAACTTTTTCTGATGCCCCTCTGTGTTCAAATGTTCAAACGTTTTTCTAATTATAGTTAGGGCTTCTCGCGACTGTTTTGCTGTAGGAAATTTTTCTTCTTGTCTTCATTTTCTTCTTCATTGCACACATTCTGAATTTCCGCCACTATGTCATCATCACTTTTTTCTTCAGATGTTTGTAAATTTTCGTCGATGTGAATCCATTCTTCGAAAGGTGCTTCTAATTCTTCTTCATCTTCTTCTGGTAGGTCAACATTCTTTTTCAAAAATCCTGCTTTACGGAAACAATTAAAAATGCATATGTCAGAAACATTTTTCCATGCGCCTGCGATCGTATGGATAGCATCAAGCAAGGTTACTTTCTTGTTTATTTCGGAAGCCGATTCTTTCTCTTCATCAATTGCATCCACTATTTTCTGTCGCATATTTGACCGATACAGAGTTTTAAATGCTTTAATAATTCCTTGTTCAAGAGACTGTATGATGGAAGTTGTATTGGGGGGCAAAAAGCAAAGTTCAATGTTTGTCAGGATGTACTACAGGATGAGCCGAACAGTTGTCAAGGATTGAAATATTTTTTTCTTTTCCCATCAGTTAGTTCCCTATCCCACTTTAACAAAAAGTCTTCAAAAATTCTACTTGTCATCCAGGTATTCTTTGAATTTTCGTAGATCACTGGTAATTTTTTTATTCCACTTAAACAGCGTGGAAGTTTTCTTTTGCCAATAACTAAAGGCCTTTTTTTTACAGTTCCCGACATATTTGTTGTTAACAGAACTGTAACTCGATCTTTTTGTTTTTTTTCCAACGGAAGATAGATAATTTTTTAACATCATTGTATACTCGGACATCGCTCTAAAATAGAGCCCAGTCTAGTCAGTGTTAAAAAATTTGATGAGGAGCGTATTTTTCTAATAGAGGTGGTAAGCTTTGCGTAATCCATGAAGATGCCGACTCGGAGTCCGCGTCCGGCTTCTCCATAATTTTTTTGTACACAATGTTATTTCTTTCTTTCCAGCCAACCATCAGTCATACGGAACTCTTTTTCTCCTAATTTTTCAGCAAAATTTTCTGTCTTTTTCAGTAAAATTGCCGTACTGATAGAAGGGCGTCTTTAATCTGGCGTTGGAAAACCATTGTAAGAGTGCTTCCTCTATAGCAGCTGCCTTTCCTTCTCGTTCCTGTTTTCTTTGAAGATTACAATCTGGCGTCAAAATTTAATTTCTGCCTTTCAGGATTTTACATAATGTTGAGTGCGGGATTTCTAATGCAGAAGCAGCTTCTTTTTGACTACACGGAGGAAGAGAATCATACTTTTTAAGTAAACTTTGCTTTTCAAGCAAAGTAAGGGTTTTTCTCTTTTGTGACATGCTTCCACTAGCAAAACATAAAATGACTAACTGAAGCTGTACGAATCTTACTTGAGTGCATAAGCAAAGATGCCTTTCCTTATCAGTACGTTTTCTTAACTGACAAAAGACTAAAACTCGTTTCTTACTGGTTTAGGGTTGTTCCCCCAAGCCTTTCTACTGAAAAATTCTCTGTCGTTCTTTGTTACATAGCAAACTCCCACCCCCTCCCCGTACGCCCAGAGACAAAAGATAACAACTCGTCCTTCATTTAACCTTATACAAATCGATTTTTTTTTTGCACCCGCGTCGCAAAGAAATCAACAAATTTTCCGTAGAGAACTGTTTCTTATAAGCGGAATCGTGTTTCTTATAAACGACACAATTTTAATGTTAAAACGAAGTTTGTATTTGTTTCTGTCGTTTTGGGTCTTATAAACGGCTGTTTCTTATAACCACTGAATCTTATAACCGGCGGTCACTGTATCACATGTGTAAAATTATATTACATGTTCATCAGTATCATTAAATAAGATTGCATCTAACTCATCCTGAGTTAAAATTTTACAATACGCTCATTTCAAACCGAATTCGAAAAACAAATAAATAAAAGTTAAGAAGCAGAAGTAGAAGAATAGTTCTTAAGAAAATCTATCGAACTCATAAAAATTGCGATACCTGACACTTGACTTCAGTCCCCGTGTTTTCGCCAGGTAATCAGCCAAAAGTAAGACCTGTCGCCAAAGTACTTCGGAGTAGAATGAATGACAGGTAGCCTCTTCCCCTTTGTCGGCGTTTTGAAGTCCAACCTCCCACCTTGAAAATGGGGGGTCACGATATCTCTGGCCCGCTAGGCCGTCTGCAGTATTTTGCTTGTAGGGCCGTTTCGGGAGCCAAAGGGTTAAGTTGTATGCTGCCTCTGCGTAACCGAGGGGTAGAAAGTCGAAATCCTCTGAAAAATCTTCAAATTTTGGTACCATTCAACTTGGCTATTTTGGACACACTAGGCAGTCACTGCATTCGACATTCATCGTTTCCCGTTCTACATGGTCGCCCTTGTACTCCATTTGAAGAAGGGGCGTTTTGCAGCTTGGATTTCTTCAGTTAAGGGAAGTTCCCCTGAAGATCCCCGAGTTTTCCTGGAGCCGTGTGACTCAGGGCTTCGGCTTCCTCTGCCGTTCCGTGGGGGTGTGGGGTGTGTGGTACTTGATTCATTCAATTAATCTTTGACATTGAGTCGATTCTGGTCGGACGGACTGGCTTAAAGCACGTCTTTTCCCATGGCCTTAGCTGGGTCGTCTGTAGACGACTTCCAGTGGTGCGGAACTAACCCCGTAAACAGAGAGGTAGGTCGGGTCCGCACTACTGTCTCCTAGTCTCCTAGCTTGAAATATACTTGGGAGAATGAGGCTGAGAATCGGTGGAAGGATATTCCCACCATGATTCGGAGAGGACCTCTACTGCAGGCTGACGCTTCAGCCACTGCAGGAATTTCCCCTCCTGTCGTTCCTACGCAAATAGGTTTTACCTCTTTTCTATTCTATCCTTTCTTCCCCCGCAGGTCCCTTAATCTATCCCCCTTTGGCCTGTGCGGGCTTCTTTTCTTTCTCCCTTTTCTTCTCCTGAGGTCTGTCTTCTTTTTCGTTCCGGTGGTTCTGGGGCATTATCTCAGTCTCTTTGTGTGTTTTTTTTCTGGCCACTTAAGTTGTGGCCCTTGTTGAGTTGGATTTTTCTGGTTAGCTCTAAAATGTCCCAGGGTTCTGGGATATTGTCCCAGTTTTGTATGGTTGTGCCCGAGCCACCTAAGATGTGACCCTTGTTGCGCTGGGGTATCGTCCCAGCAACTCCATCTCTCTTATGTTTTCCCTCCTCAATAGTGGGGGTTTTGAGTTGTGCAACGGGACCTCTCCGCGAATGGGGTATTGTCCCAGCGACCCCGTAGTTGGGTGTTCCCATCTCAGTAGTGGCGGTCTTTTGTTTCCCGGTCTTTCCCCCCGGTATCGTGTTGTCTTTCCTGCCAGCTTAATCATCTTCTCTTTCAGCTCCTAACCCCCCTTCCTTTTCAGACTCCCGCCCCTGCTGCTTTACCCCCCCCCCCCTTGTCTAACTCGCTGTGCTGTATTCTTTTCAGGAAGAAGACAGCAGAGTCCTGGACATCGGAGGCCTGCAGTAGCTTGGCAGAGTGGTCTTTCAGGATATCCCTGGCTCTTGGCTATGGCCCGCGTTTGGGCCCCTGCCTGGGTGCCCTCCAGTAGAGGTCTGTGGTCCCTCTGCCTCGGGGATGTCTCAGTAAGTTCGTCGTGTTCGTTGGGTCGACATGGCAGGCTTTGGCTCTGGTTATCCCCTCCCTGTTCTCCCTCCTCTAACCTTTCCCTTTCAGATTCCCTGCTCAGCGTCCCGGAACCTGTGGTGTAAGTGCCTTAGTTTAATTCTTCCCCGGGTAAATCATCCTTGGGTGTTAACCCTTCATAGGGTAAGTCTCAAAGTTGTGCTCTGTATTGGGGATTGCTTAGTTGTAAAACTATTTTTAGTTTCTCCTTGTAGTCTAAGTAGTCTAAGTTTTAGTTAGTCTTTGTTAGCTAGCCTTAGTATTAGTTAGCGGTACTTGATATTCTTGGCTCTGCTCTGCCTTCTAGGGTTGTTGTATCTCTTTTTGGCCGTGGTCAGCCAGTGGGCCCAGTCCTTGGGTTCGTTCACCCTCCTCAGCTTTAGCACGTTTCAGCTGTCTAGCTGCTTTCCCCGGTTTCGGCCCTCTCGCGGCATCCCTTGCGTTTTTTTTTTCGTTTTTTACCCTTGCCCCTCTTATCTTTAGTTTATAGTTATTTTATTAGGTTAAGTTAACCTGGCAGCACAAGTATATGCCCGGGTTACGACAGCGCCTCTTTAAGTTGTATGCTGCCTCTGCATAACTACCGAGGGGTAGAAAGTCGAAATCCTCTGAACAATTATCAAAATTTTGGTGCCATCCAACTTGGCTATTTTGGAAACATTAGGCAGTCACTGCATTCGACATTCATCGTCTGCCGTTCTACATGGTCGCCCCTGTACTCTATTTGGAGAAGGAGCGTTTTAACGCTTGGGTTTCTTCAATAAGGGAGTTACACTGAATATTCCCGAGTTTTCCGGGAACCGCATGGTTCTGGGCTTCAGTTTCCTCTGCCGTTTCGTAGGATGTGGTGTGTGTGGTGCTTGAGTCATTCAATTAATCTTTGACATTGAGTCGATTCTGGTCGGTCGGACTGGCTTAAGCACATGTCTTCCCCCGAGGACTCAGCTGGGTCGTCTGTAGACGACTTCCAGTGGTGCGGAACTAACCAGTAAACCGAGAGGTAGGTCGGGTTCGCACTACTGTTTCCTAGTTCCTAGCTTGAAATCTACATTTGTGATCTTGAATGTCCTAGGGGAGAACAAGTGCACCCCTTGTCCTTTCCTATGGGCGCCCATAGAGCTTTTTTCATGGTGACAAACTGAAGATTGAGACTTTCAATATCGATTAGCTAACCTGTCTAATGAGTCACATTTTCCAATATAGCAAAATCAAGGATGAGTTCAATATCTACTAGCTTGAAGACTACATTTGCAACCTTAAACGTCCACAGTAGGGCAAGTTTTTCCTTGCATTCCCTTATGAGAGCCCATGGCAAGGACACCCATAGAATTAATTCCTTCGGTAACAAATTCGAGGATGAGGCGGTTCATATCGACTTCTTATAATCTATATTTGTAACCTTAAACGTACACATTAGGGCAAGTTTCACCTTGCGTTCCCTTATGGTCGTCCATGGCAAGGACACCCATAGAACAAATTCCATCGGCGACAAACTCAAGGATGAGACATTCCACATCGACTAAATTGAGACTTGCATGGTTAACCTTGAACGTCTATGGGACAAGTGTCATCCTTTCCTTCCACTATGGGTGTCCATGTAGCATTTTCCAGAAGGGAACTCAAGAATGAAGCATTTAATATCGACTAGCTGGTAACCTACATTTGCAACCTTGAATATCCTGTTGAGATTAAGTGCTCCCTTGCCGTGCTCTATGGGCTCCCTGCTTATACTATTGCCCTCAGGGCAGAACCTAACGGAGCCAAAGTTTCGATTTCCTCAGGGGTGGTAAACAGTCTTTCCAGACCCTCCAAATGTCTCTGTGACATACTGAAACATTGCACACTTACCATGGACGCCCATAGGGGATATTGAACGTCACGAATATCAAACTAATGGATACTGTATGACTCGTCCTTGAGATTGTCTCCGCTGGTAAAAGTTCTATTGACGTCCTTGTCATGGGCGTCCATAGAGGAACGTAAGGGAGCACTTGCCTTCCCGTGAACATTCAAGGTCACAAATGTAGGTGTCAAGCTAGTAAATATTGTACTCTCATCTCATCTTTGAGTACGCTCTTCTTAGAAAAAGCGCTATGGACGCCCTCGCCATGGGAGCCCATAAAATTTTTGAAAGCCACAAACGTAGGTATCAAGCTAATCGATATTGTACGTCTTGTCCTTGAGTTTGCCTCCGCTTTAATAAGTTCTATGGTCACCTTTGCCATGGGTGCCCATAGAGGAGAGCAAGGGGGCGCTTGCTCTCCCTTGGACGCTCAAAGTCCCAAAGTAAGTATCAAGCTAGTCGCTACTATACGTCTCATCCTTGAGTTTTCCCCTTTGAAAAAATTCTATGTGTGCCCTTGCCATGGGCGCTCATAGAGAAGCGGGAAGGGCACTTGCTCTCCCGTGGACGGTCAAGGTCACAAAAGTAGGTATCAAGCTAGTACATAATTATGTCTCATCCTTGAGTTTGACCATCCCAGGAAAAAGTTTTATGTTCGCCCTTGAATCCTACTCCTTCGAAACAAGGTCAACCTGTTCCTGCAGTTACAACACTATATTTTGATCACACTATAATTTTGACACACACACCCTCTCTCTTATTCGTGCTCTAATCACGTTAATTATAAAATGTTATACCTAATTTTGATTTTTTTTTTCAGAATGCATCTACATATAGAATTTCATGGCTATACGTACTCTCTCTCACTCTCTCTTTTGTAAAATCTCTAATTTCGAATAATCCGTGTTTTAATCACATTAATTTTAAAATATTCTACTATTCTGTAGAAAATTAGAAACAGTTAATTAAAACACGAATAATTCGAAATTAGATATTTTAAGAGAGAGAGAGTACGTATAGCCGTGAAATTCTATATGCATATGCATTCTGTAAAAAACTGGAATTAGGTAGAACATCTTGTAATTAACGTGATTAAAACTCGGGTGAGAGAAAAAATGTCAAATTATAGTGTTGTAATTGCAGGAGAGGTCAACCTTGTTCAAAAGGAGTGGGATTCAAGGGTGTTCATAAAAGTTTTCCTGGAATTCAAGGATGAGAATTAAATATATCTAGTATTTTGATACCTACATTTGAAACCTTGAATGTTCACGGGAGGACAAGTGCTCCTCGCGCTCCCCTATGGGCGTCCATGGCAAAAGCACCTATAGAACTTTTCCAGGGGGTAAACTGAAGGGTGATAGGTACAATACCGACTACTTAACACCTACCTCTGTGAACTTGAACATCCACGGGATGGTAAGTTCCCCCCCCCCTCACGCTCCCCTATGGACGCCCACAGCAAGAGCGCTTATATTACTTACTAGCCGCCTTTGGCGACCAGCCTGTTCGCTACTCTTGAAAATTCTGACGGTGGCAAATTTTGATCGTTGCAAACTCGCTGGCGCGACCTACCAGAAAGGTGTAAGGTAACTGTTTGGACGGCCAGGAAGTGCCACCCAATTTAGACCGGAACTCAGTGGGGAAGGCATCCACAGGGACCGTACACTCCTTCCCCTACCACCAACCTCTCGGAAGGACTTACGGTCCCACATGTTTAACGTGATCGTACTCCACTGGGTTACTGCGCCTTCGCGACAATCTCCATAACTTTCTTTTTATTCACCCAATTTAGACCGGGACCCAGTGGGGGAGGCATCCACAGGGACCGTACCATCCTTCCCCTACCAACAACCTCTCGGAACGTCTTACGGACCCACATGTTTAATGTGATCGTACACCGCCTGAACACGGAGGCAGTTCAGGCACTGGCGGGAATCGAACCCGGGCCTACCGAGTGCATTTCCCGTGCGCTAACTTCCCGCGCGCTAATTTAAATTTTATAATGACCATATGCTAAGCTCTAATTCCATCATCCTCATTCCATCGTTCCATCATTTAAAATATCCATAAATTAAAACGTTCCATCAATCATCAATATCGTTCCACAAATACATAAATATAATAATTTCAAATACATCACCACAATTCAATCCACCATAATGCAATCATTTAAATTATTTAAAATATCCATTTAAAATATCCATAAATTAAAATATCCATTTAAAATATCATATAAATATAATCATTTCACCCGTTGTATACAACACATATCTTAATTCATTTAAAACCGGAAGGGCGATGGTCTACATGGAGACGGGGAGAAAATTCAACGGGTGAAAACGCGGTTCGCCGAGAAATTGGAAATCCTTAGGTCATTAAAATCGCGATCCTGTGAATATTTATAATTATTTCTTGACCAGAGTGGACTTGTAAGAATGCCAGATATTTGACCTTTCTAAAAATGTAAATTATTAGTCGAAATTCTGAGTACTTTTTACTATGCGAGAATTTAAAAACCAAAAATCGTTTTTTTGAGTCAAAAGTGACTTTTGCTTTAAAATCATAAAAAAATATTAGAATTTATCTCTGAGATTTGAAATTGATATATTTTTACTCGAAATTCTCTGCTCTTTCCGATGGTGTGATTTGTTTTTTTCTACAATGTCTGGATCGAGGAGAAAAAGGGGCACAAAGGTCAAAAAACGGTCGAAATCGCATAAAACATTAAATAACAAAAAAAATAATTAAAATTTTAAAAATCGGTTTTCACGTGTCCCCTTCCCACCCTCCCGGGTCTCCGATTGCCAAATTTCGTAGCTCTCCGACGCGCGGTCGCTGAACGTATAGTGTATAAGACAGACAGACAGACAGACGCACAGACAGACATTGCCTTTTATTATATAGACTAGCCGCCTTTGGCGACCAGCCTGTTCGCTACCCTTGAAAATTCTGACCGTGGCAAACTCGTTGGCGCGACCTACCAGAAAGGTGTAAGGTAACTGCTTGGAAGGCCAGGAAGTGCCACCCAATTTAGACCGGAACCCAATGGGGGAGGCATCCAAAGAGACCGTACCCTCCTTCCCCTACCACAAACCTCTCGGAAGGACTTGCAGTCCCACATGTTTAACGTGATCGTACTCCGCGTGAACACGACTGCAGTTTTGGCAATGGCGGGAATCGAACCCGGGCCTACCGAGTGAAATTCCCGCGCGCTAACCACTGGGCTACCGTGCCATCCGCGACAATCTCCATAACTTTATTTTTATTCGGCCAATTTAGACTGAAACCCAGTGGGGGAGGCATCCACATGGACCGAACCCCCCTTCCCCTACCACCAACCTCTCGGAAGGACTTACCGACCCACATGTTTAACGTCATCGTACTCCGCGTGAACATGGCGGCAATTTTGGGAATCGAACCCGGGCCTACCAAGTGCAAATCCCGCGCACTAACCACTGGGGTACTTCACCCTCCGCGATATTCTTCATAACTTTCTTTTTATTCACCCAATTTAGACCGGAACCAAGTGGAAGAAGCATCCACAGGGACCGTACCCTTCTTCCCCACCCACCAACCTCTCGGAAGGCTTACAGACCCACATGTTTAACGTGATCGTTTACGCGGCAATTTTGGGAATCGAACCCGGACATACCGAGTGCAATTTCCGCGCGCTAACCATTGGGCTGCTTTGCCCTACGCGACAATCTCCATAACTTTCTTTTTATTCATCCACAGGGACCGTACCCTCCTTCCCCTACCACCAACCTCTCGGAAGGACTTCCGGACCCACATGTTTATTGTGATCGTACTCCGCGTGAACACGGCGGCAGTTTTGGAAGTGGCTGGAATCGAACCCGGGCCTACCGAGTGCAATTCCTGAGCGCTAACCACTGGGCTGCCTCGCCCTCCGCAACTTTCTTTATATTCACCCAATTTAGACGGGAACTCTGTGAGGGAGGCATTCATAGGGACCGTACCCTCCTTCCCCTACCACCAATCTCTCGGAAGGACTTCCGGACCCACATGTTTATCGTGATCGTACTCCGCGTGAACACGGCGGCAGTTTTGGAAGTGGCGGGAATCGAACCCGGGCCTACCGAGTGCAATTCCTGAGCGCTAACCACTGGGCTGCCTCGCCCTCCGCAACTTTCTTTATATTCACCCAATTTAGACGGGAACCCTGTGAGGGAGGCATCCACAGGGACCGTACCCTCCTTCCCCTACCACCAACCTCTCGGAAGGACTTACGGGCCCACATGTTTAACGTGATCGTATTCCGCGTGAACACTTCGGCAGTTTTGGCAGTGGCGGGAATCGTACCCGGGCCTACCGCTAACTTCCCGTGCGCTAATTTACAATTTAAAATGACCATATGCTCTCTAGGCTCTTAATTCCATCATCCTCATTCCATTGTTCCATCATTTAAAATATCCATCATTCCATCATTTAAAATATCCATAAAATTAAAATATCCATCGTTCCATCATTTAAAATATCCATAAAATTAAAATATCCATTTAAAAAATCCATATCGTTCCATCATTTAAAATATAAATATAATAATTTCTACAATGCATATGTTAAGCTCTTATTTCATTTAAAATCGGAAGCGCGGGAAACGGAAAGTAAAAACCAATTCGGTTTCTTATTGTCCCACTTATCGCTATGCATATACAGAACCGTGACGTCACCTCCACCTTGACGTCCCCACCCACCACTTTCCCTGCTTCTGTGGGGGAGAAACGTCGGTTAAGAAATGCTTTAGCGGATCGCCGAGAAATTGAAATTCGGAAAATCTTAAAATCCCGATCCTGTGGCCAATACGGAATATTTCTTGACCAGATTGGACTTGTAAGAATGCCAGATATTTGACCTTTCTAAAAATGTAAATTATTAGTCGAAATTCTGAGTACTTTTTACTATGCGAGAATTTAAAAACCAAAAATCGTTTTTTTGAGTCAAAAGTGACTTTTGTTTTAAAATCATAAAAAAATATTAGAATTTGTCTCTGAGATTTGAAATTGATATATGTTTACTCGAAATTCTCTGCTCTTTACGATGGTGTGATTTGTTTTTTTCTACAATGTCTGGATCGTGGAGAAAAAGGGGCAAAAAGGTCAAAAAACGGTCGAAATCGCATAAAACATTAAATAACAAAAAAAATAATTAAAATTTTAAAAATCGGTATTCACGAATCCCCTTCCCCCCCCCCCCCCCCCGGGTCTCCGATTGCCAAATTTCGTAGCTCTCCGATGCGCGGTCGCTGAACGTTCAATAAAATATCCATTCGTTCAATTATTTAAAATATTCAATATCGTTCCACAAATACATAAATATAATAAGTTCAAATACATCACCACAATTCAATCCACCATAATGCAAGCATTTAAATTATTTAAAATATCCATAAATTAAAATATCCATTTAAAATATCATATAAATATAATCATTTCACCCGTTGTATACAACACATATCTTAATTCATTTAAACCCGGAAGGGCGGTCGGTCTCCATGGAGACGGGGAGAAAATTCAACGGGTGAAAACGCGTTCGCCGAGAAATTGGAAATCCTTAGGTCATTAAAATCGCGATCCTGTGAATATTTATAATTATTTCTTGACCAGATTGGACTTGTAAGAATGCCAGATGTTTGACCTTTCTAAAAATGTAAATTATTAGTCGAAATTCTGAGTACTTTTTACTATGCGAGAATTTAAAAACCAAAAATCGTTTTTTTGAGTCAAAAGTGACTTTTGCTTTAAAATCATAAAAAAATATTAGAATTTGTCCCTGAGATTTGAAATTGATATATTTTTACTCGAAATTCTCTGCTCTTTCCGATGGTGTGATTTGTTTTTTTCTACGATGTCTGGATCGTGGAGAAAAAAGGGCAAAAAGGTCAAAAAACGGTCGAAATCTCATAAAACATTAAATAACAAAAAAAATAATTAAAATTTTAAAAATCGGTTTTCACGTGTCCCCTTCCCACCCCCCAGGGTCTCCGATTGCCAAATTTCGTAGCTCTCCGACGCGCGGTCGCGAAACGTATAGTGTATAAGACAGACAGACAGACAGACAGACAGACGCACAGACACACAGACATTGCCTTTTATTATTTAAGATTCCAGTGGGGACACACTCAAAGGCGACAATATCGACTAGCTTGATACCTGCATTTGAAACTTTCAACATCCCCATGGTAAGGGCGTCAATATAAATTTTTCCAAGGAGGGTATACTCAAGGATAAAACATCTAATATCTCCTGGCCTGCGCCTGACACCTATACATTTGTGACCTTGAATGTTCACGGGTGGGTAAGTGGCCCCTTACTCTCCCCTATGGGCACCCATGGCGAGGGCCATACTAAAACTTTTAACAGCGAAAACAAACACAAGGATGTGACGTACAGTATTGATTAGATTGATACCTATATTTGAGATGTTCTATGTTCCCTGTGGGCGCCCATGGCATGTGTCGAAAGCCCAGGCCTTCCGACTCGTCCGAGGACATGGAGCAGCAAAATGGGCAGCCGGGCTCATGGTATGTGTGCAATGTTTCGGTCTTTCATGTTATAGAGACTTTTGGAGGATTTTGAGACTATTTTTCACCCCAGTGGAAATCGAAAAATGGAAGTATCCACCTCCATTAAGTTCTGCCCCGAGGTCAATTGTATAAGCAAAGAGTCCTTGCGATGGGCACCCATAAGGGAAGGAACTTATCCCTTCCCCTGGACATTCAAGGTCTCAAATGTAGGTATCAAGGTAGTCGATATTGTATGTATCATTCATGGGTTTGCTCCCTGGCAAAGTGCTATGGGCGCCCATGCTTATAGCATCAACAACGGGACAGAACCTAACAGAGGTGGATACTTCTATTTTTCTCCCAAGGGTAGACAAGATATGTGGGGTGCAAAAGTCTTTCCAAATCCTACAAAATCTCTACGATATAGCAAGCTGAAACTTTGACACCTGCTATCATGGGCGCCCATAGGGGAGCGCAAGGGTGCAGTTTCTCTCTATGGACATTCAAGTTCACAAATGTAGTTATCTAGTCGATATTGTATGTCTCATTGAGTTTGCAACCTCCGGAAAAGTTGAAGTTGCGTGGGAGCTCATAGGGGAGGGCAAAGAGGCACTTACTCTTCTCTGGACTTTTAAGGTCACATATCTAGACTAGTCAATATTGTAAGTCTCATACTTGAGTTTGTCGCCGCTGGAATTAGTCTATGGGTGTCCTTGCAATGGACACCCATAAAGGAACTTAAAATGAAACTTGCCCTCCCATGGATATTTAAAGTTACAAATGCAGTTCCAAGCTAGTCAATACTGAAAGCCTTATCCTTAAGTTTGTCGCCGATGGAATTAGTTCTATGGGTGTGTATGCCATGGGCGCCCATACGGGAATGCTTGCCCTCCCGTGGAAGTTTAAGGTTATAAATATAGGTTACCAACTAGTCGATATTGAACGCCTCAGCCTTGAGATTTCCTCCTGTAAAATGTTACATGGGCGCCCATTGTGGAGGGAAAGGGCACTTGTCCTCACATAGACGTTCAAGGTTAGACATGTAAGTGTCAATCTAGTCGATATTGAACGCCTGAGTTTATCGCCGATGGAATTATTTCTATGAGTGTCCTTACCATGGGCTCCCATAAGGGAACGCAAGGGGAAACTTGCTCTATCGTGGGCGTTTAAGGCTACAAATGTAGATTACTTACAAGTCGATGTTGTTGTTGTTGAGACCCAGACCGTCCGACCTACCAGAAAGGTGTAAGGTAACTGTATGGACGGCCGGGAAGTGCCACCCAATTTAGACCGGAACCCAGTGGGGGAGGCATCCACAGGGACCGTACCCTCCTCCCCCTACCACCAACCTCTCGGAAGGACTTACGGACCCACATGTTTAACGTGATCGTACTCCGCATGAACACGGCGGCATTTGTGGTAGCGTGCAAATCTAGCGCGCAAACCACGGGGATATCGCACCCGAGATGGCCAACAGCACGCGGTGTTCCGAGGTGGTCACCCACCAAGTACTAACCGCGCCCGATGCTGCTTGACTTCGGTGATCTAACGAGAACCGGTGTTTTCAGCACGGTACGGCCGTTGGCCCTTACAAGTCGATGTGGAAGTCCTCATCCTTGAGTTTATCGCCGTTGGAATTAGTTCTATGGGCGTCCTTGCCATGAGCTCCCATAATAGAACTAAAGGGAACTTGCCCTCCCATGGACGTTTAAGGTTACAAATGTAGTCTACAAGTTAGTAGATATTGAACGGCTCATCCTTGAGTTCCCACCTGGAAAATGTTACATAGTGGAGGGCAAGGAGGACACTTGCCCTCCCATAGACGTTAATTAATTTAATTCTAATTTAAACGGTAGTGCATTTTAAATGTGACTAAGTTCTTTAATTGAAAATGATATATCCATATTAAAAGAGGAAAAAAGTTGCAAGACTTTCTTGCGCTGTTCATGCGACTTGGGCATGAAAAAAAATCAACAACATAATAAAGTTCATTTGTAACTTTTACAATAAAAGCAGGAGTAACTCCTAATACTAGTAGTTTGATAGCATTGAAAAGACTCTAAATAAAGAAATAGAAATAATAAATAATATAAAATTTTAATAAAAAAATATATATAATATATATATAATATATATATATATATATATATATATATATATATATATATATATATATATATATATATATATATATATATAATGTGTGTGTGGGTGTGCGTGTGTGTGTCAAAATCCAACGAATACACGAATTGAACTGTAAATTTCCACATGAAGAAACCAACTCTCTTATCATTTATCTGCGGCCACACACCTATCTGACATCACACAAAAAGAAACCAGCTGTCGTAAACAAACGGGGGAAGGCTACGAAAGACGTTAAGCGCGCACTCAAACATTCATTTTTTGGTGTGTAAAGGTGAAGCAAACTTACAGGCAAATTTGTTCCAGCACAATTTCACTCAAACTCCCGTGACGCATTCGCATTAGCAAATCTTGACTCGGGGGAAATAGTTGTATACTAAGGATACAGTGCCTAGAACTAATAGTGTGCCGACCGCCTATACCTCCCAATGCTGGGAGTTGTTCCTGAAAAGCCGCCTCCGCCAGACGGCGTTGGTCTCGAATAAGCGGTCTAAAGAGGAGGAGTTAACATTGAAACTAATGGGAATTTATTGCAAATGAAATGGCCGATACCTTTCGAAATAACTGAAGAATTTGTGTGAAATTTGGTGTGATTATTATAAGTGGTATACATAAAAAGTCATTTGATTTTCAGAGAGATTGAGCTAGGGATATATTAGTATTTTTAAAATTTTATTTAACTTGATCTGGTGTTCGTTCAAACCTTTGAGGTCCAAAATAATCAGGTTCATTTATCACAGTAACGTGAAATTTATTATGACGTTTCCTCTTGTGGTATATTTCAGTTCTTTCGAATTTGAAGCTTATCGGGCTAGCCCGTCCAGGCCCCGCCATAGAACTTTACCTTGTTTTTGAGAATATCTCGAAAATCAGAGAAAGTAGGAAATCAAAATTTATATATCGTTTTCTTTTGGGGTATATTTTAATTCTTTCAATTTTGGACCGTCCCGGGTTAGCCCGTCTTGGGCCCGCCTTAGAAACTCACCCGTTTTTGCGGTATAACTCGAGAACTGTATCTAAAAATTCGAAATTTAGCATATCCTTGTCATTTGCTGTATATTTTAACTCTTTGGATTAAAAATCTTTTCGGGCTAGCCCGTCTTGATTCCAACAAAAGGAATATATCGTTTTTTGAGAATAACTCAACATTCGGAGCATCTAGAATGTCTAAATTTAATATATCATTGTTCTTTGGGAAATATTACATTTCATCGCATTTCGAACCTTATCGAGTTAGCCCGTATTGGGCCCGCCATAGAAATTTACTCTCTTTTCAAGAATAACTCGATCAATCGGCGTAGCTAAAAAAAGTAAATTTTATATATCATTTCCTTTTGGATGGATTTTAATCTAGATTTTGAACCTCTTCGGGCTAGCCCGTCTTGGATCCGCTGAAGAATGCATTCGTTTTTGAAGAATAACACGAGAACCGAAGTAGCTAAAAATTCCAAGTTTAACATGTCTTTGGCTTTTGGGGTATATCTAAGTTTCTTCGGATTTGAACTTTATCGGAGTAGCCCGTCTTGGTCCCGACATAGGAATGGACCCGCTTTTTTAGAATAACTGGAAAATCGGGGAAACTGGAAAATACAAATTTAGTACATCCTTATCGTTTGGGGACTATTTTAATTTCTTCTATTTTGAACCGTATCAGGCGAACCCGTTTTGGGCCCGCCTTAGAAATTCTCTTTTTTGGGGGAATAACTCTAGAACCGGAGAATCTAAAAGTTTCAAGTTTAGAATGTCGTTGCCATTTGCGGTATGTCTTAGCTCATTGGATTTTAAACCTGATCGGGTTAGCCCGTCCCGGTCCCAACAAGAATGTACTCGTTTTTTAAGAATAACTCCAAAACAGTAGTAACTAGAATATCTAAATTTACTATATCACTGTCTTTTAGGGTATATTTTCTTTCTTTGGATTTTGAACCTTATCAGACTCTCCCGTCTTGGGCCCGACATAGTGATAATGTACTCGTTTTTCGAGAATAACTCGTAAATCGGAGCAGCTAAAAAATCTAAATTTAGTATATCAATTTCTTTTGGGGTTTATCATAATTTATAATTTGAACCTCATTAGGAAGGAATGCAATCGTGTTTGATGAATAACTCGAGAATCGGAGTAGCTAAAAATTCCAAATTTAGCATGCTAATTGTCTTTTGTGGTATATTTCATTTTTTCGACTTTGAACTTCATTCAGCTAGTCCGTGCTGGGTCTGCCATAGGAACATACTAATTTTTTTAGAATAACCCGAAAACTGGAGCAGATAGAAAACCCAAATTTAGCATATTAATTCCTTTTCGGATACAATTTAACATTTTCGGCTTATATATAATTATAATTAGTGGCACAGGCATGAGAGATGGGATGTGTGGTAAAAAACCTCATTTGCCGAACAATTACATTAGTTGTCAAAATTGTCCATATTTAAAAAAATGAATTTTGTACTATAAGCTCCATTCGATCGTCGATCTTCTTTTTTCCTAGATACATAATTACATCCATATGCAAATGAGCTAAGAAGTGCGAAATTTGTCCACGGATGTTGGATCGGTACACTAGGAGTACGAGTAAAGTTTGCGGTTCTGTGTGATCTGACGAAGGAGATTTTTGTCTTCGAAACCGGTCGATATTAGCATTTTGAGTTGTATTTTGCTTTTTACGAAGATAGTTTTATTTCTTTAGCAGAAATTTGGATAGCACATATTGATATTGTTTACTTGAAATAAAAAAAAGCTTTTTAATTAAAGCTTTTAAAAATTATTGAAAATTTTCAATAATTTTTAAAAGCTTTAATTTTTAAATTGAATAACTTGAATCAATGCTTTAAAACCAAACTTTTGTTTTGCATTTTGATACATATTACCATGTAAACCTAAAAAATAATGTATGATAATATCTAACCGATATTTTGTTTTATTTCATATGTTCGGCTACTGGAGAAAATGTCTGTGGGTGGCCGTGTGAATTTGGAAGAAAAACATGAAACACCATTGCCGCTTGAACATTAGAACAAGGTGGGGGCTGCCTACAAGTGCTGTCTGTTTTGTACGGTGAAAGATAGCGCTGATAAGAATTTCGATTGAGAGTGGACATGTAATCGACCGCTATTTTATTTCGACAGGCGCGTCTCCTTCACATACGTTTCCGCAAGTTGCCACATCCCTTACACGAACAATGCTCAAAAGATCCGCAAATCAGCGGGGGCTCTGGAAATGGGTAGAACACCAGAAAAGGACATTTTGTACTGCCTTCAGGGTGGCCTCTAGATACAATAGGAAGTATCTCATTAGCACATTGGTCATTTAAGATCGAATCTGTTTTATCGTCACATGTATAATATTCTTTTTCGTTCATAATCTGCGAATTTCAGCATCCAAAAATCCCGTCACAAGACTTTTCTTTATTATACTATGTAGTACGAACCACTATATTACTATGAATCTTTAAAGTGCACCGTGGACTGGTTTCGCATTATTTAATTCTCTTGCATATGAGCGTAGCCAAGATCTAGGATAAGGGGGGTCGACGATCGAATGTGGGTTTACACAACAGTACAAAATACTTTTTCAAATATAATTCCTAAGGAGAACTAATGTAATTGTTTGGTAATTTATAATTTTTCTTCGATTTTCGAGTTATTTTCCAAAAACGAATGCATTCCAAAATGCACTCCTAATGCTTCTAAACGAATGCATTCCTAATGCTTCTAAACGAATGCATTCCTAATGCTTCTAAACGAATGCATTCCTGGGCAAAAACGGGGTAATTTAATGAAGTTTAAATTCCAAAGAATTAAAATATATCTCAAAAGAGAATAATATACTAAATTTAGACATTCTAGTTGCACGATTTTCAAGTACAGATCGGGCTAGCCCGTTAAGGTTTTAAATCCAAAGAGCTAAGATATACAGCAAATGACAACGACATTCTAAACTTGGAACTTTCAGATACTCCGGTTCTAGAGTTATTCCCCCAAAAAAGTGAATTTCTAAGGCGGGCCCAAAACGGGTTCACCCGATACGGTTCAAAATCGAAGTAATTAAAATATTCCCCAAAAGATAAGGATGTACTAAATTTATATTTTCTAGTTGTCTCGATTTTCCAGTTATTCTAAAAAAAAACGGGTCCATTCCTATGTCGAGTCCAGGACGGACTAACCGGATAACGTTCAAATCCAAAGAAACTTAAATATACCACAAAAGCCAACGATATGTTAAACTTGGAATTTTTAGCTATTGCGGTTCTCGAGTTATTCTTCAAAAACGAATGCATTCTTCAGCGGACCCACGACGGGCTAGCTCAATGGGGTTCAAAATCTAAATTAAAATCCATCCAAAAAGAAATGATATACTAAATTTACATTTTTAGCTACTCCGTTTGATCGAATTATTCTTGAAAAGCGAGTAAATTTCTATGGCGGGCCAAGACGGGCTAGCCCGATAAGGTTCAAAATGCGATGAAATATAATATATCACAAAGGACAATGATATAATAAATTTAGACATTCTAGATGCTACGAATTTTGAATTATTCTCAAAAAACGATATATTCCTCTTGTTGGGCTGAGGACGGGCTAGCCCGATGGGGTTCAAAGTCTAAATTAAAATCCATCCAAAAGGAAATGATATACTAAATTTATATTTTTCAGCTACGCCGTTTGATCGAGTTATTCTTGAAAAGCGAGTAAATTTCTATGGCGGGCCAAGACGGGCTAGCCCGATAAGGTTCGAAATGCGATGAAATATAATATACCACAAAGGACAATGATATATTAAATTTAGACATTCTAGATGCTCCGAATTTTGAATTATTCTCAAAAAATGATATATTCCTCTTGTTGGGCTCAGGAAGGGCTAGTCCGATGGGGTTCAAAATCTAAATTAAAATCCATCCAAAAGGAAATGATATACTAAATTTACATTTTTAGTTACTCCGTTTTATCGAATTATTCTTGAAAACAAGAAAATTTCTATGGCGGGCCAAGACGGGCTAGCCCGATAACGTTCGAAATGTGGTGAAATATAATATACCACAAAGGACAATGATATATTAAATTTAGACATTCTAGATGCTACGAATTTTGAATTATTCTCAAAAAACGATATATTCCTCTTGTTGGGCTGAGGACGGGCTAGCCCGATGGGGTTCAAAGTCTAAATTAAAATCCATCCAAAAGGAAATGATATACTAAATTTATATTTTTCAGCTACGCCGTTTGATCGAGTTATTCTTGAAAAGCGAGTAAATTTCTATGGCTGGCCAAGACGGGCTAGCCCGATAAGGTTCGAAATGCGATGAAATATAATATACCACAAAGGACAATGATATATTAAATTTAGACATTCTAGATGCTCCGAATTTTGAATTATTCTCAAAAAATGATATATTCCTCTTGTTGGGCTCAGGACGGGCTAGTCCGATGGGGTTCAAAATCTAAATTAAAATCCATCCAAAAGGAAATGATATACTAAATTTACATTTTTAGTTACTCCGTTTTATCGAATTATTCTTGAAAACAAGAAAATTTCTATGGCGGGCCAAGACGGGCTAGCCCGATAACGTTCGAAATGTGGTGAAATATAATATACCACAAAGGACAATGATATATTAAATTTAGACATTCTAGATGCTCCGAATTTTGAGTTATTCTCAAAAAACGATATATCCCTCTTGTTGGGCTCAGGACGGGCTAGCCCGATAAGATTTTTAATCCAAAGAGTTAAAATATATAGCAAATGACAAACATATGCTAAACTTCGAATTTTTAGATATACCTATTTTTGAGTTATACCAAAAGGTAAAGTCATATGGCGGGCCCAGGACTGTCTAGCCCGATGAGCTTCAAAATCGAAAGAACTGAAATGTACCACAAGAGAAAACGGCATACCGAATTTCACGTTACTGTGATGAATGAACTTGATTATCTTGGATCTCAAATGTTTGAGCGACCACAGATAAAGTTAAATAAAAATTTTAAAATATGAATATATCCCTAGGTCAATCTCTCTGAAAATCAAATGACTTTTTGTGTATACCACTTGCAATAATTACACTAAATTTCAGACAAATTCTTCAATTATTTCCAAAGATATCAGTCATTTCATTTGCATTAAATTCCCATTAGTTTAAATGTTAACTCCTCCGATTTTAACTGCTTATTCGAGACCACCGCCGTCTGGCGGAGGCAGTTTTTAGGGAACCTGTTTTTCGCCTCGGTCGGCACACTATTCATTCTAGGCATTGTACTAAGGATCACAGACTAATATTATGTTATTTGGTCGTAAAGGCTGAGTCTGCTAAAATTCCCGCGTGACGTTTTTATCATGTAGAATTTGGGCCCGAGTGAGTTGCGGAGACTAGCCGCTGTATTTGAACAATCGTTCACCAGTGGCAAACAGTTACACCTAACAACCGTTGCTGGTAGACATATATTGCAAGTTTTTCGGTTGAGTCAATTATAGATATACTGACGTGTATAGTGTTACAAAATTTTATATCTGTCATCATGCCTACCGTTTGTGGTGTTTTCAAATGCGGAAATCGTTCTGATCGAGACATCAAATCTTTTTTTAGACTCCCTGCTGTATTAAGTAGAGGAGATGAGACAAAAAAACGTCTTAATGAAGAGCGCCGGCGAAAGTGGCTATCTGTCATCAGAAGAGCTGACCTTAATGAAAATAAGGAACAATGGCTGAGAGTATGTGAAGATCACTTTATTTCAGGTAATTATTACTCATTTTTATCGTCACTCCATTAATTTAGTAAGAGGAAACTAAGAATTGTTTCTTTTCAGGATGATAATGAAAGGAAACTATTATACAGGTGTAGACAACTTTATTGTCTTAATGATAATATTTAAATATATCAAATCATTTTTAGTACAACATCATCATTGACAAAGTTTCAACAATTGATTCTTACGTTAATGCGTTTAAAACTCAATTTAGACATCACCGATTTGGACTATCAATTTCAAGTATCAAAAGCTACAGCATCTAGGACTTACTTGAATTGTATCTTCGCTATATACGCCAGGTTACAGAATTTTTTATTTTGGCCTGAACGCCATAATCTTTGCATAAATGTCCCGAATGCATTTCTTGAAACATTTTTGCGTAGAGTTGCTGTAATTATTGATTGTTTTGAAGTTTTTATTGAGAAGCCATCAAACTTAGTAGCTGGAGCAAAAACATGGTCAAATTATAAACATCAGTACACGTTAAAGTTTTTAATAGGCATTTATCCCCAGGGAGCAATTACTTTCATTTTATCATCTTGGGGTGGGAGAACGACAGATCAACATATCATTCAAAATTGTGGTATTATTGAAAAATTGATACCTGGTGATATTGTACTATGTGACAGAGGATTTAATATTAGCAGCGAAGTTCAGCTATACTGTGCTGAAGTAAAAGTGCCAGCATCTGCCAGAGGGAAGAAACAACAACTCAATGCGATAGAAGTTGAAGAAAGCAGAAACATTGCTCATATCTGAATACATGTTGAACGTGTTATTGGTGTTTTGAGGCAAAAATTCAGAATTTTACACAGTGTAATGCCAATATCCACTGTTTCAAGAAGTATACATGAAGAGAAGATACCTTTGGTTGACCAAATTGTTCAAACTTGCTGCTACTTGACAAATATTTGTACTTCTCTCATACCACTCAATTAGTTTTAAGATGACAACTTCTTTTGTTTCATTTTTATTCTTTTTACTATGTAAATATTAGTGTAAATGTGCAATACCCCAAGATGAGTACCATACCATTATTACATCTTCATTCATACAAGTGATGCTATGATTAATTTGATATTGACTTGTTTCTGTTGGTTTGAATTCCTTTTCTGTAAAAATGCCTTAGCATTTTAATATATATATAAATTTATATAGTAGGGAGGAGGCATATTTTGAACATATATTTTGAGAAAGTTCTATGGGAAATATTTATTTAAAATTAAGTAAAATGTAAATGTGCAATGTCAAAGATATTTGCAGGGCTTTCCATACAGAGAACTATACGAGTATTAGTCTCACAAAAGCCAAAAACCTACAAAGACGACCAGGGCAGCCCTCCCAATTAATGACTAGACAATTCCGGCTTCTTTTTTTATTCAATTCAAAATGTTGCAAAATGGACAAAAGTATAAAAATATTTCACCAGAAAATAAGTAAAGACACTGAGTTGCAACAATTGTGATATTTTAAATATTGCAGCTTTCCCAGCTATTGGAAAATCCAGGTTATAAACTAAGCTATCGAAATTATAACCACTTGATCCAAAACCCAATTATATACACTTGTAAGACTTTAAAAGAGAATGTTGCATCTCGAGTCGAATGGGGAATATGATGTCACAGCCAATCACGGGACATTTTGCGTTTGCTGAGATTTTGTGTTTTTTCTATTTTTGATATTTAAATAAATAATTGTTTTAAGAGATTTTCGCTTGGATATTTGGAATCAGAATAAAACTCTCTTTAAATATGAATTGGTTTTAAGAGTTTAAAAAAAAATTGGATTTGACCATTAAAGAAAAATGACATATTTTTTTTGACTATTAAAGAGAAATGACATATTTTATCAACTTAAAGTTAATGAAGTTAAACCACATTTTGTATGTCAATTTAGGCTTAGAAATTAGTGTAGGTTATGAACTGATGAAGTGTGATACCGGACAAGTGACGCTATAGAATGTCTTACGCTTCAGAACCAGCTATATCAACCATGTATTAAGAGGAATCCTCAGTGTTTCAAGCTTTGATTCGCTATCACTAGATGGCGCAACGTATTTGGACATGAATCCGTTTAACATTACAGAAGAGCAATAATTTGTCAATTCTATCTACCTCTGCCGCTTGGCGACATTCAAAGTGTGCCAAAAGATTAGTCCCATTTCTTCTATTGAAGAGGTGCGTCACCTCTGAAAGCTTCTATCGGGGGTGACGTATTTTCTGGGAATTCTCAGAAACAAGTTTACCAACCCCACCGCTGTGCCTGGGGGGTCAAGGAAGATCCCTTTGTGAATAAATAATTTTGGGATCATGAGTGGGGAAGGCTTTGGGATTCAGTTCGGATGCTTATGGTACGAACTCGTTATTTCGAGAGATATTGCTTACTAAAGAATATAGTAATGCTTGTATATTAAAATAATAAAAACGTGAAATATGCAATTCTATATATTTTAATATTCCTTCCATAAATAATTAAAAATATTAATTTAACATAATTTGCAAATAAATAATACAAATTTTAAGGAATTCGATTAAAGCGTTATTTTCTATGGAAAACAATGATAATTCTATGAACAGTATCATATGGGGTCAAACATACAAACAGGGCGGTCGAGAAATGATGGAAGCCAGGTTAATTTATGAAGAGGCCCTAGCCCCAAGGCGACCTCAATCGCTTTCTACGAGCTTGTATATGAAATGTGTTCAGGAGTACATATACTTTTCACCGAAATCTCAAATACAAAATATCTCGGAAAACATTACCTTATACTTCGATTTTGACTGACAGAGAAGTGTTCAGGAGTACTTATAATGTATTATTTTCCATTTATGTTGGCCCTATGTTTTAAAAGTGAAGTGGTCCCAATCAACATTAACAAACATTTTATCAAATGGCAAGTGCTCTGTAGAACTCCAATTCAAATTTTATGATTGGTCAAACATAGGGAAGTGTTTAAAATGTGTTCAGGAGTCCCTATAACGTGACAATACGAAAATTGTCAGATAAACACCTTATACCTAGATTTTAATTGACGAATAAGCACAACTCCTGGATTCATGTCTACGATCAGGAACTGTTTTTTTCCTACTCAGACCATCCAAGAAACCAGAAATTATAAAGTGACTGTTTGGGCAGTCTGAACAGTGCCATCCAATTTAGACTGGAACCTAATAGGTGTAGCAAACCACAGGGTCTATACCATACTTTTACATACTTGTAATACATATACATACTTTTAACTGCAAATGAATGGACACAATTAGTTAGAAATTATCAAAAGCTGTCCTAGAGATATCGGATTTTTTTTCTACATTTAGTGCTATACTAGCCGAATACCCGTTGAAAATCAACGGTCTTGATTGAGGAAGATTTTGAACTCCTGAACCCATTTGTACGGCACGAACTTCTTGCAATTGTTTGGGCAACCAGAGTAATCAGATGGGGGTGGCAGCTAATGAGACCGTACCATCCTTCCCCTAACCTCTTGGATTGAGGGACAGGAAAATTGAACATTTCAGCCATAACCAGCTTGATGTTTTTGAAATTTTTATTCACATACTGCAGATACACTTTGGGCCATATATATATATAAATGTGACCCCCCCCCCCCCCTCCTCTTAAATCGAATGTTATTCTGACACTCTACCCTCTCCCTCTTAGAAATTCTGAAAAATTATGTAAAACAGCCTCCTCCCCCAAACAACCGGAAAAAATTAAAATAATCCATCCTCGGAAAAAATAAATTTATTAATGTGCCCCCCCCCCCCCCTCCCTTTAAATTGAATATTAAAATATTGAATATAATGTAAGAATGTTCTTCTATAGTGGTCAGATGTCCTTATAACGTTTCTTTACATTAATTTTTTGAATACAAAAATTATTGGATAAATACTTTATACCTTTATAAAGGCTTTGATGAATAAGCACATTTTCTGTCCAATTTCTAATGCTACAAACTTATTTTATTCATACCCAAACCATCCGATCTACCAGAAAGTATAAAGTAAAATTGTTTGGGCAACCAGAACAGTGTCAAACAGTTTAGACCGAAATCAAATGGAGATGGCAACTAAAGACCGTACCCTACTTCGTCTAACCTCTTAGAATAAAGCCCAGCAAAATTGAACATTTTAGCTGTAGCTAGTTTACTATTCACTAAATTGTGACGCATGATACAGCTGCACTCTGGGCCATATATATATATATATATATAATTCACTTTGTTTTTATTATTTGTCCTTCCACTAGCCAATAGACAGTTCCAATGGTGCCCATAGGTAAATACTATCGCCATTGTCAGAAACTAGCTATTCTATCAGTTTTAATTTGAATTGTATGGCTGTTCTGACAAAATATTTTTGCATAGCTGAAAATAAAATCTATCGACAAATTCCGCTGATCAGCAACCTCAAATATGACTTAACTATTTTTCCTCTAACTAATCTTTCGGATGGAGGGCCACAAAAACATAACTTTTCAATCCTGGCCAGTTAGATTTTTTTTTTAATTTTCACTAATCAGACATACACATGACGAAGACACACTTTAAAACAGATGTCTATTTATCTACGAACAATGGTGTCTTACGAGGTCAGACAATCATCCTCCATAAGCGATAGAGTCCATATATTAAAATATTTTATTAATTAATACATCAATTGGGAGTCATTTTCATTAATTTAGCGTCATTTTTGTAATTTTGACGATATTTTCATCAATTTGGCAACATTTAAAAAGTCGGCAAGTTGGAGATATTCGACAAATACTTCACCAAAATTTTGCCAAATGCTACGGACGGAAAATTGGGCTTTTTATAGTAAATTCTTATATTCTTTTCAAGATATTGAATTTTAGTCAATAAGTCGTCATTTTCATTGATTAAGTGTCATTTTAATCAATTTGGCGACACTTTCATTAACTTGTTAATATATGGAAAAGTCGTCAAGTTGGCGATATTCCGCTAACTTCGTTGCCAAAATCTTGCTAAGCATTACGAATGAAAAAATAAGTTATTCTTATAGCAAATAAATAACTATTGGTTTTCAAATAAAAAAGTATTACCCAAAGTATCTTTTCTCATGAATGGAACGAGCTAGATCCATGGGAATGATGTTAGCCAATTTATCACATGATATTATATATGAAAAGTGAACATATTTCACAATATTTAATAATTTTTTGATAAATTTATTTGAAAAATATGCAATATTTCGCGAACGGTTTATGCTAGCGTTCTAAAGTTTGTATTAATTGTTTTCTAATAAAAACTACGTAAGAAATAACTATTTGCATAACACTTTATTAAGGGTTTTGATTTTTTCAAAATTTCACTTGAAAATTTAGGGGAGTTCTGAACATTAAACTGTGTTTAAAAACAATAGGCTTCCAGTATTCATGGATTGAAATTTTTGTACTAAATTTCATTCGAATCTCTCCATTCGTTCGTGAGATATCATCTCCACAGACTCATTGACACACACATACACAGACATCACCTCAAAAATGTTTGATTCGTGTTCAGGGATGCTTGAAACGTGCTCCCATCGAAAACTCGAAGTTGAATTTTCAACCCCGTCACAATACTTTTAATATACATTATACTATGTATATAAGGAAAGTAATATATTTTAAAATTTTATTTAATATTTAACTTACTAACTGTTTAGTTTGACTTATTAAATGATCAAAAGAAATTTAATGCTGAATATTATTTTATTTGATACTGTTGAAATTTAGAGTTTGACTGCTAACAGTGATGAAATAGCACTGTATAGCAACATAAAGTATTTTCACTAAACCTGCTGTCTTAAATAATCTGAAATTAAAAATATTTCGTTATTAGTTACAGCATAAACATTTGGTTGAATATATCAATAATCAGTTTCTGAGCAACCACACCAGCAAAGAACTTCTTGCCTGAAGAAGAGGGATATTTTTTGCTTCTGAAACGATTGATATATTTTATCAACTATTTATGCTGTAACTAACGAATTAATTTTAATTTCAGGCTACAGAAACATTTTTTTAATCGGTAAAGATATGTTCTTTTATGTATAGAAAGTTTGTTATGGAAAGAAATCTATTATGTTATTATCGTTAAAAATATGCCAAAGGAATATATTGATCCAATTCCCAGTACCGTAGGCTAGCGTAAGAATATATTTAATCAACTATTTATGGTGTAACTAACGAATTAATTTTAATTTCAGACTACAGAAACATTTTTTTAATCTGTAAAAATATGTTCTTTTATGTATAGAAAGTTTGCTATGGGAAGAAATCTATTATGTTATTATCGTTAAAAATATACCAAAGGAATTTGTTGATCCAATTCTTAGTACCTTAGGCTAGCGCAAGAATATATAGAACATATTTAATCAACTATTTATGCTGTAACTAACGAATTAATTTTAATTTCAGACTACAGAAACATTTTTTAATAGGTAAAAGTATGTTCTTTTATGTATAGAAAGTTTGCTATGGGAAGAAATCTATTATGTTATTATCGTTAAAAATATACCAAAGGAATATGTTGATCCAATTCCCAGTACCGTAGGCTAGCATAAGAATATAGCCCCCCCCCCCCCCCTCCCCAGGTACAGCAGAAAACAGAAACACAAGTTCTCAGAAGCTGAAGAACTCCGTTTTGCGGGAGGAGTGGAACAAATGGAACGAATCGACTCTTCCTAGGACAAACTTCCACCTCTGTGCTTCCTACCATACCCATTACCTTAGGATAGAATGAACTCGTCGGTGTATTACTGCTTTGGCGGTCTAGTGGGATGTTACCTTAGTTATACAATTGGCGATTTATAAAACATAGTTATTCATTTTATCTCTAGATGGCGCCACCACACAATAAGCCAAAATTAGGAAAGATACCTTTTTTGAAAATTAATTTGATACTAACTGTAAAGAGTGTTCTAATTGTATTAAAAGATTCAGAAAAGCGTATTTTATAAGAAAAGTAAATTTCAGACTTTCATATTCAGTATTTTTTTATTACTGCTCATTTTTATAAAATTACATTGATGGTATAGGGAGTCAATGAGTGAGATTCCCCTTTAAGGAAGAACAAAATATGTGGACACTCAACAATCTTGCTGATAATATTTATTACAAAAGTAAACTTTTGAAATCAAAAGTGAGTCGAGTAATTCAATTGATTTAGAATTTGGCCACATTTCCACATAAGTTAAAAGTTTTATACGTGTAACTTTCAATTTTATAAAAACTAGATTAATGTTTTTAAAATTTGATTGCCAAGATTTTGTATAAATTGTTTGCATAATCATATACAAAGTTCTGAAACGATTTCCATCAAAACATATCAAGGTTGTTATGTTGCTATTCATATCTTTTTTCAAAAATTATAATTCATATTGCATATCAAAATTATTTGAAATAAAAAAAATGACATAGATATTTTGAAGACACTCCCACTGGAGATAGCAGCATCCATGGACTGGTTTCGTGCTTATTATGCACTTATCAGTATAGAATAGACATATTTGCAGTGGCACCAAAAGTATTTGCTTTTCACCGCAATTTTATAAATTGCCATGGGAACTGGCAATTTTAGGATTCCATAATTTTTAAGTCATAGGACATCATGCTTTGCATTGTGTCTAGTTGGAAGTGTATATATATATTTAAAAAGAAATATATATTATATTCTGCTTAATCAACCTCTGTAACAGAATATTTAATTAAAACCCAACACTTCATCTCTCTTTTAAAGTATTTTCTCTAAAACCCAACTCTTTCAGTCAAAATGGTAGTTGAGAACTCTGTAACATGAACTAATTATGAATACTATGAATATTCAATTTTAATACATGCAAATGACAAAATGCAAATAGATTTTCCAGAAAAGCCCATTATTTTAATTTAATATTTGGCCATGATTTTAAATAGTTTAATACCTTTATGTTATATGAAAGTATGCTGTGTACAAGAATTTTCGAAAATGAATTGCACACATTTTAGAATACTGGCATAATACTGTCTTCCAATATTTCATGTTTTTTAAATAAATTCATCAGAAAAGTTACTTAAAATTATTGTTAAATAATTTGACTTTCCATATTCAAAATTATATGCAACAAGTTCATTAAATATTTATTTAATATTTGTGATAAATTTCATAGAGAACCAAAATAAATGATTTAGCTAAATGCTGGAGATGCTTATAAATAAATGACACCGACTTCTTCATTTAAAAGATTCTTCAATTTTATTTGTTACATCAATTTTACAATAAATTTAATTTATCTCATAATACTGAACATAAACAGAAGTAATGAATACAAGTAACATTTAAAACATTTAATTTTATTGTACAGCAAGCACCTTTCATGTTCGATGCTGTTATTCTTCCAGCTCTGTATTGAATCCATTTTGGATTTTTCGATTGAAATTTGGTTTCTTTTTCAACCAAAATGGCTTGATTTTCAGTAATATTTAGAGTTATCTCTAATGCTATATCTTGTAGTTGTTCCAATGAGATACATTTCTTTGAACAAATTATTTAACTATAGAGAATTATTTTCAGGGCCTGTTTGGGATACCTCATAATTAAAGTCATCAACAATGTTTAAAACAACACTATTGCATTGTGCTTGTTTTAATTCAGCTAACATATTATTGGACTCATTTTCTGATAATTTGGGAATAATAGGTTGGTGTTGGTCTATTTTTCTTTTCTTATTTCCTCATAGATTCTGTAACTTTCTCTGCAGAGTAGAAAAATCAATATTTTTTAGTTCTGCATATTCCACAGGCATAGTGCTGGGTGACTTCCTATATGCAAGCATTGCTGTTACAGACACATCAATTCTAATTAAATATTCAGTATAGAACATGATTGCTGTAATATGTGTACAAGCTTCATGCATGTGCAATGAGCATATTGTATTATACCATTAGGAGAGGCAATAAACCATGGCTCCAGTGGTTTCTCGGAGAGTCTCTGGGAATGCCTCACCTACAAAGAAAAACAAATGTTCATTAATTTAAAGCAAAATAGATCAATATCATGTAAGTAGAAATTGTATAACTAGTGAAAATGTTCTCAATATAAAGTAGTGAAATCAGTTTTGAAAAAATGTTCCTATTTGTCAGTTGAACAATTTTATGCTGATTTCTATTATATTAATAAACAAATTAAACTATAACTGTAAAAAACACAAATTAAAAAAAAATTGTCTATATTACTTCTTTATATTATACAGGAGTATGATAGTATTTCAGTAATGAGGATGTTTTTTTATGAAAATTGGCTATTTAAATACTTCCAAGAGATGTTTCAAAATTGTACCGTAATAGTTTAGCTAAGTTTATATGCTCCTACATTATTTACACAACAGTCATGTACCATGGTTTCATGCTATATTAGCACTCATCAGCATGACATAGCCATTAAGTAAGTGGGTAAAGCCAGAAATTCCATATGCAGAATTACTGTACATTTTTTGTGGTGCTGCCAACTTTACTTCAAGCTGAAAAGCATTTAGCTTTCGCAGGCATAATATAAAATATACAAATCAAGGAAGATAAATTCATTTTTTTCCATGCCAAACACTGAATGTGATAACTCCCCCCCCCCCCCTTTCATGTAACCTTGGACAAAATTTATATGCTCCACCCACATATTTATGCAGTAGTTATGTACCATGGTTTTATGCTACATTTTGAATCGTGCCTGTGAGAGCTAAATGCTTTTCGTTGTAAAGTATAATTTGGCGTATAAAATTCCATCACCTAAAAATTTACAGTAATTCCACACATGAAACTATAAATAATGCATTGCTATAGTGTGGCTACAGGATCTCTGATAAAAAATTCCCTGGTTTCAAGATATCTTAAAAAATTCTCTGATATGTTTCACTATCTACTTTTACTGAATATCAGTTTAACAAGCATAAAAAGTTAATTAATAAAATTGAAAGTGATATTTAAGAATAAATAGTTAAAATTAATTACTTTCAGCATTGAAAAGTATAATAATCAAAGTATAGTATTTATGCAAGAGTTATATAAGAACAGTATTATTTCAAATATTAATTCATCAAGCATTAAAATTCCAGATAAGCTATAAAACTCAGCTATACATTGAGCAGTGTTCTGTAAAATCACTTATTGCAATAAAATAATGTAGCAGAAACAGTACTTTTTTTAATCTTCTTTTCCTGTCATATGAAATGTCTTGACAGCTTTCAAAATAATTAAGATGAGAGGAATCACTGAGAAACATTGGAATTTTAAAACTATCTTCTTTCTATTGAGGTGTCCAATAGGCTATCTCCTGTTACATGAAGCACAAATAAGGAATTATATACATATGTATTGTCACGAGTTGGAAAAAAGCTGCGATTACCAAAAAAATTCCAATTTCCCTGATTTTACAGGGTTTTTTTTTTAGGAATTCCCTGATATTTCTCAGAATGCTGATATTCCCTGAATTCCAGATTCTTTAGCCAGCCTGTGCTACTTATAAATAATGAACAGGTTATATATGGGTATATAATTCTAGCCAAACTTTGTTCATTAGAATTCCTGATCTATATCAATTTATCAGGAAAATACTAACGTAAAATTGCTTATGACTTTTATTATTTCTAGAAATTATCAATTGTCAACTCTGTGAAATATCACATAAAATCTACATAATCATAAAAAAAATAATAAGTACAAAAATATCACAAAACTTATCCCCCTCCCCATTAAAGTGTTCGAGACAAATTTCTTAAACAGTTTTCATATTTTACTACATTTGTGTTTACATATATATATATAAATTTTAGATTTAAATAATATGCTTAAGTGAAAGAAGGTGTCATAAATTCTTACATTATGGTTTAAAATAAATGTATAAAATATGAAAAAATACAATATCAATCTATTAAAACATCATCAAAATAAATAAAAGCTAGCATGTCCTCTTACCTTTCCAATTACGAGGCATAATTCTGAGATCTTGACTGTGTATACATCTTTCACCCAGCCACAAGCAAACTGATTAAAAGCTTTTAGACTTTTAAATGCCTTAAATTTGTCAGATGTATATGCACTTTTCCCGGAAACTAAGTAGTTCACCATATCGAAATAACAAAGTTTCAGAAAATCTGATGCACATGTTGTAAATTCACTTTTACACATTGAATAAGAATCTTGTTTCCTATTGTTGCAATTTTTAGTAAATATCGAGTTTTAGCTCTATCATCCGTATCCTACAAATATTTAAATTAATATTTTTGAAGCAATGTACAACATGTATAGCAATGGGCGATCTATGGGTTGTATGTCTACCAGCAAGCGTTGCTAAGGCTCGTTACTAAGGGAATGTCACATAGTTGAAACAGCTCTATATAAGAACTGGGACAAATTTACTTTCAACTGCGAAATTATTTCGATTTCCAATGAATGCTAAGCGACAAAAGTTGTTGGAAATCGCTGTTCGCAGAAAAAACTGAAAATTTTCAATAAATTCTTCTCTATGCAATTGACATTTTGTATCAGGTCAGTTTCAATGATTTGATGATAATTTAACATTGCAATTAATTGTTATTTTGTAATAAACTGTCATTTGACTATTCAGTCTTCGCAAAATTTGTCTGCTACAATTTTTTTTTTATTATTGTAGTTAACCGCGAAACTAGTCGATAAGCTGAGCTTCAATTCAGCGACAGACTAATATATACAGATTTTCAATGCTATAACCCTGTAGCATGCAATGCAGTGTGGCTTGAGTAACGTGCAAAAGGATTATTTGTTACATAGAGTAATATATACAGACCTGTCACTCTCGATTTCGCAGCGTCCTCAGAGATGGACCAAAATGCAGGTTGGCGCGCTCTTGGCGATGGTCTGGTTTGGTCCAAGTGCTTGGCAATGGTCTAGTTTGGGTCCAAGATGATTTTCAATGTTATAACCCTGTAGCATGCATTGCAGCGTGGTTTGAGTAACATGCAAAAGGATTATTTGTTAAATGATTAGATCATTTCAAGAAATGAATTGCCAAAAGAAAACTGGTTGCGTTACAGGGTATGTAATTTATTTTTTATTAAAATTGAAACAATAGTTATCACCATCCTATATACGGGTTCATCATACGAAATTAGTGCTGTGTTATTACTGCCGATTAGACTAAATTCTAAAAGGTAGTGGTATAATTAGTTAAAAAATATTTTCGTATTGTTATAAAATGTATAATAATTGATATTTGGATAGCTTTTTCTTAGAGCTAATTAAGTTGAATGTGATATTGTATGGTGGAAAATTCACCACACCACCGGGTAAATAATGATTGAGTTCCACAACTTTGATAGTGCATTTATGTAAACTTGATATTTACTATAAGAATATTTTTATATTAAAAAAAAAGTCTATTATCAATATCGTAGAACAAATTAAGAATCAAGTAATTTAACAATCAACATTCTAGTATACCTTCTAAACTGAAAATATTGTACAATATTTCAGTTTTTTTAGTATGTTAGCTTGTAATTTTTTGTGCAATATGTTTTACAGTGAGACAATGCAATGTGTCTATTTTTTAATCCATTTTACGATTATTTGAATTAAATATAAAACTATGTTTATTTAAATTTACATAAACTAATGAAAATATATTTATGCTGCAGATTAATGCATTTTTAAATCCTGATCATTTCTATAGTTTCAAAAATTGTAAAAGTACAGTCCTGTATATTTTTTTCCCCGCCCGCTTTTGAAAGAAAAATCGCCAAGCGAGCGATAACGCGCCAAACCTGGCAAACGTACTTTGTTTACATCGTAGTTCAGTTCGTCCAACTCGCAAGCTCTAGTATCTAGCCGCAACATCCCATGTTAAAAATGTTGCCATAGGGTCCTATGGGAGTGAGCCTTCTGAATATAGTATTCTGTGAATTCAGTGGCAAGTCATTCCAGGTTTTCTGCACCAAAACCATCATTTGTAGGACAAGTATAGCAAGAACAAAAACTTCGCCTTTGCATAGCAAGTAATCCCGTTGATATTTTTAGCACAACCGTGAAATTTGAAAGATCGGTTTGTAAAAATGCCTAATTTTTGTGCTGTGATAGGATGTGGTAGTCGAGGTGATAGAGATTTTAATTCTTTCTTTCGAATCCCGTGTATCCCCAAGAAAGGAAGACCTGAATTTATTAATTTAAAAACGTATCGACGAAAAAGATGGATATTTGCCCTTAAAAGGAAGAATATGACGATTTCAAAACTCAAATATGCCTTAATTTGTGATAAACATTTCATAAGAGGTAAGTTCATTTCTAAATTAATTGCAAACTGTTTTAACCCTAACTGAGCGCAATCAACATCATCAAATTACTAATATTTTATTCATGTGACGTCACGAGGCAAACACGTAGATTACCGACGAACAAATATGTTTGTCAGTACCGTAGGTTTATACAGTCTTGGAAATGTAATAAACAAAATAATTATGGTTATGTGTGCAATTTTTGGGTGTAGTAAACGCACAGGCCGAGATGTTGGTATATCATTTTACCGATTTCCAAGAATTGTGAGCAATAAAGGTGGAAAAATTGAAGAACTGACCATAAAACGAAGGCAGGAATGGTTGTTTCGCGTTCGTCGATTGGACTTAACAGATGAGAAAATAAAAAACACTCGAGTCTGCAGTTTGCACTTTATAAAAGGCGAGTAAAGCAGAATATTAGCATTTTAAATTTTTTTGTTTTGTAACATAATCCTTTTAATTTGCACGGAAAAAGTAATACGGTAATAATATCCGTGTATAGTAATAAGGCTCCTGTATATACTGGAGCCTTAGTGTATAGGGAGGATTCACGTGACGTCACGTCCATCTAGCCGCGAAAATCCTAAGTTCTCTTTGTACAAACAAATATTGTGAACTTGCATTAGGCTTATATGTAAAAGATACGTTTTGGTGTGTAATTTTTAAAAAAAAGTCATTTTATTAAAACTATATATAGCCAATATCATATATAATCATAATTTCTTTAAGATAAAGTAATTGAATTTGATAATGGTGATGTGTGCCGTAATTAACTGCAGCAAACGATCCGTACGTGATTATAATGTATCATTTTTTTCGTTCCCTCGTATAATTGAAAATAAAGGGAATAAAATCAAGGACTTGTCTGTTAAAAGAAGCAAAGCATGGCTTTTAAGAATCAAAAGAAAAGATTTGAATACTGAAAATTTGAAGCACAGGAAAGTTTGTAGTGAGCATTTTATTCATGGTTAGTACATTATATGGTACAGTATGCTTTTCAATTTAAGTTTAATAAATCTTAAAAAGAAAACAAACTATTTTAGTTTTATAATTTGATTATACAATCATTGATTTATTAGCAAACAACTCCGTAATTTATTTTTGTTTCATAAATCTAAAATTCAAAAAATCAACGTCAAATTAAAATCACTAAATTTAGTAATAGATACCTGTAGGTTAATTTCGTTTGTGACAGACATGACATCAGGTGTGTAATATAGCACATTTGACATAGAAGATAATATTTCTAGTAAAATACATTTTATTCACATATGTATATCTATACCACAGCTATTTCCAAGGGAAGTTTCAAAATCTCAAGTTATCTACTTATTTAATATAAAATTAAAAACCCATCGTGACAGATATGACAAAAAACCGACATGAAATTACAGTGACCATGAAGTTACATCAAAACTCTGTGAATTGCCAAGATTGATTTGTGAAAACATTTTTTTCCATATAATAAAGTTTCCAACTATTTCCATGTTGATTTTCAAAAACATTAAAATATAACTTTTCTGTGAGTAATCGTCATCAATCATAAGGATCACCACCTCCAATTTCGTTGATTTTTGCTTAATATAAGCTTTTATATCCAGGATCTAGCTGCAAAAAATAAGATTTGTAATGTGGTTTCATGGCGTTCTAGCTGTTTTTTGTACAAAACAGTCGACTGCTCAAATTGTTGCTACGGAAATGTGACGTAGGTGAAACCTCCCTATATTTTTACGAAGTGCTAATAGTACTTCCCTAAATGTATAAAAAAAAAGTGCTTTTTAAATCATTATCTCATTTACAAATATGTTTTTTTTTTAAACAAAATAACTTAAACTTTACATTTGTGCCATAGATCATAGTCAAGTTTTTATTTAAATGCAGTCACACTAGCCATGCCAAAGGTCTTATATAATTGTCAGCCATGAATATCAATGCTTTTACTGCAAAGTTTGTGATCTATAAGGAAAATATCCACCGCAAGATTAAATATATGCATTTGTTTGCAATTTTCTCTCAGATGAAAAACAACATAAATTGTAAATCTTTGCCATAGTAACCAATGTAACCATTACTTTTGTTTCTACATCTGCATGAAACTACTCATTCATTGCTAGGAACAATGCAACGTCAATGAATGGTCCCTATATTGAATAATAGAGTATAAACACTATCCTACTTAATGAACTTCAACATGCTCTAAGAACTTGATTTCATCAAAATTGACACATTTTTATGTATTAATGTAAAATTTGTAACACAAGAATTCAGTATCGTCTCCAGAAAAAACATTTGGAGGGAGGGGAGACTAATAGATATTTAGAAATATCTACTATTCCAACCATACGCACCAAAACAGCACAAGCTTCATTGAATTAAGGAGGTTAGTGTCACCCAGGGTAATTCTTGGTCAAAAATCGACAACATCTAATTATAAAAATTATCAAAGATAATGTTCCCAATTTTGGCATGGAGTAAGCACCCTTTGATGGCTATTTAATAAAACTTTTATTTCAATATAAATGCACTTGTAATTTTAATAATTATAATTTTTAAGTAACCAGGAATTACCCCGAGATTGAGGTAATCCCTGGTTACTTCCGGGGTAATTATTGGTCAGCATCCTTTTTGATGTGAATACAGTAAAATTTGATTTATTATTTATAACAAAGTGTTAAAACAATTAGATTAAATTATGCAAAAGTTTTTTTCATCTTATAAATACTGAAAAGCAGCACAGAGACAATATTTTAGATGTAAATACAAATTTATTTCATATTCGAAAGATTGCTCTTACTTACACCCTAAAAAAATAATTGATGAAGTTGAAACTGATGCATTATTGGACAGTCCTTGCTCTTCAAAATCCAATGTTTTAAAGCTAGCATGGTTCAAGTTAGCTATTGATCTGTTGCATTGATTCAAAGAGACAGAAGCAATAGGAAAATTTTTCGAAGGAGAATTTTGCAAATTGTATGATACTAACATTCGGCTGCAAAATCTATTCTCTGGATACTTAGTTTGATCTAATGGATATATCCCCATGGACTTGAAACCAGATTTAATATTTTCTGGGGTGCGCGGTACTGGCCACACTTCATCAACTAATTGTTGTTGTTGAAACCCAGACCGTCCGACCTACCAGAAAGGTGTAAGGTAACTGTTTAGACAGTCGGGAAGTGCCACCCAATTTAGACCGGAACCCAGTGGGGGAGGCATCCACAGGGACCGTACCCTCCTTCCCCTACCACCCATCAACTAATTGTGTAAAGTTTGATTTACTTATTCTGGTTGCACCAGATAAACGTTGTACTTTTACAAGTCATTTATCCCATTGTGCTTTTAGGGGTCAAAAACAGCACTTATCCAAGAAGTTGAATGTCTGTGGTATGAGCTGGTAGCTTCAAAATGGAAATCTGTTCATTTCGAGCTTTACTGATTACATTCATAGACATGTGTTTTGTGCCCATCATAGATAATGAGCAATGGATGTTTAGACACTTGTTTGCAAAAGAGATCAAACCATCAAAAATTTCTGCCGTCATCTACCCGTTTTCACTTATACAGCTAATGTTAAATTTTTATTAACGTTAGGAGATTTCCAGGTACTCTGAAGCTTCTTGCCAGCTAATACAGTAAATGGTGGGTGTCTGTCACCAAAAGCAGAAACACATGCCATTACTGTAATGGATTCTCTACCAGATGTTGCTGTAACACTAGCCAATTTCTTTCCCTTTTCTCCCACTGCTTTTCCTCTTGCATGATCTATAATAGTTTTTTGGCTGCAAGATCATAATTTTAGATGAAATTTAAGCATAAATACTATAAAATAGCTCTGACACCAGTGATCAGGAGTTACCCCATAAGTATGGGGTATAGTTTAGTATACGCTTGTAAACTGTTTCAGTGTAGTAGAAGAAAATCTTGTACTCACTTTTGGTAGCTGTAACAGTTCATAGTTGAAACAAGATAAAGATAGAAAAATAATTAAAACTTTATGAATGATAAAAATCTTTGCAAAATGTGCAAAAATTAAGGCCGATGTTGCTTTGCATAAATTGAACTAGCAGGTTAGATTTTTTTTTTTCTCATAATAAATGCCAACTTAATAAATAATTGAGCCATACATTGGAAAATAAAGGATTCAAAGTGTCTTTATGATTTTTTACAGTTTGATGAAGAATTATTTTGATTAAAAAAAGGAATGTGACCAAGAATTACCCTGAAAACTCAGTAACCAGGTGCCCTACTTGATGCAAAAATACATGAATAAACAGACATATAGCATACTCAAATACTCTCCAAATTGTAATTAATTTTGCAGATAGTTTTCAAACAAAACAAAATTTCTTGTCATTCTGGATATTAATGTGCATATTTCATCATATATAATTTGCTCATGCTTTCTATTTAACCAATTTTTTTTTATTATGCAATATTGTTTGCCAACTCGAATTTTATTGTTACTCAAGATGTTTGTAGCAAAATTTTTCAACATATATGTATGTACATTACAAGTGTACTATTTTTATTCAATTCAAAGCTGCTAAACATATTTCCATCTGCACAAGCATGCTAAGAAAGTTTGCACAAATAATTCTGTTTTACTTATTGTGTAATCAGATAGTTTTTTTTTCATTTTATATAGTTCTGTGTACATATGCATCTTTATATTTGCTCCCAAATTTGTTCCAATTCATTTAGTAGTTCTTGACCTTAAAACTTTTACAAGCTTATGTGTCTCTGCAAAATGTATATGACACCATAGATTTTTAAAAACTCTTGATGTTGCTTCATATTCATGTAGCATGTAATGTTATCAATTTCAATTTGGGTGTCAATTGGTTAAGTAATTCTCATATATTGCAATACATCACATGTATGTAAACATGGCACAGGCGTGTAATATAATTCAAAATGATGAGCATGATTCTAAAATATATTGAACAACCACTGTCTGTGACTATGAACCTGGCCTTATAGCATCCTGCAAACCATGGTCAATTATCTATAAATTTAACCCCGGCTATATAGTTCTCCTGACTTTGTAGTCACCACAAAATTGCAAAACATTGTAGGTTTCCTTGCTGCTACTGTGATTAACAGCTCTTGCAAGAGTAAAACCGATCAGTCTTTGCCAATTACTGCAATTAGAGTGAGATTAGACACTGGGAATTTCCCCATCAATGAATTTATGGCTGACTAATAAATTTTGATATTGAAGAAGAATTATAACACATTGGAGACTTATGATTTATCTTGATCAATTATTTTAGTCACAGAATTGAAATATTTTACCCAGGACAAAAAAAAAAGTCTGCAGTTGTTTTGTTTTTAAACAACCTAAGTGAAGTGGTTAGACAACCTGCAAGTGCGGTTGCAGAAACGATGTAATTTGGCTGCTGTCAAGTGCGGGCACAAATTGAGCTACCTGCCAGTGGGCTACTGTTAAATTAACAGGATGGTCGTTGTCTTACGGCAGAAGGTAGCCCATTATATTTCGTTTACTAACATTAGACGACAGTGTTATTTAAATTGTAATTCTTCAAATATATTTAAAAAGAAATTACCAATGAAACTGTCGAATTTTACGGCTTCTAGCTCCTACAATCCTTTTTTGTTTCTTAACTTATCTTTCAGCAAATTGTCTCTTCCATTTCATGGTACTCAACCATTCAATTACAAGCAGGTATTATTTTTAACAATTTTTAATAATATATATAATATATTCTTAAAAGAGATTTAATTATAAACATGTTTTTCATTTTTTTAATTATTTAATAATGCATTTTTTATGCATATAATAAACTGAGTAAATTATTTTTTCTTCTTGTTATTAATTTTTTTTTATAAGTGGCAAAAAGGTTTCTCATCTGTAAGTATTTAAAGCTCAATTCTTTTATAATATTTAATAATATATTTTTCAAAAGCATTTGTAAATTTGTTCTTGTAATTTAATAATTTACTCATTTATTATATTTAATAATTTACGTTTTAAAAATTTTAAATTATTTTTTTCCTGCTATTCCTTTTGTGTAATATTTTAAATTGGTCATTAAAAAATCCTGTTATAGATAAAACATAATTATTTTATAACATTTCTTTTTCAAGAAAGAAAAAATTTAAAAATAAACTACTTTAGAAACTTAAAAATATACTATTTTCAGCTCTCGCCAAAGCATATATAACATTAAAATAAAGCTTGAAAAATGGAGTGTTTTCCTCTTATATACATATAGATAGAAGTGTGGGCTTTGATTTTATTGAAATTATTTTCAATATTACATGTTAGCTGGAATAATATGTTCAATGACTTTTTAAAAGTATTTATTCTTATATTACAGCTACAGCTAAACATATATTACACAACATAACTATAAAGAAGGGTTTAAATTTAAAAATATATGAAAATTTCTTATACTTGTATATTGCAGTCAGCATAATATCGACCTAAATGGAATATAATGCGCTACCTTACACCGGAAGACAACCATCCGACTAATTTGACAGAAGACAACTTGCAGGTTTCCTACTGCAGCTCTATCCTTGACCGCACATGCAGGCAGCTTACATGAAGCAGGCTTTGTAAGCAAATTTTCAAATCAAACATCAGAAAAGTGATTAAAATGAAATTTGCCCAACAAATTGATTTTTAATGTAATTTAATTGATTTTTAATGCATTTTTAAAAGTTTTTACTAAACAGCTTTAAAAGATTGTTAAATGATACATTTAATAAAAATTAAATATTAACAGATTAGCACAAGTAAATCATTTTTGTGTACTAGCTGTGCAGGTACATACTGTGATTTAACTGTATATTTAAATTAGCTAAATAAATTCATACTGAGAAGAAAATACAAACTTCAAGAAAAAATGTTAATCTATTTATTATATAATAAAGTAAGTACTCAAACTTGAAAAATTACATTTGGAAATTTAACTGGTCTATTGAAATTAGCTAAAATCTATATTGAGAA
This sequence comes from Amaurobius ferox, assembly GCA_951213105.1. Taxonomy (NCBI): domain Eukaryota; kingdom Metazoa; phylum Arthropoda; class Arachnida; order Araneae; family Amaurobiidae; genus Amaurobius; species Amaurobius ferox. Next base: position 37,970,048 of record OX578152.1, on the reverse strand, counting down.
GAAAATGTACATACAGTTAGTAAGAATAAATATGCTTAACTTAAAATTCTACTTCCCTGTAAGTACTCAACTCTGTATTAGAAAATAAAAAATGGCAAATGACACTTCGCTCATAAGTACAATTTATTATATATTTAATTTATTTTATATCTTGGTTACATTAAAGCAAAATCATTTTTTTTTCAATTGTTGCCGTTCATAAAAGTGATTAAAAAGAGCAATAGTTATATATATGATGTAAGCATCCATCGCTTGTCTAACATTAGCTTAAAAAACAAAATATTTCTAATATATTACTTTTTATTATTATACAGTTTTTGCCGAATTTGTATTTGTGAAATAGTGATTGATAGATCATTAGTTGGAAAGCTCAAATTAACTTTTCCCAATCTCGATATTTTGCTTATGATGTCAGTCATAATTGGAAGCAAAATGAACATTGCTTCATAGTCTGCTGTTTAAATACATGATATCGGCTTCATAATAAATTCATTGTTCATCCATTTTTATCCTCTGAAAATTCTTGTCTTCTCCTGCAAATCTGTTAGTAAGTGAAATTAAACATTAAATAAATTGATAATTAGTGCTTATTTCATTTTTTAGTCTAATTAGTACAAAATATTTCTCATCATAGACATGTGTATATTGTTTACATATTCAACATCTATATTATTGCTTACTTATATGTGATGCTGCTGCCATTTAGTAGCACTGATACAAACTTTTATTGTATTTTAGAACATTTTCTTAACATATGAGGAAAAATAAGTTCTTGCAAATGAGAAAAAAAATGAAATGTCATTTTCACGAAATTATCATTAATGTGTTTGCAAAGAAAAATAGAAAATTGGAATTTATATATAAATGGGTCCAACAGTAGTCAGAGCTTGCTCTTAGTTTATAAAATTACAAGTCTAATTGACGCCTAGAACCTAGAACTCAAAAGTATGAGTCAAACTTTCAAATTTGCCAGCCATCTTTTGCTACGTTTTAACATTTGTGATTTTAATTTAAAAATAGTAACAAGAAAAAGCTGATATTTGCCTTATACATATCATGCACATTTATATTGAAAACAAGAATGTAATAAATTTATATTGATGAAAAATTTTAAATTCTATTAAACTTATTGTACTATATAACTATTGCTCTTTTTAAACACAGGCATAAAATAATAGCCAGACATCAAAAACTTGTGTGAAAGAGAAACAATAAAATAAATAACAGGGGTGAATTTTGACAGTCATATTTGATTCACAGTTTTAAATAGTGAATCAATTAAGTACTAATTGATGCAACAATTGTGAGTAAATGCCAGCTCTGGTAGTAATAAATGTTTCATAATGATGTATTTTCCCCTCATGTAATTATATACAAGAATTAAATCTAGTGCTTGCCTAAAGTAAAATATCACCACATACCATTGGTCAAAGTTAATAATAAACAAAATCTGTATCTGACATACCCAATGAAATGAGCTATAAACTCATGAGTAGGTATATTTCACCATCAGTGAATTCTAAATTCATCATTTCCAAATTACTTTTATCTCAAGTGATTTTTAAACTGTTCAACTAAATAAACAAGCATGATAACTGTAACTAATTTAAACATTTATATATTTTACTGGGAGTTTTAGAATTTGGAGAATAAAAAATAAATGTTCTCAAATCCTTATTCTCTATCACTTAAAAAAAAAAAATAGCGTTATGTCCTTTTTACTTTCCCTACAACACAGAGAAAGCATTGGAATTATGTTGAAAATTGCATATCAAGTTTTCGATAGATATGCACTTTTTGATTACTCTTGAACTTAAAAACTATTTTTAGTGTGACATCTATGTTGTGTGTGTATCTGGGCAATGTATGTATCCATTCTATTAAAATCTTAATTGACCAAATTTGATTAAAAAAAATCACCTGTGGCTTATCCTGGTGCTGATTAGATTTTGGTACAAATCAGGAAAAAATATCTGCTCCTTTTACAAAATAACTCACTAAAATTATATGTATCCACTCTAGTTGAAAAATTGATTTACCAAATTTAACAAAATTTGGTAGATTAATCACTTGTAGGTAATTGGGTAGATTAATTACTGGTGCTGATTAGATATTGGTACAATTTAGGGAAAAAGAACCAGTCCTTTTTTGCAAAATTGCCTGCGAAACTCATATGTATCCATTCATGCTGACAAACTAATTTGATTGGGTTACTGATGCTAATTAGATTTTAGTACGATTTGGAAAAAAATAATTTGCCTTTTTTTTTTCTTTTGCAAAATTGCCCGCAAAAATTGTCAAAATCTGAAATAAAAGACTAGTATGCTAAACTGTATCAATTAAAGGCTTGTTTTATACATAAGTTTTGCCAACAAAACTAATAAGGTTGACTCCATTACTCTAAGATGACCATTCTCAAGCACTTTTTTTTTTAGGATCTGAAAACCTTTTTCACTGTAGTAAAAATACTATATGCTAAAATTTCTTAAAACTTGGTTGTTAAGTTCCTTGGTGATTATCCTGATGCTGATTAGATTTTGGCATGAGATTTAAAAAATTATAGCCGACCCTTTTTTGCAAAATGGCCTGCAAAGATCAGAAAATCTGAAATAAATTACTAATATTGCTGTGTTGTGACACGTCACAAAATGTTATTATTTTATTATTCAAAATTAACATTTTTTTATAATTCATTAAATATTTTTATTATTTTAATTTTAATTATTTTTTAGTTTTAATATATTATTCCAACTTATTCAAAATTGCTTTTATTTTTTTATTCATTAATAGATCAATTGTCCCATTTTCTAAATTAAATTATAAACGTACTGCTTCATGTTTTCTCATTCGTACTGTGAATGCCCCTTTTGACTGCAGCTGGATAGCAGTATCCCTTTTCGACAATTGGCAAAATCTCGTTTCAGGTGAGATACGGAAATTTGGATCATTTTGTTTGAGTCTACCTCTGTTCATTTATCTGTTCCTCGAACTTGTGAGCAGAGTTAGGTGGAAAAATTTATGCTGACTTTTTTCTCTTGAAAATTTGTAGCGTGTGTAGATTGTGGCCAAAGCGGGGGTGCCTTTGGCATCTTTGGCTCTATCCATTTTTTCTTATTCTAGAGTATAAGTTTCTCAAATATGCAAAAATGCTTATCTGCAAACATTAAAAAATAGTGATGTGTATATGAATAGTGAATTATTCATAAATGTCATATGTAAATTTGTCAAAAAAAATACTTATTTCTTCCATTCTTTTTACAATTTGAGATCTTTGAGAATTTTTTTGCAATATGTTGGTGAGAAGTCATGAGAATGTGCAGTTTTGAATCAATCTTCTTCTAGTGTGAAATTTCCATATGATGTTGTTCAAGTGAAGTGGTAAAGAACTTATTTATTCAATTTTTTAATTTTTTTTAATTGAGATATTGAAGAATTATGCCATGTGTCTTAGTGCAAGGTGATGCTAGTTAGAAAATGATAATGTGAGATTCAACTTATATGAACAATTTTTTAATAACGATATTTTTCAGCTGAATTAGTGTAATATCTAATTATTCTTCTGGGGTGAGATATTGAATATATATATAGTGACTTCAGAATCAATTGTCATGAATCTTCAATTTAATGCAATTTGCATCGAAGAACAATAATGAATTGGTATAGTGCAGGAAGGATTTTAAATTCATAAATTACATTTTGTTGAAATGAGGAAAAGATCATTTTTAACATCATCCATAAAAATTTTTATTTACAGATCATGAATACAGATTTTTTGGGGGGTTTGTAAAATTTGTTTGTTTATTATAAACATTTAATCACAATTATAATCAACATGTAGGAACAATCTGAATTTTATGTTTCAAGAACTAATTGTTTAATAGTTACAACAATTTAATAAAGGCTGCATAATGAGTCTGTGTGCAATACTGGATTTTCGAAAATTGATTTTCAGGTTCAAGGGCAAGGTATGTAAAAATAAGAAATTGTAGGATATCAATATGTATGTGAACTCATATTTTTTTGTTATGTATTATTAATGTATAATAATTTCTAGGCTCTCGCATGCAAAGATGGTTTAAATTTATATTTTTATACAATGCATTTTCCTTAATATTCAAAATTCTATTCCCAACTATACAATCCCCTTCATTAAGTAATTAATCTTTAATTAAGTAATTTTCCATTCTTTTAATTGTATGTGAGTGTCCGACCCTTAATCAGATTTGAGGTGGGGTTGTTAACTATCTTGTATCATTAAATTAAGTTCCCTTAACAATCTTACCACAACATGCTGAAATATATTAATTATATACTTGTTCTTCATTTCATTTTTGACAACAAAGCTAATAAAATTGACCCCATAAACCAATGCAACTCTAGCATGAACTAGTGCAACTCTAGTATTGGTTCATGCAACTCTGGCATGAACTAATGCAACTCTAGCATAAGCCAATCTCGAAACATTTTAGTTTATTGAATTTTTAAGGATCTGAAGATGTTTTAAAATGCAGTAAGTTGCTAATAATTAACAATACAAATTAGATATATTATCAGTACTAATATATCCATGTTATTTTCTGCTATTAAACTGAATTTAATGCATCATGAAATAAAAAATAAGAAAATGAATTTGAGTCTGTGAAGAAAGTCGTGCTGCCCATATTAGATTTTTTTGTATGCAGTAAAAGTTATTCATACATGTACATGTTTCCGAATGCTAATGTCTTGAATATTAAGAAAAAGGGAGGTATTTGCATTATATAAATACCAATGTATGGTTTGACTATTTTCGGAAAAAATGAGATTGCTATATTATATTTTTATTGAAATGTTTTTAATTTGAGTTAAGTAATAAAATTTATATACCTAGTTATTATTTAAAATTGCTAATTTGATTAAAACTAATGAGGTCCAATGAAGCCAGTCAAAACCACTTAAATTTTAACTGGCTATTTTGCAACCCTGGATCTATCAAGCAAAATCTATTTACTGCATTAAAGGCAGGATTGCACATTGGAAATTTTTCCATCAGCGGATTTGTAATTGACTAACAAATTAAAATGGGAATTATTACACAATGGAGTCTTTTTATGATTCTATCTCAATCAAAATCAATAGTTTTTGCTCGCAAAATTCACAAGGGACATTTCCAAATAAGCATGGTACCAATTCATAGATATTGTTATCTACAATACACTTATTACCCCAAAGATTCTTAAACCTTTTTTTGTTTTCATTATCCAATATCAACTCCTGAGCATTCACTATGCAATCCATGAATCTATCAGTAAAACAGAAATAATGTAGTAACAAGTAATTCATAGTTTTGCTCCCTAGTATAGGCTTTTTTTTCAATTTTATCAAAAACAAACATAGAGACTCTGTTCAAAAACTATAAAGCAAAATTATAAATTCCTACATTTGTGTATTGTTTATTTTTTGTTTTTCTATGGTAGCTATGGTGATGAGACCCACTTTTGGGTTGCAACACATAGGTTAAGACATTATAAAATTGCTAATAGTGTTTCTCATTTTAATTTTCAATAACCTCTCAATAAAATTCAACTCTTTTCACTTAAAGACCCCATCCCCGGCTTAAAATTTGTCACATTCCATGTAAATATGGTCTTGATTATGTTAGTAAAATGAAAAAAAAGTGTGTGTGTGTGGGGGGGGGGGGGGGGACTCTTAAATTTCATCCTAAGAAATACGAGTTATGTTTCCATTCTAAACAAGAGGTATCCAAGTTTTCAATAATTGAATGTTCTTGGGACTCTAATCATGTTTTCAATTTTTTAGGAACCAAGATCATTTTTTCCACTTTTTTATTTAACGAAGTTAACTTATCTTTTTGGCAAAATATATACTATTATAAATTAATATATTCCTATACCATTTAAAAAATCTGATGTGGGCAACACATGACTTTCCTTATATAATGCAATGAATTTACTACTTTTACAGTAAAAAAATAGGTTTTTCTCATAGTAGATACTTATATTCTTTCCAAGATAATGAATTTTTGACAATTAGTCATTTTCATTGACTTAGCGTCATTTTTATCCATTTGGTGAGATTTTCGTTAATATAACAACATTTCAAAAAGTCGCCTAGTTGGCGACATTCTGCCAAATTCGTCACCAAAATCTCGTCAAGCATTATGGACGGAGAAATAAGTTATTCTTATAGCAGATAAATGACTATTGGTATTCAAATACAAAAGTATTACCCAAAGTATCTTTTCTCATGAATGGAACAAGCTAGATCCACGAGAATAATGTCACCCAATTTATCGCATGATATTACATATGAACATGTTTCTCAACAGTTAATATTTTTTTTAATTTATGGGATTTTTTGATAAATTTATTTGAAAAATGTGCAATATCTCGAACAGTTCATGCTAGCATTCTAAAGTTTATGCCAATCGTTTTCTAAGGAAAAATTACATAAGACATGTCTATTTGCGTAACTTTATTAAAGCTTTTTATTTTTTGGGGATTTTTTCAAAATTTCACTCAAAAAATTTAGGGGATTCTGAACATTCGGTTACGCTTAAAAACAATATGCTTCCAGTATTCATAGATTGTGAGTTTTGTACCAGATTTTTTTCGAATCACTCCATTCATTCGTGAGATATCGTCTCTACAGACTCACTGACACACACACAGACATCACCTCAAAAATGTTTGATTCGTGATCAGGGATGCTTGAAACGTGCTCTCCCATCGAAAACTTGAATTCAAATTTTCGACCCCGTCACAATACTTTCCTTATACATTATGTGCATAAGGAAAGTAAAAATATTAACAACATAAAAAACTTAATTATCTTCAAATTTCTATGGGAGCAAGTTGCACTCATGGGTTCCGATGCCAGTGGATATCTGGGTGCGTAAAATGTTCAAACAGAGATTGCAGTAATTACAGAGATTGATAGTAATAATAATAAAAAAAAAATTCATTGTCTTTACATACTACAACTAAAACTAGGTTTAGCTTATGTTCCATGCAATGGGTGTAATCACATAAGGATGTACTTTGTGTATTGCCTGAAATAGGACATTAAACCTGAGAATCTGATATTAACACCCTCTCATAAAAGGAACAATTTCTAACCAGCTTTGTACAAATCCCACCAAGATCATAATACCAAACAAAGCTATATACCTTAGAGAATAATATACATTAAAATGTTCGACCTGTTGACAATAAAGTGTATGGCTGGTGTTATATATTTCTCTTTGGCTGCTTGACGATGCAAATCTCCTAACACTCATAAAAACGTTTTATTAAGTTATATTGTGGCATAAAATATGGATGCTGGATTGTTTCAATTTTTACCAAAAATTGTTGGGGATAGAGCCCTTTTGTGCCCCCCCCCCCCCCCCCCCCCCGTATCTCCGAATATGATGGACATAGATCAAAACTAGTTAATTTGTGTTTAGGGATGCTTAAAATGTGTAGATCCATTAACATCAGCAAGTTGAATTTTTCAATTATCACAATGTATATACAAGGTATGAAATTTTCACTCATCAATAGTAAGTAGAATTTTTCATCTGACTGGTAAAAAAATATCTGTGTATTTTTTTATGCTTTTTCCCATCCTAGAAAATGCTACAACATTTATAAAAATGAAAATCCTCAATGACTCGTTTACTCGCTGTTTGAAACACACGATGTTATTCATTACTCAGCTCAGCATAATCATTATAGCAGTACAGAGCTTTTTAAAACTACATCATGAATCTTCATTGCGAATGCATACTTACCATGGCTGCTACTAAATTTAAACTGATACCACAGCCATACCATGGCATCTGTAAAATAACTTATATGTATTAGAAAGTGTCTATATATTGGGCCATTATAGTATATGAAAGTTGTTACTTCTGCTAACCTGAAAAATTATTACTTCTGCTGTATAAGAAGGAATAGATTCGGTCTCTAATGACATACAGCTGCCGTACATATTTTTGACAGTTTACAATGGTCATACAGGTCCGAAGTTTTGTACAAGTGTATTTATTTAGTGAAATGGACAGAATATAAGATCACTGTCTTGGGTAAATTTCAATGAAGCATTGTTAAAGGTCTATTAAAATGAAGATAGATTTAAAAATGTATTGCTTATTTATTTATGTATTTTTGTTTTACCCAGGACTGTAAAAAAAGTACTGACTCAGATTTCCAAATAAAACTATTTAAAAATTACTTTATTTTGGAGTACTTCATTTTTTTTTTGTTTTTATAGTTTTTCAAATAATTTTTGGGCAATAAATTTACAAAATATCAAATGTTTACGAATTAAAAAAAACTATTGATTTAAATAATTAATACTTATAATTGTTATTTGTGTCAGTATTGGAGTCAGATATTAAAAACAAAAGGAGTCAGATAGTAGGGGGGGGAAAAAGTCAGAGTCGAAGGTTTGAGGTACAGACTCCATAACCCTGTAGTTTTACCCCTCTCCAAAATACTGCTTTTGAGTAGGTTTCAGCTGCTTTAATCATATGAAACAATCTTGCACAAATAAACTAAAAACCAGAAAAATGAGTAACCTTTTAGTTATATCTATAAAAGGTGTACATTGGATAATTTTTATCCAGAATTAGCCATTGATAAATTGTATTTTTCAACTAATAAAGGTAAATATGTCAATAGAGAAGGATAAATAATTATCCACTTGTACGTCTGTTTTTTTTTTTCTTCTCACAAATCATTATCAGTGTATGTAACGTTTTTATTTATTTTTTTTATGTGTGTGTGCATACATAAGACTGTTACATACATGCTTATGTTATTTTTTATGTTTGCATTATTGTTGATAATTTTTAATGCAATTTAAAAAAAAAAAATGGCAAATGTGATACGGAATGTTGTCTTTATATTGTATTGGTGAGTGAAATACTTGGAAAGTAAATTCCAATCTGAAATTTCTTTCCCTGAAATATATATATACATGCTTTTCATATATTATGTGATTTATATGAGAAGTGAAAGCTCAGAATATGTGATGGTTTACAAAAACAGGATCCAATTGTCTATAATTTTCTGAGATAACTTATATTACCAACAACTGTACTCTTTTCAGTTTTCAGGGAATTTAGGTAGCTGCATGCTTCTCAAATACAGAAAATATTTTCATTATATCTATGTATTAAAAATAAAACCTCGCTTGATTAATAATGCAAAGAAGTTGCATTTTTTTTTACTTGTGAACCATTAAATCAAATATGCATCAAATCTACATTACAACTATGCTGAAAGCTCCCTAAAAATAAACTGAAATTACTAATTTTTGCAAATAATTGCCACATATTTATGCATTAAAGAAAATTATTATTAAATAATTACCATTGTTTTTTAAAGCATAGAGGGGTTAAACATTTAATTAGTCTTAATCATCTAATCTTATTTCTTCTATCATTGTAAAAAGAAAAATATATAGTACACCTTTAAAATAGCACACCTATTAAATAGTATATCTTTAATGATGTGATGTACTATTCTTCAAAGGGGCTTCGCCTCTTACTCACTGAGATCGCTTGTAAACTCTTTTGTTCAGGCTGCTACTTAGGTGTAACATGCCTGTTGGGGGACCATCCCTTGTTTGCTGACACTCACCAACCCTAAATCCCACTTTGCAAGTTATTTCAACCGGCCCAATACACACGACTACCTTTTGTGCCCCTTGCCAACTCCCAAGACTCAGGGCTCCCACTCCTGCTTGACACCTCTCATTAATTTCTGGAGCTTACTTCACCAGCTCTTTTGTTACACCTGCATAGCAGGTGAAATATAGTAATACATCTGCTTAGTATTAGGCGCTGGCATAATATAATAATATGCCTGCTATGCAGACATATTACTCTTGTTGGAGCTTTGTACCATATTCACTGATGGTCGCGAACTCACTTTGTGGTCTCTTTTATCCCACTTGGTCCCCATACCCCCAGTTTACTGATGCTCACTAACTGGCAGAGCTTGCTTTGCAAGCTTTTTCTCCCCTGGTTACACGTCCCTAGGTAGAGGACAATCTGAATCCTCCCTCCTCCAAATTTTAAGTTATTTATTCATAAATAAAATTAAGGACAAAGCATCTTTAAAATGAAAGATCATTTATTAAAACATCTTGAAAGACATACAAAGCATTTTTAAAACCACCAAAGCACTTTCGCACGTTAATACGCCCTTTATCAGTGGCTACATGAATGGTAAAACATGGCATGTTCATATATAGAGACCAGTTATACAGCATATTTGCATAAAAATATAAAATGGTAAATGAACTTACTATTAATTAATTAATACAAAATAATCCAAGAAATATACACGGAAAATACAAAAATTACTTTAAACGCTTTCAAATTGTAAAAATATTACAAGAAAAGTACTATCAATACATTATTTAGTTACAGGAAAAGCAAAAATTTTGGAAGAACCGTCAAGCGTAATTTTCATGGGAATGACGTCATAAATAACTATTAAGAGATTTGAATTGCATAGAGTCGAGAATAAGTCACTAAGCATAACTTAAAATTTGAACATGATCAAAATTACAAATCGACTCTAAATACTGTTTACTATTCATGTAGCCACTGATGAAGGGCGTATTAACATCCAAAAGCGCTTTGGCGGTTTTAATAAATGACCTTTTGTTTTAAAGTGTTTTGTCCTTAATTTTATTTGTTGAATGCAGATGTGATACCAATTCTGATAATTTATTCATATTTTTACAAAAGTAAAACAAAATGTCAAATTATTCTGAAGTAAAACTCTGGATACCCAGTCGAGAAATGTGAAAAGTACTCAATTCTTCATTCTGATTATCTAATGTATAAAACACATATAATTGATATATATAAGGAGTGCAAAGAATTTTAGGGATGGGCTGTTCCCCTCCTCCCCCTTACTATCCCAACAAATCTACACATATGCTTCTGATTGCATTTTGAGTATGAATTGATGTTGTTTCTAATAATGTAAAATAGTGCTTTTTAACACTTTACAACAAAGCTGAAAAGTGTTTGACTTTGTTCATTCTGTCTGTCTGTCTGTCTCTCCGTTAGCATGATTGGCTTAATCAAAATGAAATTCTAGTATGTTGTTCAGATGGTGTGTGGGGCCTATGGGAATATAAATGAATAATATCACCCAATTAGTTTTGGATTGAACCCGGGTTGAAAAAATGAAATACATTGAACCCTATGGGACTTAATTTTTCAAACATTTTTTAAGCGGATTTAAAATTCACAAATTGCTTCGAAAATTTTAGGTAATATTCAAATTATCCCATAAAATATATAAAAATTTCAGCAAAATATATTCAGTAGTTTTTTAAATAAAAATTAAAACAATAATTACACCTCTTATATGAAGACATCACGTGACCCACTTCAAAATGAAATATGGCATCCATCTTGTCTCAAAATCGTGATTTTTGAAGTTCTTTTTAATTCATATTGAGTGTTGTATCCATCCTAAAACCGCTTTATTTTTGCTTAAATTCTGTGCATCTACATACTGAAACAACGCTGTTACAATATATTTGAGTTTAAATGATCATCCAAATTTGATTATTTCTACAACAAAGCATATTTTTCACTTATGTAAAATGTAAACAGCAAAATATGTAGAATGAGTTGTATAAGAATTGCTGTATTTCTTTAACACAAAATTATTTAGCTCATGGAGTCTGCATAGCTGGTATAAATGAAATATTCATTGATTTTACAGAGAGAAGGACGATTTTTTTTGATGAAGTTTTAAGCATGGAGTTTAATTACTTGTAACTCCATGGTCTTAAGTTTTTAAATAAAATAAATTATTATAGTATTGTGATGAATGAAATGAATGGGAAAATGCTTATGATTGAAATGCTGCTTTTATAAAGAGAGCCAGGCTTGTTATATTTCGATGGCGTCATTTGAATAAATTTCAGTTGTTTTTGATGAAGTTTTCAAATATAATAAATTATTGTAATATTATAATAATGTTAAAAACATTACCGAGGAGCCAGGCGATTTATATTTAATTGACGTCATTTAAATAAAGTTCATTTTTTTCAATGAACTTTTAAGTTTTCAAATATAATAAATTAATGTAGTATTGTGATAATTTTTAAAATATTACTGAAGAATGTATCGGATTTTAGAGATGTTTAAATGAAATTGCATTGACGTTGGAAAGTGTTTCATAATCAATGTATGCATGATTGATCTTTCTTGTTTACATATTGGAGAGGAGGGGGGAGGCACATATCCTTGCATCCTTTATGACAAACTGCCATTCTTGTGCGGTGATATTAACATAACCTGCCTGCATATTTTTTCTCTTATGAATAAACAATGTGCTTATTTATTATTACAATATAATCTGCATGCTTTATAAGTTTAATATACATATTTATTTATTTTCAGGGCGACCAGCAAATATTATGGATGTGAACAACCCTGACTGGATCCCATCACAAAATATGGGATATGAAACCACCACAGAAGCATCCATTAAACAGGTAAAGCGGTATAAAAGAGCTAAAAAATGTCACGTTGTAGAACTTCGTACCCAGCCTGATTGTGTTCAGACATTACCTGTAACTGATTCTGTCTCAGGTAAGGATAATATGCTGTTATATCAGATGAAGATAATATACCATGCTTCTCAAGTGAGGTTGTAATGTACTGTGCAGAATACCAATAATATGTACAGATGCAGAATACCATGTTTTTCAATAAATAAAAAAAACATCGAAATTTTAATAGTAAACATCTTGAAAACATATTTAAAGAGAACACGTATGCCTGGGATGTTAGAAATAAAAGGTTTTGTGTTTAGATTGTGTAAAATTGATAAATGCCTTTTAAATTTATTCAGAAGCACTATTAAATTATGAAATTTTTGTTGAAAACATGAAAACACATCTGATTTTGCAAATGGCAGCAATTTTTATCATACTTTTTTTTTTACACAAGTTTTTTGCACAAGTTTTCCCATTCACATGACAGATTACAATCTTTGAAAAAATTCTTAAAACTGAGGTGGATGGAAGCACTTAGGTTTTGTTCTGATTATTTTTTCCATTATAATCTACATTACCCATAAAACCTGTTCTTTCCTACAGATGCGATAATGTTTCTACTACAGCGCCGTGCATGTGCCTTAGATTATACTTCGACCCGTGATTCTTGACAACCTCTTGATCGAGTGATATCAGTCTCTTTCATTCACAATAAGGATCACACGGTTTAGGAATACATTAGTGAAATTGGCGATAAAGCTTCTTCACTTTGTTCAGAAGGATGCTGCTTCTTCATTGAAAAGTCTTGATGAAAGTATAGTTGAAGTTCACATCAATTTTGTACCACTTTTACAAGTTGAATGTAGCAAGGAGGCTAGTTACATTAAAAAAAAAATTAACAGGTAGCGAGCACACTTTTAAAATCTCTACATTGCCATCTACAAACATATTTACGCTACTACTTCTAAGGATATTTTGAAGTACTTGACAGGTCTTCATTCTGACAATATTAAGTCAGGTGACAATATAGTACATACATCACTATTTGGAAACCTCTTTACAGATAGATCAGTGTTGATTCTAAAATATTACTTGATGATGAAAATTGTTGCAGGTAGAAAAAAATAATTTCAACAGTGAAAAAAGATCAATATGCAAAGCATGGGTGAAGTAATGAAGGCATGTTTATGTAAGTCATGGCAATGCAAATGTTAAGTGAGAATTTTCTTTATCTGATCATTTGCTAACAGAAGATTTTACTGCAATGAGTTCAAGAACACTAGATGCGAAGTTGACCATCTTGTCATGTATGAAGAAATATGGGAATAAATCAGTGCTGAGCTGAATTAAGGAATAAACCAGAGCTGAACTGAATTATGGTGGGGGGGGGGGGGGGGGACATGAAGATGTTTTGCTGAATTTGCTTTATGTCATAATTTGAATAATTCCTAAAATTTTCAAAGCAGTTTCTGAATTTTAACTCCATCTAAAAAAATGTTTGAAAAATTATATCCATAGGGTTGAATGTATTCATTTTTTAACCAAGGTTAAATACTAAACTAATTGGGTTATATTATTCATTTTCATTCCTAGATATTCCACAGATTGTCTCAACATGCTAAAATTTTATTTTGATAGTTATTTTTATGGCAGCTATCATGTAAACAGACAGACAGAATAACCAAAGTCATAACACTTTTCATCTATGTTGGAAGGTGTTAAAAATGGCCATCAATCGATCTTTCTGATACTTTTTGAAGAAAATAAGAAAATAGCATAATGTGTATATCTATTTACTGGAATAGTATAAGTTCATAGTAGCTATGAACAGACTTCTTTACACTTTATGAAAAAATGAGCTAGGATTTTATTTTTTAATGTACGCCAATATCCCCTGGTGGTATAACATAACAGTGGCAATGAATTGATATGCCCTACACTTTTTAAAAAAAAAAAGGAATAATGGACTATATGTGGAGTGCATATTAAAGCTTTGTTGGAGAAGTTGATAGTGGTCAGGCTGTGAACCAACTTTCTCTACCCTTTCTGGGGGGGAAATGCGAGATCCTACTTAAAAAAAAAAGAGCATAATGAGTCATTTGTGAAATGTGTGAAAATGTTTCCAAGTACACAAGTTGGTTTTAGCTATTAATTAACAAGCTTTTTATACACTTTATGAAAGCAAATTGAATTAGGATGACATGCTACCAATGGAGAGTATGGCCATGTCTCCAATGAGTATAACTCAATAATGGACATCAGTCAACGTTCCCAACACCTTTTGAAAAAAAATGGGCAATTTGTAGAATGTACATCTGTTTCATTGAATAGCATAAGTTGGTAGTAGCTATTAAACAGACTTTCTTTACACTTTTTTCAAAAAATGAGCTAGGATCCAATTTATGAGGTTTATAACAATGTCCCTGTGCAGTATAATTCAATAATAATAATAATCAACTGACTTGAGAGAGAGAGACCTACACTTTAAAAATGGATTAACAGACTATATGTGAGGGAATATCATTCTTCCATGATAGAAGTTGATGCTAAAGTATCATATAGAAAAATTCAATTGTATTCCAAGAACTCTTTGTTTAATACTATCAATATCTTAGGCCATGTTTTTTATACTAGTTATATTATATAAGAAGCCGAAAAAAGAATGTTTCAGATTTCTGAGCCAATTTTCACCCTCCTGAAAAAAAAATGGTATTTTTATAAACCATGAACCTTGCCAATAAATGCCTTTCAAAACTAAAAATTACCTGATGTTACTATTAAGAACAGAAATGGCATATCCCTGCTCCTAATAGCCATATAAATAATGCTGCCCATGCCCAGAACCTTAGCTCATGCCATGATGTATTTCCACTGAAGTAAATAAAATCACCAAATAAATTTAAATTGCACCTCTTTTCCATGGATAAACTCACACCAGCCACCACTCTGTGAAAAATGAAATTTTGGTGGATTGATACATTCATTTGTAACTATGGGCCATTTTGTCCATAGTTAAATATATTTTAACATAATTTAACATCTTTTAACTTTTAGAAAGTTTTTAAAAGTTTAGTGAGATCAAACTTTTTTTTTTTTTGTACATTGTTAATACTTTTATTAAATACCAAAATCAACTTCCCAGACAAAGTATTCACAGAGGACATCACAGAGCATAGATATATAAATTGTATACTAACGGTTTTTATAGGAAGATGTTATAAATAATAGAGGCTGTGGAATCGAAATCATTCTACACTCCTTTTAATCAAAGCATATTTCAAGTTTTTATAATAAAAAATTTTTTTATTACGGCTTTGTACATTAATTTACACAAAATCAATTGAAATCATTTCCTAGAAACTACATATGAACTGGTTCCATACAAACTAGTCATCCCCTATCTTATATGGCTTTAATAAAAATTTAAAATAAAATTTATTAAAATATATAGTAAAGTTTATATGCTGAGTTACATAATATTTTTAAATACACTTTTTTCATTAATATCGTACAGACTAATCTTTCAACAATATGTAAGAAAAAATTATCTTACTTTTTGCAAAATTTTACTTGCCTTTATAAAGTCATTTGCTGCCCACATGATATTTTTATTCTGTGTACATTCTGGATTTTTTCAAATTCCATTTGATCTTGTTAAGTACACCTTACTTCATTGTAATTTTTATTAATTTAATAATATTTAATTGAATATTAGAAAAGCATAAATTTGTTTTATTTTGCATTTAAAATATGCTTTATTGTTTGCAGTATGAACAGAATTGTAAATCCTTCTTTTACTAAAAATGTATTATTTATCATATAGGAGCATCATTGACAGAGTCACAGAATCCTGATTATGACCCTTCAATTGCCACCTCTAATCAGCAAATTAGACTTTTAACACATGATGACATAATGACATATTCGGAAAATGAAGACTCTTTTAAAAGCAAAGGTATAAATCTATATCTATGTTTAGAGGTGAATCTCTGTAATTACTTCATTGTTATCATATATATTAATCCTAGTGGCAAATTGTTAACGCAAAGGGACTTTGAAAATTAGATTGTCTTGCTTGATATATGTTGCCTCAAATTCTTTATTTTCCAGCTTTGCATCAAAGATGTTGTATCACTGATACCACAGTCCTTAGAAAGTCCGTACAATCTTTGTTTCTCATTCCTTTAAAAGATTTTTTTTTAATCAATGAGTCCTTGAAATTACTTATTTTTCTGAAAGTTCTTATATCTCTCCCCCCCCCCCCCATCATACCATCATATATTTAAAAATTATAACTTCAGCAAAAATCTGCAAAGTATTATAATATATATATATATATATATATAAATGTTCTTAGTTTGTTTTCCACCTTTAAAACTAGCTGCAAAAAAGAAGTTCTATGAATACAAGATTAAAAAGATTTAATTTTGACTAATTTTAGTATGTTGAACTTATTTTAACACACTAAACTTATCTTTTGTTAATTATTTCATATTAAATCAAGATTTTAAAATATACTTGCCTTTAAATGTTAATATTCATTTACAATCATGTAATCGACCATCTTACCTTAAAATAGTGTCTTCAACAAAAACTTGATTCCAGATAGCATATATGGAACCTGCCCCAAATCCAATACTTCTGACAAATGTAAATCTTGAGTTGTGATAATCTAATATGTCTTCATTTTGATTTGAACCAAATATTGTTGCTTAAGTAATAAAGAACTGGAAGGTACAAAATCTACTTATTCAGAATTAATGCATATTTTAAAATACTTTTTGACATATAACTGAAATTATAAAGAATTTTTGTTCATTTTTTCAACACAACAGTAGGATACAATTGAACCAGTTATAACTATAAGTTCTTATAACTATAATAGTCTATATAACTATAATAGTTCTTATAACTATAATATATAAGTTCTTATATTATAACTATAGGTTGAATATAATTTCATATAAGTATCCATTTTCTGTATTATTTTATGCAATAATACTTAAATTATGCATCATGAAATATATGAAGAAAAATGAACGTGTCTGTAGGAAAAGTTATGCACTTCCCACACAAGATTTTTTTTTACTTTCCCTTAAGAATGTCACACACACACAAAAAAAAATGCCAAATATCTGATATTATCGGAGTACTGAAGATCTAATACTGAATATCATACCACTTTGATTGATATTGATATGAATGTATTATTTTTGTACATTGTTAATACTTTTATTAAATACCAAAGTCAACTTCCCAGACGAAGTATTCACAGAGGACATCACAGAGCATAGATATATAGATTAAATGCCAACGGTTTTTATAGGAAAATGTTATAAATAATAAAAGCTGTGAAATCGAATTGATTTCACATTCTTTTTAATCAAATCATATCTCAAGTTTTTATGATTAAAAAAAAAAAATTATTAAGGCTTTGTACAATAATTTTACACAAGAACAATTGAAATCATTTCCTAGAAACTACATATGAACTGGTTCCATACAAACTAGTCATCCCCTACCTTATAGGGCTTTAATAAAAATTTAAAATAAATAACATTTATATTTTTAAATAAATTGCTTTCATTAATATCACATAGGGTAATTTTTCAACAACATGTAAGCAAAAATTATCGTACTTTTTTCAAAATTTTACTTGCCTTTAAAAAGGTCTGTTCTGCGCACATAAGATTTTTATTCTGTGTGCATTCTGGATCTCTTCTAATTCCATTTGATCTTGGTAACTAAACTTTACTTCATTATAATTTTCATTAATTTAATAATATTTAAATGATTAGAAAAAGATAAATTTACTTAATTATTTTGCATTTAAAATATGATTTATTGTTTGCAGTATGAACAAAATTGTAAATCCTTCTTTTACTAATGTATTATTTATCATATAGGAACATCATTGACAGAGTCAGAGAATCCTGATTATGACCCTTCGATTGCCACCTCTAATCAACGAATTAGAATTTTAACACATGATGACATAATGACATGTTTGAAAAATGATGAACCTTTTGAAAGCAAAGGTATAAATCTATATCTATGTTTAGAGGTGAATCTCTGTAATTACTTTATTGTTATAATATTTATTAATTCTAATAGCACATTGTTAATGCAAAGTGACTTTGGAAATTAGATTGTCTTGCTTCATATATGCTGCCTCAAATTCTTTATTTTCCAGCTTTGGTCACAGTTCTTAGAAAGTCCATATAATCTTTATTTTTCATTTCTTTAAAAGATTTTTTTTTAATCAATAGGTCCTTAACATTACTTATTTTTCTGGAAACATTATAAATCTCCCCCCTCCCCCTCCCCCTGTCATATATTTAAAAAATGACAACTTCAGCAAAAATTTTGCAAAAACTTAAAAAAAAAATTATAAATGTTCTTAGTTTGTTTTTTACCTTTAATTAAAACTAGCTATAAAAAGAAGTTCTATGTATTCAAAATTAAAGAGTTAATTTTGACTAATTTTAGTATGTTGAACTTATTTTCAACACACTAAACTTTATCTTTTGTTAATTATTTCATATTTTGTCAAGATTTTAAAATATACTTGCCTTTAAATTTTAATATTCATATACAATCATGTAGTCTACCAAGTTACTTTAAAATAGTTTCTTCAATAAAAACTTTGAAATTTGATTCCAGATAGCATATATGGAACCTGCCCCAAATCCAATACTTTTAACAAATGTAAAACTTGAGCTGTGATAATCTAATATGTCTTCATTTTGATTTGAATCAAATATTGTTGCTTAAGTAATGAAGAACTGGAAAGTACAAAATCTGCTTATTAAAATTATCTTACTTTTTGCAAAATTTTACTTACCTTTATAAAGTCATGTGCTGCTCACATGAGATTTTTATTTTGTCTGCATTCTGGATTTCTTCTAATTCCATTCGATCTTGTTAAGTAAACTTTACTTTATTATAATTTTCAATAATTTAATAATATTTAAATGAAGATTAAAAAAAGATAAATTTGTTTAATTATTTTACATTTAAAGTATGTTTTATTGTTTGCAGTACGAACAAAATTGTAAATCCTTATTTGACTAAAAATTGTATTATTTATCATATAGGAATATCATTAACAGAGTCACAAAATCCTGATTATGACCCTTCAATTGCCACATCTAATCAGCAAATTAGACGTTTAACACATGATGACATAATGACATGTTTGGAAAATGAAGAACTTTTTGAAAGCAAAGGTATAAATCTATATCTATGTTTAGAGGTGAATCTCTGTAATTACTTCTTTGTAATAATATGTATTAATCCTAATGGCAAATTGTTAAAGCAAAGGGACTTTGGAAATTAAATTGTCTTGCTTCAAATATACTGCCTCAAATTCTTTATTTTCCAGCTTTGCATTCAAAGATTTTGTATCAGTGTTGCCACTGTCTTTAGAAAATCTGTACAATCTTATCTTTGTTTTTCATTTCTTTAAAAGATTTTTTTTAATCAATGGGTCCTTAAAATTACTTATTTTCCTGGTAAGTTCTTAAATCTCCCCCACCCCTGTCATATACACTGATTTCCAAAAGTTAAGCATGCAATGCAAATTTTCAATTTTTAAAAGTGTATTTGAATTTGAGTGGCTAAAAATCGCTGTGGATGTAGATGTCAGTATGCAAATATCGTATGTTACTGCCAATCACGATTGACTGTCCGGATATATGCTAATTAGGCAGTCGTTGAAGATACCAGCAGTCTGAAGGGTTTGAGGAGGTGCATTTAAATGCTGATATGAAATGTTTATAACTTTTGTAGGATTATTTTTGATGATATTCATGTTTCTATTTTCTTTGGCGTTGATCATTCGGTAATTTCTCGATTATGGATACAATTCCAAACAGGTCAAACAGTTGTCCGGAGACCTGTGCCTGGTCATCCAAGAGTTATCAGACCCTCTGATGATTGGTATATTGCTATAGTAGTCAAGCAGAATCGTGGAGCGACCTCACAACTATTACATCCATGATTGCAGCAGCACTTGGTAAGACAATATCTGCCAGTACTGTGCACCAAATGCTCCACGTGAAGAGACTGTACGCCACAGTACCACGTTTTGGTGTTCCGCTAACTGTCCAAACCAGAGGGGCAAGATTAAAGTGGTGTTGTCAACATGTCAATTGGACTATTTCAAATTGGTTCAATGGGCTGTTCACGGATGAGTCCAGATTTGCCCTAGAATCAGATGATAAGCGTGTAAGGGTCTGGAGAGAACGAGGCACACATAATCAGGCCAAGAACATCACGCATTCAGAGGTAGCAGTGTCATGTTGTGGGCTGGAATTTCAATGGGATATCGCACAGAGCTGCACATCTTTAAAGGCGGTTCTGTAACGGCTGCACGGTATCGGGATGAAGTCCTAGACCTCATTGCGAGACTGTATGCTGCAGCAGTTAGTCCTGATTTTCTCCTTATGGATGATAATGCCGTCGCCATCGAGCTAATATCGTTGATGAATACCTGAAAAGTCAGGGCATTTCTCGTATGGAGTGGCCAGCATATTCCCCCAACTTTAATCCCATTGAAAACCTTTGGCAATTAGAGTTTCATGCCCTAATCCTCTTGTAATCGTACTACTCAATACCCTCTTTGTTAAAATAAACGCAGAATAACTGCCATGAAAGAAACCATCCATTTAAATCTCTCAGTCAGCACGCCTTTTAAATCAGAACTACCATAACAGCTTTCACATTACGTTTGTTTATACTATCAAATTAATCAGCATCCTAATGAAAATCAAAAACTGAAACTGAAATATGTAGGTCTATGTTCCAAGTAACTAGCTTTGCAAAAATCATGAGATTATAGCACCATCAAGTGTTATTTAAAAAAATTTTGATCAAAACGTTCCAGTGGCCAGTTATTTAAACGCATCAATGTGCTATAGTAGCCATCTCATGTTCGTAGTGCAGACACACAGGTTGCCCGAAGAATGAGGAAGCTTTCTGTAGCATAAAAACACCGCTGACCCTCAAGGGGTTACATAATATATAAGCCCTGTTCACATGCAAGCCGGTATTTTCCAGACATGAAACATTGGGGTAAAAAAGGGGGTATTTTCCAGGATCCATTCTAGACTGGTTCACATGTGCAACCCCCCATTACTCCTGCTTAAAGGGCTAGGGCCAATTTTTCTTAAATACTTTTGACATTCATTTTGGTACGCAACATATCTTTTTTGTTTTAATTGCTTTTTTAAAAAGCTTATTATTTTTAATTCATTATTCTATGTTATTATTTTATCTATTTAATATAACCAATGTACGGAAATGAGAAACAAAATTAACTATTTCATTATTGTTTTTGAAATATCTTTAGATATAAATGAAACTTGGATCTTTATAAACTAAACATCAAATTAAAAATAATATGTCCAAATTAAATTTAATATATTTTTTAAACTGTAGCGTATTCTAATATATATATATATATATAAGTTTTATTCCATGAAACTGTTTAAAGAATTCATTCTTAAAAGTCTAAAAAGAAAGTTTTTCTCATTTAATCTTCGTTTTTAGGCTCAATTATGATGTATAAACTTGAATTAGTAGAAAAAGTGTAACACTATTTTAAGAAACATTATTTAAGGCCGATACAGAATGTTGGCATAGAAAGAAAAAATGCATATTTATACCAAATACATTTTAAATACTCTACAACATCTATCTCTGCTAGGAATGCTGATATCACTTTTATTCAATTGGGTATAATTATTACTATAGATAGACTTAACAAACATGTACACTCATGAATCTTTCCTTACCAAGTTATTAGGCATTTAAGGAATTTCCTAGGAAACTTGTATATATACTTGTTCACTATCTGATAGCTGCATCACTTTAACTCTTTCCCCCTCCCACCAGGTATCATTGTATATATCTGAGTAAGATTCTTCTGTATTTATGAGTATCAGAATTTTCCCATATCATGAAAGATGCTGTGTGTCATTCCATAGCTCTGTGCTATATGGTTATTGAGTTAGAGGGCTTACAAACAGGCAAAAAGATAAGCATTGTATATTATTATTGTACATTTTTCACAGAACAAATTCCCTTTTTTGTCCACCTTTTCTGCCAAATCTTTTAATGACTTTGCTGTCATCTATAATAATGCCTCTATGGCAAAGCTAAGCTTGTTAGATGCACTTCCTCCATTCTTGATCTTAACCATATTTTAAACTTTCATAGTGTGAGGAACAATCTTTCAGTGGTGTGAACACATACAGGCAAAGAGGTAAAACTTTAAACAAGATATTTATGGTCAAGAAACTGTCCTAGTCGCAAACGCAAACTGCACCGATTGCTGTGGATGAAACAACCAACTCTTTTGCATGTTGCCATCTTGATTTCAACAAGTGCTATTCTACTTCTGTTATTTTCAAACTAAAAACCCTGGCTAACCAATGCAAGGATCAGTTTCAGATTCAATATATATAAAACGCACAGCATTTGTTCAGTAAATTACACATAAATACAACAGGATAATTTATTTAAAAAAATAGACTTAATTTTGCAAGAAAACACTTCTTATTTACTTAAATCACATCCTTTATTTTCTTCCTACATGTTGCAAAATTATTTCATATCTCATTCTTTAAAAAAATGAAACTTCCCTCATGAACACTTAAAAGTTTTTGTAACATGCTAAAGAAAGTCTAAAAAATTAAATTTATATATTTGCAGACATAAAACTTCCATAATATTTTATGCCACTTTATGCATCATTGGTTTCAGAGATGTCCTTAAATTTTAAATTAATGGCTGCATCAATTTTAGATGGCAAAAAAGAAAACAAATTGCTCGGACTTAAAGTTTGACCATTAAAGTTGATTTTAAGTCTTCTAGTGCATTTTTTAGCAGAGAAATATAAATCAAGTCTTTAGTAACCTATAGGGTAAGCTAGTACTTAAACATTATTTCTGTGCAATTGTCATTTATTAATTTGCGGTGGCCACAATTCTGTTTCCAACTAATTCGCGAGGGCTTCTGCATGAAAGGAAGAGTATATTTCTTCACATTTTTGTCTCATCGTCTATGACAGATAAGGTGTTCATCAAAATTTCTTATGGAGAATAAACATTGATTTTACTTTTATTTGGGATGAACATCTTATAAGCATAGTGCGTGTCAATAAATTCACTAAACACACAAGAGCGATCATGAAACCTCTGTCATTAAGAGCAAATTAGTTTTTGCTCCCCAAAATGTTTTTCCTTAAATCTTTTTTATGAAAACTGCTTTTTTTAGTGATTCCACTTTTAGAATGAATTGAGTGAAATCCAGTTGATTTCCGAAACATATGTATGCTTATTTATCTTGATTTGTGCTACATTTTACATTGTAAACCAGTTTATTATTTCAATATCAAAACTAATTTTAAAATTTAAGGTGTCTCAAAGTGCCTCACTCTCCCCTAAGTTTAAATATACTTTTGTCAATATTTAAATTCTGAAATATGGCTGAATTAAAACAGTTGTGTTAAAATCAGTTAATCAATGTCTCATTTCAGAATTATAGGGACATGAATGATACCAGCATGCAGGCCCTGGGCACAAACAGGGCCCAGCTTAGCCAAAATAGGGCCCAAGGCAATATTTCTCTGGGGATCCTCTTCAGCTCTCGACATATATGAAATGAACAACTTTTTTTTTTAAACATAATTACTTTCTAGAAAAGAATGTATACAAAATAAAGTTCTTACATACTTAATGGGATTTAAATATTATTGGCAACTTTCTTATCATAGCCAAAAAACTAACATGCTCTTTTAGTGCAGAAATCCCTATATTTTTACCGAAATGAATCCTTTTGCTGGGCAAACTTATTTCGATGGCATAATTTTTTATTAGGAAGTCGTGATTAATTTTTCAATGTTACAATTGCGTAATGTGAGGACCCGGGGCAGTTGCCTCTCATGGCTCTGTGTTAATTAAGCCCTAGGCACAAAAATGTCTTAATCACACCCTGTTCCCAAGTGGGGAAAACCATTCCATTATAAAATTTATTAATTAATGGAACTATAATTTTAAATTCAGTGTTTAATAGTTTTATTATTTATAGAAATATCTCATGAAACAGGCTGTTCCTTTGAACCTGTGGCCCCAAGTATAGAGTTTGATGACAGTTCTGTAGATAACAGCCCAGATCAAAAGAGAGATGTTGGAACAATGACTGAACTAACCATGCAACAGATTTCAAGAATGGGTGAAGAAAATTTGGTTTTAAGAAAAAGAATTATCACTCTTGTAAATACAGTTCAACAACTACAGCTAATAAAGATTCATTCTTGAAAAATGATGTAAAAACAAATTATTGTACTTACTTGTAAATATATTTTTAGGAAATTAAACTATTTTTTATTTCATCATACTTTTTTTTAATGTTTTTGTTTTTATTTATTTTGTATTCCCTTTTACTTTCCCTGCAATGCATAGTAATGTATAGAGAAAGTATTGGAGATTTTGACAGATATACATGGTTTGGTGCATCTAGAATACAAAAAAACATTTTTTAGCTTGACGTCTGTGTGTGTCTGTCTATGCAATGAACTCTAACTCAAAAACTGACAAAATTTTATAGGTTAGTCACTAGTGAGTGATTCTGGTACGGATTAGAGTTTGGTATGATTCAGGATAAATGCACATGTTTTATTTTATTTTATTTGCGAAATAGCTCTCTAAACTTGCACATACTCACTCTAGTTAATAAACTAATTAACCAAATTTCATAAAATTTGGTAGATAGTCACTTGTGGGTTACCCTGATACTGATAACATTTGAAGATAAATAATCTGCCTTTTTTTTTGCAAAATAGCCCACAAAAATCATCAAAACTAAAATAAAAAACTATGCATGTTCAAATGTATCGATTAAATGCGTAATTTTTGACGATAAAAAGAATAAGACCAACCCTATTTAAGATGAAATATTGAAGTTTTTCGCATTTTTGCTACGCTAGTTTTGAAAATAAGTCCAGTTGCCAAATGAAAACAGAAACTGAATTAAAAATGTAACTTCAAATAATTAAGCATGTTATTTAGTACAATTTAATGAATTATTAATGAAAACTGAATTTAAATCTAGGAAAAATCATATGCTGCTGACATCGGATTTTTACTTTCCCTACAAGACAATGTAAAGAAAAAATATAGTCATTGGGTTAAAAAAAATCCAACCCTCAGATTTGATCTATACATTCTGAACATCCCTGAGTCAACCATTTTCCTTTTTTATAATGTCTCAGCTTGATATCTCTTAAACAAATTAAAAGAATTGAATGTAATTTTATATAATTATTTCAATCGATAAATGCCAGAGGTCGATTGATTTTTGGAATGAACCAACTGAATAAACCATTATTTTATTTTTTTTTCAAAAAGTGAAAAATGTTATAAAAGCATAATTATGCATACAAATATTACGAAAATAGATTATTTAATATGTAATTTTTTATTTAGAAGCAAATATGATCATTTATAAGTTGCTATACAATATATTTTATGTTTGTGGTGGAAAATAAGAAAAATCATAAAAAATAAAGGAAACTCACAATTAACAAATGAGTGAAGTTATTTCTAACTGCTTTTAACATAAAATGAATGGATACCATTGTTTCTAAGTTATAATAAGCCATTCTCAAGATATTTAAGAAAATTCCACAGTGTTGTCTCTGAAAGAAATGAATATTTTAATTTATACTCTCGGCTTTTCATCACAAGCAATTGTTTTTTCATCATAAGCATTTTTAAGTTTCTAAACATAACCATAGAATAACTTTGGCAAAATTCTACTCTGATGTTGCTATTTGCTAGCATACTAAAACTTCCAGTTTCCAGAAACTATCTGTTTTGATAAAAGGCTCTTGTGTCAAAACATAATATTAAAAAATATATATATTTTTGCATTTTCCAAAAAACTTAAGATAAATAAAAGTGTAGTTCTTGGCTTTTATAGGCATGGGGGTGCCACTCCTTTGCATACGAACCTCTTCTGTGATATCAGTAACACATGTAAACATTTTGCCGCATGCAGTAACCGTACCAGAGAGTGCCCAAAGTGTCTGCAGAGCACAAATGCGTGTAATGTTAACAAACTTTGTGTCCTCAAGGGTAGAAGCAGAAAAACACCAGACATGACTAGTTGATTCCCGGATGGCATGTGATAACGTAGACTTAACTCTGCGAGCTGAGTATCGGGGGATAATCATATTGAGATATTTCTAATAGAGTAATTGGATATAAAGGGATAATAAGTTCATTTGCAAATTCGGGATATTTTTTACCCTAAAATCAGATTTTTTTTTATTTCTTTAAATACCCATTTTATGAATTTGGGAAATAGTTTCTGAAAAATTTAATTTTGGAAGTGAAGTAAAGGGTTTTTCTCATTATTAAATCATAAAATTTTTAATTAAAAAAAATTCATGCAATGGATCTTATTTGGCACACAAGCATAGCCAGGAACTCGAAAGGAAGGTCAACAACCAAATTCGGGAAAGAGGTCAGAAAAAAACTAATGTATGTGTTTAGCCAATGGGGGAAATACAGAATACATAGTAAAAGGAATTAATTATAGGACTATAAATTTGTTTGCTCCAGCTACATTAACATAAAATACTACTAGAAATAATTTATTGCAAAAAAAAAAAGGGGGTAATGTCAGTATGTAGTCAGTTTACATCTTGGGCGTAACCAAGATCTAAGAAAGGGTAAGATCTGTGACCAAATGAGTGGTGGAAGTGAGAGAAATTTCTTTTCCCAATATGGCCACTATAGAAAAAATGTATTTGATTATCCAATGGGGAAGGGTTCATACTGAACGTATTAAATATAGTTATATGATATGAATAAGTTGTCTTGAAAACCCAGGCCACTCGACTGACCCGAGGGTTTACAACAGCCCTTTGAGTGGCCAGGAATAAATTATCTCTGATTAGTTTTTCAATTAAACACAGTATCATAAACAATTTATCAGAAAATGGTTGTGTAATCAGGAGCTCGATAATCGAATGGGGGGAGATAATACAGTGGGTTTTCATTTTCCAATGGTCACTATAAAAAAGTGAATTCTGTAACCAATGGAGTGTATATAATTGTAGAATATTTTAATTCACAAATTATAAATGAACTTGTATACTCAGACTATTTCTTTAATTAAAAATACTGTCAAGTGATTTACGACAAAATGGTCATCAGATCAGTTATACCATAGACTTGGCTAAGATCTCTGAAAGGAGGAAGAGCTAGCTCTACAATCGAATTCAGAGATATTAATAAAGCGGATTTCGTTTTTCAGTATAGTTACTATAGAAAAGTGAGGTAATATTTTAGTCAATGGGGATTACATAGAATATATAATACTGGAATTATAAGTGATCAATGATCAAATGGGTGAAGGTAATGTATAATTATTTTGTCAATGGGGAGGGGGGTATATAGAATATATAATAAAGGAATTATAGGTTTATAAACTTGTGTACTCTGATTACTTATTCACCTAAAATATATAACTATCATAACCAATTTATCACAAAATGGTCATGTAGCCTGTTTACGCCTTAGGCGTAGCCAAGATCTCAGAGGCAGCATCTCGACTATCGAATGGGAGAAATCCGAGATCATGGCTACGCCAATGTTATAAACTAACTACTAAATCATTTTGTGATAAATCACATTGTATTTTTAGTTAAAAAATTAACTAGAGTACACAAATGTTCATACTCTTTTCTATGGAGACTATATTGGAAAACAAAATTCCGCTCTGTAATCTACCTCCACTCTATTGAAGAGCTTATCCTTCAAACATCCTGGCTACACCTTTGGCGAAAACTGACATCAACATGGTCATTTTGTGATACATCCTTTATGATAGTATTTTTATTTGAAGAAATAATCAGATTACACAATTGTCATAATCCATGTACTAAAATATTTTATATGTGTATAGTCCCAGCCGGTTAAAGAATTACATTACTTTTCTATAGTGGTTAGGTTATAAAAAGATTTCTCTCTGTAACCCCCCCCCCCATTCGATTAGTTCATTCCTTCCAATAACCTGGCAACACCTAAAGTGTAAACTAACTACATGGGTATTTTATGATAAATCACTTATGATGGTATTTTTTGTTGAAAAAAAATCATAGTATACATGTTTTATAATTCGTGTAGTAAAATATTCGATACATCCCATTGGATAAAGATTTAAATTACTTTTCTAAAGAAGTTATATTGGTAATAAAAACCTGCTCTATTACCTCCACCCATTTGATCGTTGAGCCCCTCCCCCCCCCACACACACACACACACAATATCTTATGTCTATGGTATAAACTGACTACACAACTATTTTGTGATATATTGTTTATAATAGTATTTGTAGTTGAAGAAATAATCTGGGACAACTTATTCATAGTTATATAACTACATGTATATTCAATATGACCTCTCCCCAAGCAGTTAATCAGTTACATTTTCCCTATAGTAACAATATTGGAAAAAGCAATTCCTTTCACTTTCCTCACTCTCATTTGGGTTTAAATCTCGCCCTTTCCTAGATCCTGGGTATGCCCATGGTGTAAACTGACTGCATGTTGTTAACCTTTTTTTACAATAAATTGTTTTTGGTAGTATTTTTTGTTGATGAAGTAGTCTGAGCAAACAAATTCATAGCTATAATTAAACTCCCTTTTCTATATATTCTCAATGTTCCCCATTGGCTCAACATGTGCATTAATCTTTTACTGACCTCTTTCCTGAATTTGTTCGCCGACCTTCCATTTTTTCGAGTTCCTGGCACCCTGGCTTGTGGCACCAAATGGCTATATAAATATGAACCTGATCTTCGCTTAAAAATAAACAAACCTCCTCTAATAAGAAACGACCAGACTAGACTTCCAGTTTAACATTAAGGAAATCTATCAAAGCTCATTTTCTATGCATGATATGCAATATTTGTTTTATTATATTGCATTCGATTTTTAATTCACGTTAAAGAGTTAAGCTTATTGTTTCTGAATTTGCCTCTACCAGATGCTAATATCAGACAATAATATAAGTAAAAAATAGCTAAATATACTGCTTTTGAGAATGGGTTACCATATTTTAAGAAATATCACTGAATTCTTGTCTTTTGACGAGATTATAAATTATGCAACACTATAAGCAAAGATACATAAGTAAATGGAGTAAATGTTATTTATGAGATTTCAAACTGTTTAATGTTTTATTAGTTGGCGAGTAATTGCTTATAATCATTTTCAGTAATAGCAATTTGTTTTAACATTAGTATGTAAAATTCTATTTAGTTTACAAAATATTTCTATTTTTGTTCATATATGAATGATTTTGCTCGCACTATACTTTTTATAATGGTCATTAAGACAGTATATCATAAAACAATTTATCTGTAGTTTTTGTTATTTTGTTCAAACTAGTATGTAAAATTCAAATGTACTACTATATAAAAGATTAAATTTCTGGGTTTTAAAAGTATTTTTGTCAGATTTATTTTGTATAATAGCATCTGTATTTACTGCATTTATAATTGTTAGCTTATTAACTATCAACTGTGAACACAGTACTTTTGTAACTAAACGAGCATGTTTTTAGCGCATGTTTTTGTGCTAAATATATTTGCATCACTTTATAATATACTTTTTTGGCTGTGGCAGAAATTCTAAGAAAGTTTGTTGAAAACAGTGCAAATGAGTTGGGAAAAAGTAAGTCAAAAACCCAGACCACTCGACTCACCCTAAGGCATGAGCAGCAACTTGAATGGCCGGGAACAAGGAAAAAGTAAGTGAAAAATTTTTTAGCATTATGTCTTTCTATAGACCAAAAGAAATGATGCTGAATATTAATTATTGTATACTGTTTAATTTTGTAATAGATTTTGTGTGTATGTGAACCTGTGAGTGTGATATCTTGTGAATGAATGGGACAATTTGAACAAAATATGATATGATTATTACAATCAGTTAATATTGGAACCCTCATGATTTTAAACATGACTAAATGTTTGGATAATCCAAGAATTTATAATGAATTTTTTTTAAAAATCAGGACATTCAAAAATATCAAATAATCATTTTATGTTAGTAATATATCATTAGATAAAATAACTTATCTGATTGTTAGCCATTTGCCTACTGCTGTCACACATTTAATATCACCCAGTCCCAGTGGGAATGTACAGCTTAACACTAGAACAACGGATATTTTGAACTACCTAGAATGACGGGCAGCGGTCAATTTGAATTATTATAAAAACTAGAATAATTTTCTTGTGTTTTCAATAACTTTAAGAAAATAAGAAAAGTCATAAAATTTCAATGGGCTGGGATTACCCATTTTGGAGAAATCATTTCTCAAAGTAATTATGCTGTCAAAATGACTGCTTCTATCGTTCTAGTGTTAAGGAATGTTGTGGATATGAGTGACATTACCCTCTTTAAGCTTTATTGGGATGCAAGAGAAAAAATGATGAGCTGAGCCTCTACATTTGCCATAGAAACTATAAATTAACTTATAAATGATATTAGAAAACAAATGGCACCAACCTTAGAATGCTTGCATGAACCGTTGAGATATAACACATTTTTTTGATAAATTTATAATAAAAAAGTTAATGTAAAATTTTAAGAAGTAACAAGCATTATTAAATAGGTTGATATTCCATGTGCTGAAACAAATTTACTAACATCATTCTTATGAATCCAGCTCATTCAAGTTATAAAATAAGAAACTGTTTGCTTTTGTTTTATATTTTGATGCCAAACAATTGGCAATTGTCATTATTTCACTGAATATTAATTGAACATCAGTTGTGTTTTGATGTGGATTATGCATATATGATGTGAGTATAAACAAGTCCTTCTGATTAGATAATCGAAGTTGCCAAAAGCATCAAACTTCAATTCACATTTTGTTAAGTCACTGTCAATATCATTATGGTATTGCTTTATTTATATGCACATTTAGAAAAGTTAAAAATCCTATTCTTAGATTTTGCTAAATTGACATGTTTGGGTATCCCTGAATACAAGTCGAAGATTTTCAGTTATTTTTTTATGTGTTTGTAGACAGGACATCTTTCAAATAAAGTGAGCAATCCATATGAAATTTGATACACATATTTAAAAACACAAGAGACCTATTGATCTCATATTATAGAGCATAGGCATGCGTCATCACACGGAAAATTTTGCCCTTATGTTTCCAAAGCAAAATACTCGTATACATAGCAGTATGGAAATTTTCATTATTTCTGTTTTAAAAATGGGTATTTTAAAAATTTACAATCGTTTAGACCCAAATTTTAGTAGGATATATTTAAATTTATCTTCTTTCATGGATATTTTGGTTTCATGTTATATATTTTTAGCAAGGTTACAAATAAAATAAAATATGCAATAATTTTCTGATAAATTGGCACATTTGAACCCATACTCTGGATCAGTTGTTCTCAATGTATGGCACATATACACCTTGAGGAGATGCAGTAAATTATTTTGGGGGTACATCGTAAGATAAACACAACCATTGATGCAAATGTGAAAAGGCAAAACCATCTCACCAGTAAAATGTTTATAATTTTATAAGATTTGTTAAATTTTTGTCATTTTTAAAATGTTTATCAATATATGTGCTTCATGAATACAAGATTTAATGTGTCTGTATGTATTTTGCTTTATTCCCATTGTTATACTGTAATTGCAGTTTTATTTATTTATTTATAGAAGGGGTACACCAGTTACACCTTGTTCGCACTAGAACTTTCAAGCCATCTCAAACTAGAGAAACAGGATGGAGTTTAAAGCAACCTTTAAAATGAGGATTGAGTTCAATGTATTTTCAGAAAGAAGATCAAAATTTCACTCCAACTTGAAACGTGTTGTGTTGAAATAAACATGATCACCCCCAAGCGAAATATGTGACATGGTATTGAAATTAGATTACTAATAAAATTTTGGGACTAGAATTTTTTAAATAAATTGCACAGTCCTGAAAAAATTTTGGCTGACATACTGAGCTTGCATATTAGAAAATTAAAACAAAAATAAAAACTTCACAAAAATAAAAGAAAATTAAACAAAAATAAAAGATTGTACCGATAAGTTAATTTATTTCTAATTTTTACAATTGACATGACAAAAATATACCAATGTCAAATTTGCATACTTATTTATTATAATAAATATCCTTATCTATAGTCGTTACTGCCTTGTCCCATTTTAGAAAATAACAAGTAAGATTATAAAATCCCCATGTCATGTAATTAAATGAAAATATTTCATTCCCCTTCTAACATGTTTCATAAGCCTCGGTCATAACCTTGATACCAACTAGAAAATACAAAATAAGAAAAACTTCAGCAACGTATAAAAGTACTTTTTATATGCTGCTCAAGTTTTTCTTATCTTTCGTACAAAGTGTATTGAACTTATGGAAAATTTAAATTTAGCTCAGTATCTTCCAACTCTTATCCATCACTAGTAACCTGACAAAAATTTTATGTGATTCCTGAATACTATTTTGAACTACATAGTACAATATAATGTATATTACATATATGAAGGAATATATGTATTCTTTTGATGGATATTTTTGTCCATGAGATGAAGCTGCCTGCAAAAAATATATTCCATGGTGATCTGATTCGATTGCTTCGTCTTCATCTATTTATTGGCTAAGCATTGTGTCAGGTTTCCTGGAATACTTAAAAAAATCAAAATATATAAACATTAATTCATGTTGTCCATGTTTAATGTTTCTTGGCAATTGCTTCCTGTTAATCCAAGTAAATGTAGATGAACTTTAAATCTAATATATCAAATACTGGCTTAACTATTTGAACTATATACATTCTTTTGATGAAATTTTCTGTACATGAGATGAAGCTGCCCTGCAAAAGTTTAATCCCTGGTGATCTGATTAAATTTCTTCGCCTTAATCTATTTATTGGCTGGACAATGCATCAGGTTTCCCAGAGTATTTTTTCCAGAAATACAGTTTGAGCAAAAAAGTGAATCATTTTTAGTGTTGTGTCTGTATATGTGCAATGTATTTCATCTTATTTACTTTATCTTAAAAGTTATCTGTCTGTCTGATTTTGATGAAAATTGGCAGTCATGTGATGTATGGATAAATTAAATAAACTCCAGGGGTTGTTATGGATTTTTTATTACTTTCACCAAATTTTATTTCAACATTCGATTTGAAAATTGTGTTTTGATTTATAAAGATCATTGTTTTGGAAAAGACAAATAGCATAGTAGTAGTACATATTATGATTAGTATACCATGATTGGCAGAATTCATAATTGCAATATATTTTCTTCAACTGCTAAATGGAATTTTCCCTCATAAAATGCATCAGTGGCAATCGACTTCGCGATCCCCACAACTCTATGTTTTCGGAATATTAAAAATCGAAAAACAAAAAAAAAGGAGATTTTTTTTCCAACCTTTTGTTTAAAAATTTTTTTAAATATTTGTAAAGCCTAATTTCATTCAGTTTTTAGAATTTTTCTCAGTATATTTTATTGAGCGTAAATATTAATGAAGCAGAGTTGTGGAATCAATACTTAGAATCCACTCCGACTCCTCTTGTTTCTAATATCTGACACCATTACTGACATAAATATCAATTAATTTTTAATTTTTAGATTCATAAACATTTGATGCTTTTTAAACTTATTGAAAATTATTTAAAAAATCTATTAAATATTTAAATATTCCAAAATAAAATTATTTTTAAATAGTTTTATTTAGGATTCAGAGTCAGTATATTTTTTCCTGACTCTGACTTCACCTTAAATGGCTATCAACTCCTACTCCACAGCCCTGTGGGTAAGGTTGTTTTGAAAAAAAAATATAGAATAATTTTTTTAAAAACAAACTAAGTACAGCAGAATTCCAATTACCTAAGCTACCACTTTTTTTACTAATTCATCACTTTTTTTATGACTCATCTCCACTCTTTCACCACAAAAACTTGAACATTTTTATGTTAAGATGAGCAACAGGAAATGGCCAATTATATGATGATAAATTTAGAGAGACAAAGAGATTGGAAATGATTGAATAGCAGAATGACGCACAGTCAATAACAGTAGAGTAATCCATTAATCTACTGTTATTGAGATGCCTCAGAAACATCACACAGCAAGCAACTTTAAAGTAGAATATATTGAAAGATTATTTTCTAAAGCCAAATGCTGTAGATGTATGTATGTACTATGTAAGTAAATAAACAGATAATTATATATGTATTTATTGTACATATTCTTTTTCTTACAATTCATATTTCCCTAAGAGCAGGAATGAGGAGATCCTAGAGGGAGGGGAACATTGTTGCAAATGTCAGCACTATAATATAGATTGCAGTATACAAAGTTTTTTGTATTAACCGAGTTTGACCATATCCAAGCTGTTTACAGTCCACATTAGCTTGGATAATCAGGACTTTGCTGTATTTATCCTTTTTTTCTTCTGTCCAACTACGACTCCTCTTTATTTTATTTTTAATTTGTAAACATTTGATGTTGGGAATATATAACCATCAACCATTGAAAATATGTATGAACTGTTAGGTATATGCAGAGGCACAATATTGCAAAGACAAAGGCAACTGCTTAGCAAATTTATATTTTGATTCAAATTTCACTACCCACTCAAGCATTATTTTCAGCCATCCTTTGGGGATGATTGATTTTCTTGTTTATTGAAGCACAGCAAGGTACGAGCAGAGCTTCTTTGTCATTGACTCAAATAAATATGTCAATAAAATATGTTTCTCTTTCTGACCCTGTTCCTTAATTATTATTCCACTAAATAGACAAAATATGTAACATTTTTATAAAATTTATCAAGTCATTGGTTATGATAAAGCTCGAATTTTAAAATTCAATCTGTGAACTCAGATAATAAAGTTAAAGGTTCATATGTTGAAACTGGTTTATGATGAAAATTATTTTTGAAACTTTCATATACTATGTCCTGAAATAAACCATTGTTGCCATTTAATGTCTTGTTTAATATATGAAATATAATTTACAATAAATTAAATGATTTTATGCTTAAAAACAGATCATGTGACATGTGGTAAAAATTATTTGATATCCACATTGAGGAACAGACTATGATAGACAAACTGTGATTATAAGGCTATGTACAGTAATGCTATTTATTGAACAACCATTTATCAAAATGAGAAAAATTCAATAACTTTGAAAATTAAGTTGACTTGAGATATTGCAATAAATGACTTCAAACTTTTTTCGTAAACTTGTCAAATATTCACCAAAATGTTATTCAATAAAGAAACATTTTGAAACTTACTTGTGTATACTTGACACCTGAACTTCAGCTTATGAGTCAGTTGACTCAGATTGATATTTAATTGTACTAAATTATAGTTTTATCTTTTACATTGAATTATGTACAGATTGTGCTGGTGTGTTTATGTGCATCTATAATTGGGTTTTTACCTTGAGGGGGCAGAATTGCATCACTGATCGCTACGAAAGACTCGCCGACTATTCCCTCGGCTCTGGAGAATTCTTTTGGAGCTGATGGCATAGCACGGGATCAGTAATTGAAAGGTCCTGAGTTCGAACCTATCCCCCACAATGGTGTCCCGTGCATGAGATGGCAGCACTACAGTTGACGCACACTTTTTCCTCTCCTTTCCTGGTTGACCACGACTGATGTCACTACGCCACACGATGAGGTACAACTCACCTCCCAACTATTTCTGCTCACAAGACTGAATTTCAGCTTGGGGACGCGTTGGGGGATTTCTAGCCGGCCCCCTCCTCACTGAAATTCGACCAAGCATCTCATCAGGAAGGGGAGTGTGAGGGGGTAGCATTGTGTCACTCATCGCTACAAAAAACTCGCTGGCTATTCCCTTGGTTGTGGAGAATTCTTTTGGAGCTGATAGCATAGAGCGGGATCAGTAATCGAAAGGTTCTGAGTTCAAACCTATCCCATTATACATAGCATATACTCATATATACAATATATTGCAAGGAATGCAAAAGATGGGCTCTAATTGTTTTTGTTTCTTAATAAGAACTCTAGAAAGTATCAAAACATAAACAGCATAATAAAAACAAATCAATACTGCCCAAATAAGACACCATTCCGAGAGGTTGGTGGTAGGGGAAGGAGGGTACGGTCCCTGTGGATGCCTCCCCTACTGCGTTCCGGTCTAAATTGGGTGGCACTTCCCGACCGTCCAAACAGTTACCTTACACCTTTCTGGTAGGTCGGACGGTCTAGGTTTCAACAAGAACAACCATCCAGATATAGAATTGAAATTATGCACAAGAAAATGATCAATATAATATTAAAATATATATACATGCAAAGAAATACGACGATGTAATTGAAGTAAATAAAAGCACAGATTTAAAAGAATTAATTAGTGCAAGTGAAATAATTCCTCATCGCAATCCTTACCTTCTAAAGTACTTTCATTTACCAATATCTTCTTCAAAACAATATGGCTTACAACAATAATGGCATATCGTTTCATTTGTACTAAGAGATTGCAAATTCCCATAAATAAATTTCATCCAAAATTATTAGAATATGAAAGTATTATGTCAACCAAAACAATCAAAATCCATTGTACAGTTACAGCTAAATAGAAAAAGTAGATCCGTAAAAATCCTTTTCATAACCTCATGGCCTCTGTAGTGCAAACACTTTCAAACATGCAAAGTCAAGCGGGATCGGATTCAATTCGATCCTGCTTAAAACTTGTAGTGCAAACGAAGTATAACATCCACATTTCCAGCGATACTTGAAGCATAAAAGGGTGAGAAACACTACTCTAGATGCATATCAACTGTTATCCATACCATCTGACTTACTTAAAGTTGTAAGATATCTGTTTGGATGACCAGAAGAGAGCCACCCAGTTCAGATTGGAATACAAAAAAGGTAGCAACCACAGGGACTGTACTATCCTTCCCCTAACCCATCACATCTCTGATAGATGTTCAATTCCACAGATTTATCATGCCCATATTCCTTATAGCTACCAGAAAGTATGATGTGGCATCGAGGATCGAACATGCGAACATGGGACAGCCATGTAGAACCTTCCCACTATAACTACTGCACTATCTCAGCCCAAATACATGTCAACTGCCATAGTATTTGTAAAATGCTCCTAATTACATTTACAAAGTCTGCGCTATGAATGGTGACTGCAAAAAATAGTTAATTTCTATGCCCTAGAGCACCAAAGGATGAATGTCTGAAGATATACATTCATTAACTAAAAGTGTTTGTTTTAGTATTCCCTTTCTCCAGTTAAAATTTGAACAGAGAATTTGTAATCGCCCGGTATTTAGGTCCCTTCGCATAACCTTCATGTGTAAATCACCTGATTTAGTTATTTATGATAAAACACTTTTACATCTGACATTTTACTCATTAAAAGTACTTTAAATTTTCAGACACTACTTAAATATCAAAGTCAAATTTTTAATTCACTTACTTCTACAATTACACAATAACATGTGCAGGGATGTATCTACAGTGGTCGGCGGTGGTCGGGGTTTCCACCACTCATCCAAAAAATTATACATATTATAATTACATTTAAAAAAAGTTATATTCAATTTTATCAAATGTTTTTCTTTAATATAAAAGTATACAATACTAATACTGTTTGTGTGTGCAAATTAACGCGAAGCTCGTTTCAAAATTATATATTCGCAATTATATTTATTCTGGAAAATCAACCACCACTCACATTTCTCTAGATACATCCCTGCATGTGTTGAGCATACTAAATTAGCATGCTGTTACATTCAGAAGAATCAAGGAACCAAACACATTTGATGTACTGGTTATTAAACAAGTCTAGGTATTGGTTGTTAAACTTTAAATAATGTTTGAAATAACAAGTATTTAAGAATAGTAGAATGTAAATAATTTTAACTTAAATGCCAAATACATTGTTAACAAATAATAAATGTACATTGTTAGCTCATAACAATGTGAAAGACAAGGAATGATAACATTTGAAAGTGTACCAGTTTATAAACTTGCATAGCTTACTGGCTATTAAAAATTTAGCAGCTCACTACTAGTGTCAAAAGCAGCATTATGATCGTCTACTACGATTTTTCCTCATTGTTTTTTCCTCCACTTATAGTTTGAAAACAGAGTCCAAAATGTTTATATCTATGATTGCATATTATCATTTGTTTTCATCTTTATTATTCTGTAATGAAGTGAGTGGAAACAGTGGATTTGTTATTATACAAATAAAAACTTTAAAATGATGGAATATTGTAAAAATGCTGTAATCTGGTGAATTCTAAATACAAAGTTGTTTCCTTTAGCAAATGATGTCAATTATTTATATATATGGAGTCAGAATAAAACAAAGAAGGGCATTATCCCAAAGACCGGTACGGTCTTGAATTTGGCGACTTTTCTGGCGCCCGATGTTGAGACAGTTGCCATAGTATCCAACCAAGTCGCAAGGTTACCATGATTATGTGAGCACGAATGTAAATAAACAAACTGCGTAGTAAAATGCGCAGAAACGTAAGTGCAAAGGGACATTATTTTTATCATAGCTCGTAACGGTAAACTGACGATGATGCCAAATAAAAATTGAAATTAATCCCATTAAACATCGAATTTATATTTGTAATGAACATTAGTTATTTAGAATACATTAATAGCAATATATACTTAAAGATTTCATTTGTTAAAGTGCATTTTAAGTGAATATACACTACTAATCATTTTTATCATAGTCTCTAAGTAACGTTCTAAAGATGTATACATTTACTAGCAAATTGCAATGTATATGCGAGTGAGGGGAAGATATGTAACGATTTTTCGCAAAAAAACTCGTGTATATATTTTAATGAAAGTTAATATTTTATTTTCCGGTTAATTAAAAATATCCATCAAAGAAGATAAATTTAGATATATCCTACAAAAATTAGAGGTTAAACGAATGTAAGTTTCTAAAGTAATGTCTATGTATATATATACGTATGTATATGTATATATATACGTATGTATATATCGTAATTCAATGTATTTGTCGGAGGTCGCACGTAACAACAGCTGTTTGTGCAACAGGTGTTCTGTGACTCATAGAGTGATGTAGCAGTAGCAATTAGAACATGGATCTACGTCCGCTTCGCGAGCTAACCTCGCTACGCTCGCCCGCTAAAAAAAATCATAGAATCCGGTCCCGCTGGCTGTCGGAGGTCGCACGTAGCAACAGGTGTTCTGTGGCTCATAGAGTCATGTAGCAATTAGAACATGGATCTACGCCCGCTTCGCGAGCTAACCTCGCTACGCTCGCCCGCTGAAAAAATCATAGAAACCGGTCCCGCTGGCTGTCGGAGGTCGCACGTAGCAACAGCTGTTTGCGCAACAAGTGTTCTGTGGCTCATAGAGTGATGTAGCAATTAAAACATGGATCTACGCCCGCTTCGCGAGCTAATCTCGCTACGCTCGCCCGCTAAAAAAACATCACAGAATCCGGTCCCGCTGGCTGTCGGAGGTCGCACGTAGCAACAGCTGCTTGTGCAACGGGTGTTCTGTGGCTCACAGAGTGATGTAGCAATTAGAACATGGATCTACGCCCGCTTCGCGAGCTAACCTCGCTACGCTCGCCCGCTAAAAAAACATCATAGAATCCGGTCCCGCTGGCTGTCGGAGGTCGCACGTAGCAACAGCTGTTTGTGCAACAAGTGTTCTGTAGGTC
This sequence comes from Amaurobius ferox, assembly GCA_951213105.1. Lineage (NCBI taxonomy): Eukaryota > Metazoa > Arthropoda > Arachnida > Araneae > Amaurobiidae > Amaurobius > Amaurobius ferox. The sequence continues at coordinate 37,929,737 of OX578152.1, read as the reverse complement.
ATAGAGTGATTTAGCAATTAAAATATGGATCTACGCCAGCTTCGCGAGCAAACCTCGCTACTCTCGCCTGCTAAAAAACATCACAGAATCCGGTCCCGCTGGCTGTCGGAGGTCGCACGTAGCAACAGCTGCTTGTGCAACGGGTGTTCTGTGGCTCACAGAGTGATGTAGCAATTAGAACATGGATCTACGCCCGCTTCGCGAGCTAACCTCGCTACGCTCGCCTGATAAAAAACATCACAGAATCCGGTCCTGCTGGCCGTCGGAGGTCGCATGTAGCAACAGCTGTTTGTGCAACAGGTGTTCTGTGGCTCATAGAGTGATGTAGCAATTAGAACATGGATTTACACCTGGTTCGCGAGCTAACCTCGCTACGCTCGAGCGCTAAAAAAACATCGCAGAATCTGGTCCCGCTGGCTGTCGAAGATCGCACGTAGCAACAGCTGCTTGTGCAACGGGTGTTCTGTGGCTTATAGAGTAATGTAGTAATTAGAATATGGATCTATGACCGCTTCGCGGGCTAACCTCGATACGGTCGCCAGCTAAACAAACATCACAGTATCCTGTTCCCCTGGCTGTCAGAGATCGCACATAGCAATATCTATCTGTGCAAAAAGTGTTCCATAGCTCATAAAGTGATTTTTATGTTACTTCCGCGCTTCAAAATCTCAAGCAAACTCAATCTAGAACAAACCACGTACGATTCCTTACACGTAATGCGCATTCGTTCCAAAAACACGGCAAGCCCACGTATAATCATCAAACTCTTCCGTACTATCATTCCTCTCACACAATCGCATTACCCACTTGCAATCAACCCCTGATTCACACACCATTTAATCACATTAATTTACCACTATCAACCAAACGATCAAAAAGAACAATACTAAATCTTTCACTCTTCACAGCCATTTACTACACTCAAATGAAATCAAAGAAAATTTACCAATACTTGTATTTAAATCTTGTTCCCAAACATCTAATTTTAAAAGATCAGTACAATAATTCATAATGAGCATAAAATAACACAAATTAAGACAGTTGCCGGAGTTATCAACTCGCAAGGTTACCATGGTTACGAAGTACGATGAGTTAAAGAGTTACCAAGGTCGCAACATAGCCTCCACTTATCGCCGATTTGGCGCGATAGAAAAAAAACAACCGTACCGGTCTTTGGGATTTAGCCCAAAGAAGAATGACAGAATAGTTTTCTGAGAGATTCTCATAACAACTAGGTATAAATCCAACTTCAAAATATTTCATAAATATTTAATAATAGGTTATTAGTGTTTACTTTCTAAATATGTACAAAGTAATATCAATAAAATCTCCAAATTATGACCAATCAACAAGGAACCGACTATTTGAAATAATAACATAGCATACAATTGCTAATGAATTATAACTTTGTATATATATATATAAAGAATTTTTATTTTAGTTATTTAATATGTATATCATTAATTTGTATAAAAACGTCACATTCTTTTACTATGACACTCTAAAGATATTACACTACAGATCTGTACTTATTGATACACAGACAAGATAAACAAAATAACACTATGAACACAGCAAATTAAAGAATTATGTTGGTGTCCTCTTCATAAATGTAACTTATCCAGGAGGAAATATTTCTTAAAACTAACCGATACAACAATAAAAACATCTGACCTTTACGTTATTTAAACAGGTCAGGTGAAATATTGTAGCATAAGTTTTGACAATTGTATGTCAATGTTGGATGCTTTAACGCATAAAATTAGCTCGAAAATGAAAAATTTCGATAATTATACAGATAAAACATTTTTGCACATGGATATCACTCATATATCACCCACTAAAATGGAAATACAGAAGATATTCCGAGTAAACAATAAATAGGAAAATGGAGCATTGTAATACATACAAATCTCGAGCAAAATCTTTTGAAACAAATGAAAAATCTAGGATCTACCGCTGAAGTAAAACAAAATAAACTGTTACTGCTAAGGAATGATTTTATCTCACCAGCATTAAGGTAAGCTCGCCAATTGCAGCCAACATGGGTTGCTATAATTAAAATTTGACAAGATAATCAGAAATTTCCATTAGTTTACTGTTGAAAAAATATCTGTATATACCTAATATAATGCTACAAAACAGTGTTAGACAACATGAGCTATCCTTTTTCAAAACTGATTTATTCCTAACAATGCAGTGAAATATTTTCTCGAATTTAAAACGCAGGATCACTAGCAGACCAAAATTTACCTAGAGCCAGTAGAGAGGTTGGCCTCTCCCTCCAAGCAGAGATCGCTTCTGATGTCATGTGACATTTTCTTTGTTACCGATGGGGTTGCTTGCCATAAAAAAATATTGCCAAGGAATAACAAGCAGCTCAAGGCATTTCTGTTTCAGTCAGTATTCGTACGAACTCCCCATTAGTGGAGGAAATGCGCCTAAGCCATGTTATCACATGAGCTGTGATATATATATATATATATAGGTACGTAAAATACTGAAATTATTATGATATATGTACAATGAACATTTCAGTAACATTTTGTTTTACTAATCATAATTTGATATTTAATTTTTGAGTTCTATTAGAGGGAGGGGCTAGATTCATCATCCAATCCCACCTTGCCTGAATAGAAGCTTTCAAATTTCTTTAAAATGGATAAAACTACATTTTTAGTTAATGTTAAAGGCGTTTTCTTGAAATTTCCTTAAAAAAGCCATTAACCCTCAACAGAAAGTGATAGTTGATGGTGGCTTTAATTTGAAATTCTTTATTAGTATGTAATTTAAGTTTCATTTCAGTTGCATTTTATGTTTCATACAAAATGTTACAAAAGTTCGGTACAAAAATGCCATACTTATTTATGTAGTTTACGTAGTATATATTTTTTTTTAGATATATAGAGCTCATCATATGGAAAATTAATATCTTGAAGCTCGAAACAACATTTATTTCTGGCTACAAATTTAAAAAGTTTTTCTCAGTCCGACCAGACTTTTTTTCAATCTAAGCACAAGTCTGGCCTGACTATGCCCACTGATCGAGTCGTACTTTTGTCAGACACGAGCCCGTGTAGACTGCTACTACAGGCTACGAGTTAATAATTTTAACATAATGTTTATGATCTAATTATATTACGAAGTATCTTTTAATTGCATATTATTTAAGCAGGTTCTGCGAATATTTTATATTATGTATTATAGTGCTATTTCACAGTCAATCTCGACATTACGTCATCAAATAAAATATTTGACAACATTTTAAAATATTTTTCTTAAAAGTGATTACAATCTTATCAGATAGCGCAGGAACACAGCCAACTGAAACTGCAGAACTGTGAAAGGAATGGCCAAGGCGAAAATGCGCCCATGACCGACGGTGCATATCTGCGATCTTACAATAAAACTTTACACGCCACATAAGCGATAGTGTGCCAATTTTGTTACACCTTAAATCTCACCGCATTCGCCAAATGATCCCAGAATCCTTTGCGCAAGTGGAACGGCCCCTGTCTCTAACGCTTCGTCGTGTTTTCAGCATTCTACAACATGTTCGTTGTTGATCTATCTTTTTACTTAAACTTTGGATTGATGTAAAAACAAAAGTCTTTATTAAGGCTAACTTATTTCTATTATTGAAAATCATCTGCTTATTCATTTTGTGAGTTTTGTCAAGCAAATTTCAATATGCCAAACGATTGTGCTATTGCAACTTGCACTAATAATAGTCGTTTCACAAATAAAACCGTTTCTTATTATAGATTCCCGAAACAGTCTGAGATTAAAAAAGAATGGGTGCATATTTGCAAACGTAAAGGCTCATTTAATCCAGTTATTTCACGTATATGTTCCCTACATTTTACTGAATCTGATTATGTGAGAGACTTAAAAGCAGAATTATTGGGATACGTTCCTGCCAGGAAACTATTAAAGGAAGGTGTTAATCCTACGTTAAATTTACCTGATCAATCTTCGATTCCAAATTCAAGCACCGGAATATTACGAGAAGTAACTACATTTTCCATCATTAATCAAAATACTACAATGCATTTAATTTATTATTTTGGAAGTATATCATAGTGTAGTGCCTGTTACAATTAGTTTCTATATTTTTATATATTTATGTAGAATTTATATCATTTTGATCTAAAATAATTAATTATAAAATCGAGTGATTTACAATAATATTTTTTAAGTTCTTTTAAAAAAAAATCCACCTAAATTGTTTACTACTTAGGCATAAGCACATTTCTTTCTAAAAAAGCATAACACTTTAATTCTTATTATTTTAATCATTATTTTGGATTTTCAATTATTAGTGATAACATAATCGAAAATAGCTATATTTATATATATTTAGAAAGAAACTATATAATGTTTATTTGTGTAAAACTTTCCAGACATATTTCTGTAAAATTGCGTATTGGCTAATCCGGAGATTAGGTCACCTTGGTTAAATCGGAAAAGACGCCACGCACTTTGTGAGGTTAAATCGGAGAAGACGCCACGCACTTTGTGAGCGCTTTATGTTGCAATCTGGTAACCTCTTGTATCGGATGTTTTCGGCGGAAATTGTGTAACATCCAATAAGAATACGTTTTTGTGTTTGCTACAGTTTTTTGATGTAAAAGAACATTTCTATCAATATTTTTGGCCATTGTTGTGCGTGTTTGCTTGTTCTTTCGTTATATGATTTATTTTGGAGAAAGTGATTTTGCTACGTGCGATATGCACAGATAAAATTGTAGCATATTCTGTGTCTGGGCGCCGCAGGCGACCGTTCCTAATAAACCGGAGATCACTGGGGGCCCCGTTCCGGTGTAGAACGACCTTTAGGTCGAACCCCTGCCCTTGTACGGACCACTGGTACATACGGACCACCGATACATCCGTTCCACAATTTTCGATCTTTAGATCGAATCCCTGCCCTTACATGGACCTGTAGGTCGAACCCCTTCCTTTATATGAATCCTCAGTTAGATGGAGAAAGCGATCTTGATACGTGCGATATGCACAGATAAAATTGTAGCATAAAAATATTAAATTTTACAAAAATCTGATTTTGGAACGTTTACATGAGTATTATTAATTTTTTTATTCTGCAGTTTTATAAAGTTATTTAATTTTCTTAAAATATACAAAAATCTGATTTTGTAACGTTTTTTTTTAGTATTATTCACTGTTATTTAAGTTAAATTAAATTATCGTTTATATTAGAAAATCTTGTTTAGAACAAACACAATAGTCTGTCTTTAGAAATAGGGTTCTTCTACCAAAACATCATTTTGGTAGGAGGAGTCTATTTCTAATGACGGTAAATGACATCACTGAGGATGGGTGGAGCCAATTTCAAAACACGGAAGAAAGCGCCAACCACAGGCCAACTTGGCCCGATTTTGTACTTAGAAAAAAATTTGTGGTGACCTGATCTCCGGATTTACCTGCGTATTTAAAACAAAATTCGTTAAAAATAACACTGGCTGGTGGTGTTGGTGGTCGCCCGCTTTGGGCTCCTGGAGCATATAACAACGTTCGCAAGAACGGTTTTGCGCTCCGCAACTAAATACGCAACATGCCGCCACTGGCTGGTTTCAAAAAGCGAAACGAAACGTTCAGATTATTTATAATTTTCAAGAAAAGGAAATATAGTTTTATTATGTATGTACCTATCCAAAAACTCCTAGTACGACATATTTAAGTTGTGTTCAAATAAAATTAAATTATTTTATTGAAGAATTCATATTTTAAATTTAAAAAAAATATTAAATTGCTTAACCGGGCCGTTTCCTTTGATGATATTTGACATCGAGTGACGTTGCCCCTTCACGTGCTCTTATTGGCTGAAGTGACGCAACCTCTATTAGTCAAAGAAGTATTAGATGCAGTAAACATTTATTTCATGGCAGGTAAACCATGTTTTTATTCTGTTTTCCTATAGAAAGAGCGTGGACATAGTAAGATTTGGGAATCACAACATTTGTAAAATTTTGGCGACTGTGGAGTAAAGTAGAAATATTAGCGCAAATGATCACATGATTAAATGTTCATTGTTTGTGAAATAATTTAGTTTTAAAATGGGTGGTTGTGCAGCCGCAAATTGTTCTAACCATTCCCGAAAAAAATGTCGAATGTTTAAATTTCCAAAAGATCCAGACAGAAGAAGAAAGTGGATTATAAACTGCGGAAGAGATGGATGGCTTCCTGGTAATTCATCTGAATTGTGTAGTGTGAGTAAAGTTTATGTAATATTTAGTTTCATGATAGAAATTTAAATATTTAGATAATTTGCTGTTAATGTATAACAAAAATAAAAATCACTCAGTTTCGGAAGCTCATAGGTAATTAGAAATTCTTTATACAATAGTAAGGTTATTAGTGTCTATTGGCGAACTGTCGTCAGAACGGATTTAAGGTTTTTTGCAATTTTGTCGTTTATTTTTCTGTAGTTACGGAGAGACAGTGCAGGCGACATGATGAGCCCCGAGCCATTATTGCATAATTGAATTCTAAAAGCAATCAAAATTTTATGTATGCAAAGAAAATACGATTGAAAACGGAGGGGAGGGCTAAATATTTACATTTTATTGTTGAAATTAAACAGGTGTTTCGCGTACTAACTGGTATTCGACAAATGTTGCAATGCTGATGATTAAACATATTTTTTAATTCTGCAAACAATTTATGTTACAGAAAGTGAAGCAAATATAAAACAAATTGTAATTTTGATTTTTCAAAATACTTGTACCTACATCGAGTTAGGAAATATTCTAAAAGTATTTAAGGGAGTACTGTATACACATTTTAAAGGAAAGGTGACTTCAAACTGTAAAATCTGCAAATAATATATTTGAAAATCTTGCGAATTCAATGTTCAGTTGCTGCCAACTGTTACAAAATAGTTTACCTTAAAAGTTTGAATTTTTGTATCCTTACTCATGGCAAGACTTACTCGAATACTTTGTGAATGCTATTACTGGCTAGATACTTAGTTTTGTCTTCATTTTAACATTATGCATGGATTAACTAGATCAGTGTTTTTCAAACTGTTTTGGCTGTGGAAGGAACCCTTTTAAAAATTCAATTTGATAAATGAAAAAAATCCATTGTGGTCTAACAAAATCATGCATTCAAGTTTTTAATTTTTAAGAAAGTTTGTATGAAACTATCTCACTGCAGACACCACGAATCACACTTAAAATACTGACTAGATAATTTCCATAGCAGCATAATATCTTTTGAATATCTGTTTGAAATGCTTTTATAATTGAAATATAAAAGAACATAACTTTAATTATAAGAATTGGTTCATTTGAACTCAAAACATCAATTTAAGACAAGATTTTAGCCAGTCCCAATTAATGTCATAATAGTAATTGGAGACAATTGTGAACTATGCTCAGCCAAGTCCAAATACTTTGGGCTAGTATGCAAAGTCCATAGTGGTACTTGCGTATTATCCTGTTGACCGTTGTCGAACTTTTAGTTGGCGACAAAAAGTTTACGAAACACAGTCAATCAAACGTTGTAACCAAAATATTATCACCAACTATGAAATTTTGTTTACATTTTAAAAAAACTTTGCTTACATTTTCATGAAATGGAGATGCAAACAAACACTTAACACAAATTGACTCTGACATGAATGACAGGATAATATGTAAGTAATAATACATACCGTCTTATTACTCACATATTATCCAATCGATCTTTCACACAAATTGGCATTGTCGACGGAACAATTTGAAATTCGATTACAACTTAATATAAATAAAAAAATTTAACAGATATAAAACAAAGAACATATTAACAACTGCAAAACGATGGTACAAAAACAATCAATTCGGTGGTCAAAAATCCTTTACAACCTGCAATATCAAAACAAACAAATCTTCGTCCTTGTGAATTTGATGCCACGTGAATTTGCATAGATATGAATCTACGTGTTTTGAGTAGTTTCGCGGTGTTTCTTATTTTGCCATTTAGCCAAACCCCAGAGTCTTTCAATATTTTGTGTATGCATGCCAGTTGTGGGATCAACAAAGTGATAGCGGTGGTTTACTTTAAAATGTTCAAATCTCACACTTTCTAGTTCATCAGTTTTGTACGCTTTTTAAGAATCGGAAAAAATTGTAGATTCATCTTTAATTTGTGTTGTGATATCATGGTCGATGGGATAATACGTAAGTACCATAGTTTCCGTAGCAGCATAATACCTTTTGAATATCAGTTTGGAATGCTTTTATAATTGAAATATAAAAGAACATAACTTTAATTATAAGAATTGGTTCATTTGAACTCAATGCATCGGTTAAAGACAACAAGATTTTAGCAAGTCCTATTTAATGTTACAATAGTAATTAGAGACAATTGTGAACTATGCTCAGCCAAATAGGTAGATACTTTGGACTAATGCAAAGCCAATAGTCCAAATGAATTTTCTAACGTTAATAAATCCAGAGTGTGCTTTTGACTTGTAAAATTGCAAGTCAGATTGGCTCTTGCAACTCAAAATTGTGAATCAAATTTGCGAATTATTTTTTGCAACTTGTTAACATTTGTAATTTTGATTTAGAAATGGTGAAATAAAGCTGATTAATTTTGACTCTCCATTTTTAAATAATGACTCAATTTAATTAAAAAAAGTGCTGATTGACATGGCAATTGTGAGTAAACATGAGCAAATGAAATCCTAAAACTATATTTTTAGTGTTTATTATTACATTTGATTTATTGAATATCAATTTCTTAACTTTTTCTCATACTATATCGAATATAGTATAGAGAAAGTACGGTTTTCACAAATATTTTCAATTTATAGATTTTGATGCCAGTATGTGTTTTAGGACCTCCTACACACGTTTTGACTATTTTTAGAGTCATGTCCATCTGTATATTGTCTGTTTGCGGTTGATTTTATGTGTACATGATAGCTGCCACAAATATTGATGGATTTTCTTAAAACTTTATATCTGGCTTTCTTAATATGAAATCTAGAACTAGATGGCATTTTTTGAAATTCGAGCAAAAACTTTGAAATTTCTTATTTTCTTAACATGGCAGTATAGGACAAAATTTGACATAATGATGCATAAAAGAGGTTATTTATAGCTCAATGATCACAAAACTTAATTTCAATCATTATAGTAAAACATGGATAATTTTTGTGTTCATGATCCCCACCACACACCCCAGTGGTACATTATCAAACTATGTATTAATCGATTGTGATCTTCTTGTAAAATTTGCAAAAAGAAAAGTTACAAGCTACTTAGAAATGGATTCTGGTTATGAAAAAGTCAAATTGCGCCACTCCACACTCCAGTTAATTTCTATTTAATTAACCTAATATTAAAAAAAATCAATATTAGAAATTATACATCATTTCTAATATTGATTTTTTTTTTTATGTAATATAATCAGTATTAGACACCTTCAATTTAAAAGGAAAATTATTCTATATTTTAAGAAAGGCATTAAAGTAAAGAGAGACTTGTTTGTTTAATATTTGCAGCATTTCCATTGACTTCGCACCATTCAATATAATTTATAAATTTAAGTTGATGTTTCTCAATGATCTCTCAGTTCTTCTTCTTGAAATGTATTATGTAATTTGCATATATTTTATCAACAAAATGTGTCCACCAGCAGATTTGCTTGATATTTTAGATTAAATGAAGAAGGTATTCATATTTAAATTATGACCAATTATTGAATTAATATATACTCAATCTTTTTCTGCCTATTTTCATGATTTTATTTTTAAACTTAAATTCTTAACCTACAGATTTTTCCTCATAGTTTTGCTTGAAGAAAGAACACATTTAAATATGTAGTATGTGTATTTATTGAATCAGTCTGTTCCCATGGTGTTCTCGAAATATACTCGACTGATTTTCATGATCTCTTTTTATATAAATAAAAGGTCTTGACTAGCATGTTTAGCCAAGTCAAGCCTGCATTCAAATCTGAATTGTGATCATTTGTTGAATCTAGTATCTCTCCATAACTTGTTGGAATCTACTTTACAATTTTTCATGATTTTGTTTTTAAACAAAAGGTGTTAACCTGCAGATTATTAAAAAAATTTTGTAACTTGAGATCACATTAAAATTTGAATTATAATAATTTATTGAATCCATCTGTCCCCAATGTGTTTTCAGAATCTACTGGAACAATTTTCATGTTATTATATTTAAACTTATGCTGAATATTGTGTGTAAAGTTACTTGATGAATTTATTGCTCACTCATAGTTGAGAAATTTCCATAATATGTTCAGCTAGTTAGTTTCTAAAATCTTAACTGTTACAGTGAAAATAAGGGTATGTTGTAAAACATTTGCTTCGGACCCCGCCATAACAGTTAAGGGTTAAATCAAGTATTTAGCTCCTTTACCAATACATAGCCACTACTCACAATGTGCATACTTTTAACTAACAATGCCATGCTTTCGTTTTGGGCTTCGCAAACTTTAGTACTACAGCTAGTTATTTTCTAAAATTTTAATTGTTACTGTGCAAAAGGCATGATTGCTCTGGGGTCCGTACAGATCCCACCGTAACAGTTAAAGGGTTAAATAAAGTATTTAGTACCTTTACCAATACATAACCACTCATTACTCACAGCATGCATACTCTTAACTAATACCACCATACATTCGCCCTGGGCCTCACATGCTTTAATGCAAGACCTGCAAATTAGAAAAATTCTGAACATAAATAGCCACAAGTTTTAGTAATATAGGAAAATTGGAAAATTGCACAGTATAACAGTTAACATTTCAGCTGCTCTGGTTCACTGCACTGTTTTTTTCTGATCTTAATTTAGTTTTTAAGATTTCCATGATTCAATTATTTATATTACATATTTTTATTTTTAACACTTTAAATCCTTTAGGGACATTTTGAAGAATCTCAATTTGAGACAAAACGAGCTGATAATTGGAGAAAGTTGAAGCCTAATGCTGTACCAACTGTATTTAACGTACCAAACCCACCTGCAGTATTTGAGCAGGATAAAAAAGAGAAATATCCAAACCCAAAGTCAGTTTCTGGTGACCATCTAGTAGATGATGCTGTTGATACCATAACAGAGGTAAACTTCTTTGACATGGATTTTCAGTATTAATTCCATTGACTGTTATAGCTGAATATCTGATAATTGGCAATTTTCAGAATTCCAAAAATGTTTTTTTGCCTTTATAGTTCCTAGAAACTTTTGCTTGGAATAAGCTTTTGGAAATGTCTTTTAAGATTTTTAATTGATGTCAAAGCTTTTTAACACAATTAATATAATTTTCATGTGTATTCATTATGTTTCCATGACAGGAATAACATATGGGCTTATTTTTGTTCTGCACGAAAGTGGAAATAACATTGGGAAACAAAATATAAATTATGCATTAATAACAAACACATGGTATTTTAAATTTTTTTATTCATATTAGTAAAAACTATATGTTTTAGACATTTCCTAAATTTTATTCCCAGCAAAAGTTTCTAGAAATTATAAAGTTAGAAATATATTTATATTTTTTAACCTAAAAGTTGATGATTAGATATTCAGCCATAGCTGAAATCTTTACTACCCACATTTTCACTGTGTGCAGAACCAACTGTAAAAAAATTCTTTGTAAGGGACAAAAATCACAATTTTGCAGACTTCCTAATTAAATGCATATTGACAAAGCCAAAATTACTACTTTATATAAAATGTTTCCGGAAATAGGTATAATTTTCACAATTTTTTCAACTTTTAAGTATTCATTGGATTAGAGGTGGGGGGTGGGGGGGCAATATCAGCAAAATTATGAACTTTTATTAATCACTCCACCTTCCAGTATTTATTGATATTAAATGAAAAGTAACAACGACCAATTAAAACATGTGCACTACTACTTAGTCACCTACTGGTTAGTGAGTTCATAAAGCATAAACTGTAATATGAAGCTATGTGAGGGTTTTTGTTTTCCCGTGAAAATAGTTAAATATTTTTATACATTAACACTTGGAATGAATGTACTACAATTTTGGAATGATATGTTTATATTAAGGAAATAAAACTATTCAGTAGCTGAGAGTAAGGCTATGGATATAGGCCTTAGGCACAGATCCAAAGAATGTCCCCTTCCCTTCCTTAAAAAATGTCTTTTTCCACTTATTGCCATTGATTATGACAGCATGTGCTCAAAGTATATTTGTTCCAAGTTGTTTGATATAGCATGTAATATATATACTCCCTTGAAAAAGCATATTTAAGTTTTAGCTTGCAGAAAGTGTTTACATTATAATTGTTAAAATTAATCTAATAATGTATAATATATATTACATTGTGCGTACAAAAAGTAGATTCCAAGACAGCATACTAATTCCCCAAGAGTCCTTTCCTACCCCTTTGAAAACACAAAACAAGTACTCAGATTAGTGTAATATATGTAGTAAAACTTTATATATACTATGTTATGTATACAACACTCAGATCCAAAGAGGAGCTTTGTTGGAAAGACAGTCTAATTTTTGTTATAAAAATTTGTCTGATAATGCATACGTTATATGTATACAAAGAGGAGATTAAAGAAGAGGACTTGATTAAGACTTCCGAAATGATAAAATGTTTATCTATCCTTGACTACTATGCAGTTAAGATACTCATCTTGAAAATTCTCAAGTTGTCTCCCATTTAAATCTAATTGTCATGCGAGTATTTTATTGAGTCGAAGTTGAACAATGCTGCCTAAAATTTATTTCATAACCTCTTGATCTTCCAATCAGAATTTTTTTTCCCAGTTTTATGATTTATTTTGCAAAGTCTCGTGAAATGCCCGCTTTTTCTTACTTATGATTGTTTGCACAAAATATTGGCAAAAATCTGCCAAATATTTTAAAATCATCAAAATCAAAATTGTCAATTTTGCTCAAATTTAAAGAACAGTGACAGTGACAATTTTTAAAAGCATTCCTCAAACTTTCTGATAGTGTGTTTAAATCATATTATATTATGTGAAATTTGATAAAACTTCATAATGCATTAAACCTACTTTTTTCACAGTATATAATTTTTTTTTTCTGTTTTTAACAAATGCTTAAAAAGTGCTTAATTTTGTAACAAATAATATGCAAGAACTCTACTTTACAAACAATATCTTCAAGTTTGTACTCATGCTTAAACAGTGGAAAAAAATTTCTACAGTGACTTCTTTGCTGTAGGACATTACCAGTCTTTACAAAATATAACTTTTCTATATAAAAAATATACAGATTTCCCTCAAGTTCCATCTTTAATTTTAAATTAAAGTGTTCTACAGCTGCAGAAGCAGGTTCTACTAATAAAACAGCGATTATATGCTATCCATGAAGAAAGTTTGTAGCGCCTCTAGTATGAAATTGAAGAAGTTAGAATTCCTATTTCTAGAACAGCTAGATGAAAAGTTTCAATTACAAAGTTGTAGAGCATTTTCTATTTAGTATGAAAATATTTGCCTTTTGCCGATGACTTATATGCAAACGATAAAAAAAAGTCAACAAAAAATTATAATTATTGTTGCATTGCCATAGCTGTCAGCTCTCTTTTATTATGTGGGAGACTCCTGAATTTTTACATTTTCTCCCAATTTTGGGGAAAATGTGAAAATTTCTCATATGTTAGACAATTCTGACCAAAATCCTTTATGTATAGAAGCTCAGGAAAAAATTCTCTGCAGTTTGTGAAAAAAATCACTACAAGTGGAGCATTTTTGAAAGCAAAATCTGCAACTTATCACACTTAAAAAAAATTTGAAACTTCTGAAATATAAAACTGTTACTGCTACTAAGGTATTTAATATTTTGTTAATTTTTAATTTACATTCTACATCAATTTTTATTTAATTGCTTATATTAAATTTGATTTTATCCCTGTACCTAATACCCTATTTTATTATAATGAAAAGTAAAAGTCCCTACTCTAAAAATAAAAATCCCTTTCCTCTCTCTCTTCAGTCCTTACAAAATTTTAGACACGCTCTAGAAATTTTGGTGAGACATGAAAATCTCCCCAGTTTCTATTTCCTAAAGTTGGCAACTATGCACTGCATCATTTGTCTGCCATTTTTATATAAAATTTATTGTTTACTGCAAAAAATTAAAATTAACTAATCTAAAAAATTAAAATTAACTAGTTACATAGCTTATTTTTTTTCCATGCATATTTCTCACCATTTTCTTCAGAAGTACTTCTGTAGTAAATGGGACATTTGCATAATTTTCTCTTTTTATGTATCTCATTTTTAACACTTTACAACAAAGTTGAAAAGTGTTTATGACTTTGTTCATTCTGTCTGTCTGTCTGTCTGTCTGTCTGTCTGTCTGTCTGTCCGTTAGCACGATAACTGCCGTAAAAATGAGTTTATCAAAATGAAATTTTAGTATGTTGTTCAGACGGTCTGTAGGACCTATGGGAATATAAATAAATAATATCACCTAATTAGTTTTTTATTGAACCCGGGTTGAAAAAATGAAATACATTGAACCCTATGGGACCTAATTTTTCAAACATTTTTTAAGTAAATTTAAAATTCACGAAATGCTTCGAAATTTTTAGGAAATATTCACATTATCCCATAGAATATATAAAAAAAAATTCAGTAAAATATGTTAAGTAGTTTTTTAATTAAAAAAATTATTTAATATAGGGAAAAAAACAAATTCAATTAAATTCTGACTTTGGGATATCTTCCAGAAAGAAAAGAGAGAGATATTATATAATAAATATCTCTCCATTTGTTTAAGCGTTTAGCATATGGGAGTGGCTTCATATTTTAAAATGAATTTGGTAGATAACAATTTTTCATTTTTTTTAAATTTTATATAACTCTTCATGATAAATTTAATTGATGGCATTTTAAATGCACTTTCCTACGTCCTAGAGAGTTAAAATTTGGTACACAGCTTAAATTTGTTGAACATTTTATTCGACAAAAATTTGATGGATCTTTAAATATAGATCATACATTTTTTTCGAAATGGCCTGAAAATAATCCCCGTTCACTTCTATAAATCATTGGTGTAATATTGTTAAAAATTCTGATGTGGACAGCACATGTCTTTCTCTGCAGACTCATATTCGTTCTCTTTATTTATTCAATGATAATTTGAGTTTATCTGCACAACATAAGTATTTTAAATGACATTGAATTTACACGTTAAACTTAAATTTGGTTCTCATTTGATAGCTGGACTTATTGTCAAAGGTGGCGTAGCGAAAACGCGAAAAAACTAGAATATCTCAAGAACGGCTAGTCCTAGAGTAATGGGGTTAGTCTTATTCTTTTTGTTGTCAAAAATCACATATAAAATAGGAATTTAATTGATATAATTGAGCACACGTAGTCTTTTATTTTTATATATAACGATTTTTGCTGGCCATTTCGCAAAAATAGCCCGTTCCTTTTTCCCGAATCGTAGTAGAATAACCTACAAATGATTTATATACAAAATTTTGTTAAATTTGGTATATAAATCACTTGCAGGTTATTGAAATATTATACTCCAAATTTTGTTAAATTTGGTTCATTAGTTTTTAGCTAGAGTGGATAAAGGCAATTTCTGCGGCCATTTCGCAAAGAAGGCAGATTCTTTTATTACGAATCGTACTATAATCTAATGAACATCAGGATTTCCCACAAAAAACATACCTACCAAATTGTATGAAATTCGGTCCATTAGTTTTTCAGTTAGAGTGGATGTAATATCCACACAGACACACAGAAACATACACAGATACACCCTTACACACACAGACGTCTTCCTAAAAGTAGTTTTTTCGTGTTCTAGAAGTCCCAAAACGTGTAGATCCTTTGAAAATTCGAGTTCCGATCTTCGGCACGATTCCAATACTTTGAGTACATACACATACACATGTGTATTATCTGTGTATCTAAATTCCGTGCCTATGAAATTACAATAGTTGTGATTTTAAATGATCCCTAAACTTTTATTATTTCTTCAAGGAAGCCTAATTTTAACATATGCAGAATGCAAATATCTCAAGCGATTGTAAGATGAATTACATTGCTGAATTTTTTTCACACAAAATTATTTAGCTCTGGAGTCTGGAATACAAGTCATATGAATGAAATATTCATTGATTTTGCATAAAGAATCAGATGATTTATATTTCGATACAGTTTTAAATATTTAAGTATAATAAATTACTGTAGTACTGTGATAATGTAAAAGATATTACCACTGAATGAATCACATTTTAGAAATTTTTAAATGAAATTACATTTCAGTTGGAAAGTGTTTCATAATCAATGCTTATGCATGATTGATCTTTCTTGTTTTTAATTCTTGGACATATAATATGCACACTGCATGTCTTTCTATACTAAATAGAGAATTTTCTACAACTTTGTAATTAAAATTTTTTACCTATCATGCTTCATTTTTGGGATAAGAATTCTAAATTCTTCAGGTTGCCAGTAGAGGCACTGCAGACTTTCTCAGTCGCTATCTCATAGTCACTTTCCTATTAATAAACCCTGCTTCTGCACCTCTAGAACACTTTGATTAAAAGTTGAAGGAATGCATAAAGCAGGATGAGAAGTTTCAACCCACAGTTTACTCACCAAATTTTTTCTTTTCACTTGCCAGTACCATGTAAATAATAATAACAAAGCATAATATTTTCGTCATTACTTCTAAAAAAATAATAATAATTGCAACTGCAATTTTTTTCTAATGGTTATAACTAATTATTTCTAATGGTTTAATTCTAATTCTCCCAATAAATAATTTTACTTAAAATTTATGGGTAATTATGCAATTATTATGCTAAAAAATAATAAATATACACATAACATATGGGTAATTAAGATATTACACATGCACACTTCCCGGAGCCACAGTCATGTCTGGTTATCATGTTGTTAATTTATATATTAGTAGCAGCCACGATAAATGCACATGCAGTGAAACTTCATGACATATTTAAACTGTTAACAGTAAAATGTCTGTACTTATTATATAGTTGAGTGATGAATCGTATCAGAAGGTGTTTCCAAACATTGAAGATTTTGATTTTAACACATGTATCATTTTTTTTTTTTTTTAGAACAGAAAAAAAAAAACATTAAACTCCATATAAATATGCAAATTTCTTTACTTGCTAGATGAAAATATCTTCTTGTCATTGGCGAGTGGAAATTGCATAAATACTTAGGAGGGAATCCTGTATAAATGAATATACATATGTATTTGATAGAAATCTATATTCTAAAGAAAATAATACAATTTCTAAAGTTTTCATTTTACTCCTAATGGTATGAAAGATTTTCCCTCTAATATTAACATGTCTTCTGAGTTTTCTCTCCTCCAAATAATATTGAAGTGATGAAAAACTTTTGGTATTCAGATTTATTCACATTGACTTGAAAGAAGTGGTATTATTTATTTATTTTTTAGAAGCTAAAGTTACTAAATGCCTTAAAAGATTTAAAGTAAATGATGTACCATAATATCGTTGGCTTTTATCAAATCATAATTTGACATTTTTACACACTGTTTTTATATAACATTATCTTTAAATCAATGTTCAATAATTTTATTGATTTCTTCTAATTTTAGAGACCAGATACTCTTCTAGAAAGAAAAGTCTATCTTGAGTCTGAAAATAAAACACTCAAGTTAGAACTAGAAGCAAACAAAAGGATTATATCTTTTCTTTGTGATAAGAAAATTATTTTTTCTGGTAAGGAATCTAGTTATATTACACATTAACAAATAACAGGGTTACCATTGCCAACTCTCCCAATTTTCCAAGGAGATTCCTTGTTTTTGCCCATTTCTCCCATTTGTCTAGCAAATGTCAAAATCTCCCAATATTTTACTGCTTTCAAAAAAATACTTTATTATATAGGGATTTTTTGTAACTGACTTTAAATTTAGCTGAAAAATCCCTTTCTTTTGCCAAAAAAAATCTCTATTTTTAAATTTAAGTGTTTTAAATATTAATATAAGAGTTTACTTTTAGAATTGTTTTACAGTACATGAGTAGTTTGTAATTACTGAGAAAATCCCTATGCTACAGTAATGAAATCCTTATTCATTTTTTAGATATAAAATATATAATTTTCAAGTGATCTTTCCTATTTTATCCATAAATCAGTATTTTAGGGGAAATATCCCAGAATTTAATTTCATGACTGTAAATTGGTAGCTGCAGGCCATAGAACACTGCACTATCATACCATTGACCTCGGATAAAAAGGGGTATCAAATGTCTATATTTTTTGAGACACTGTAGGATGGAACATGAGACATTCCAGACTATGTTAAAACTGAAAGATGTACCTGGTGTTGCGCGAGATTTAAAATAACAGTCATTGTTTAACTGTCTGTGCACCTATGCAGCAGTTTATTTTATTTTTGTTATAAGCGGGCATATTGTTAAAATGTTCTTTGATTTTCAAGATTTCACTGAGTTCCTGTGTAGTTTTTATCAAAGGTTTGCATCTTAAATCACAAAGATAATTTTCATGCAAAGTAGTCAGTTTCTAGCTTGAAATCGAAAATATTGAAAATAAAACTATTTTACATGCAAGAAACAGCTCTTTGTTAAATTTGTGACAATTTGGATCAAAGAATTTATCGAAAACTGAAAGAAATATTTGGTGTGTAAGGCACTTGAACTTTCCATATACTATATGAAATGGAAGGTCTGTTCGTTTCTGTATTCTGTATACAAATCCACAGTTTTAATGGATATTTTTAATATTTGAACAACAATTTTCTTAGATTTTATTTGAGGAAAATTATAATATATATGTTTCCTTGCAATGGAACTAAATCAAATGCATTTATTCAACAGATAATTTTTGTTTTATTTAAACAATTTAAATATTGAAAACATTGACATAATATTGACCAAACTTCAAGATCTTATTAATAAATTCTTTGTATCGGATACATTAGTCAGAATATTCTTTATTTAATGCTGGAGTTCTACATACAGCACTGTGCAATAGATGACGATACGAGTCAAAATTAGCCATAACCTGATGTTGCTTTTCCAAGAAAAGGAATTATCACATCACAAACCCCGCTTATTGGTGTTAATGCAACTACACAAACAAAAGGTTTTTGACCAGATTCTTTAACGAACTTCAACCTTTTTTGAAAATTAGCAATACTTCATATCTTATAAAAATTATATTTAATGAACAAATCAGGTGCCAGGAACTTTTTGTTCTGGTGGAGCAGTGTATAATATTTAAAGCAGCTGCTGTTAAATTATAAAATTCGAATGACCCGGCAATTTTATACATTGCTAGGATAAAAATGGAAATTTTGCAATATAAGTATTTTGATTCTACAGCCAAATATTTTTTTGAAAATATCACTATGGGGTACTCGTAAAAGGACTGACTGACAATATATGTTGCTTTGCTTTATGGAATTAAGTCACTATGAAATATATATTTAGGAGTGTTGTCTTACAGTATTTTGCATACATTCCCCTCATTTGCATACTACTGAGACTGACTGCATTATTATCAATCATTTTATCAGTTTCTATTATATAATTACCATAATTCTGACAATCTATATATACTAATTGCCAAGTGTCCATTTGTCTGTCCGTCCATTATGCTTTTTTTAGGCACTTCCCGAATAGATAGAAACCTGCAATTTAGTACATGGCTCGGTCGTTCGATAAAAACCCCGGGAATAATCAAATTTTTCGAAAATGTTCTCTAGAGGGGGTGCTCCACATGAAAACGTTCGAAATGTGAAATGATAGGAAAGCATGCTTTGCGATAAGATAGAGACATTAAATTTGGTGTATGGGTAAATCCTTCGAAAGGAAGAAAGTGTGCAATTTCAGATTTTCAATATTTTCTACTTAAGGGGGGTACCGCACACCAAAATGTTCGATTTACTGAATAAATGAGAAAAGGCTCCTTTAAAATTTGATAGAGGCTTGAAATTGGGTATAAGGCTAATCATTTGACAAAAACACCCAAGACGAATATAGTTTTTCAAAAATGTTCATTTATGGGGGGGGGGGGGGGGGGGGAGTGCTCTAGAGTAAAATGCTCGAAAGGAGAATTGATGAAAAAAACATGCTTCAAGATGAGATAGAGATATTAAATTTGGTGTAAAGGTAAATAGTTTGGAAGGCAAAAAGTATACAATTTCAGTTTACCAATATTTTCTATTTTAGGGGGTGCTGCACACCAAAATCTTCGATTTTCGGAATAAAATAGAAATGCCCCTTTTAAAACATGATAGAAGCATGATATTTGGTATATGGGAGAATCATCTGATAGAAAACACAAGAAGAATAGAGTTTTTCGAAAATGTATATTTAAGTGGGTGGATACTCCACACAAAAACATTCGAAAGGTGAAATGACTAGAAAAGAATGCTTCACGATGAGATAGAGACTTCAAATTTAGTGTATGGGTAAAAAGTTGGAAAGTAAGGAAGTGTGCAATTTCAGTTTTCCCACAATTGCTATTGTAGGGGGTGCCTTTCACTAAAATATTCAAGTTGCCGAACAAATGAAAAACGCCTCCTTTACAATGTGATAGAGGCTTGAAATTTAATATTTGAGCTAACCATTTGATAAAAAAAAACCAAAGATGAATACGGTTTGACAAAACTGTTCATAAAGGGGATGCTACACAAAAAAAAAAATGTTCAAAAGGTGAAGTAATAGAAAAAGCATGCTTCGTGATAGCATGGGGACTTCAAATTTGGTCTACGGGTAGATAGCTTAAAAGGAAGAAAGTGTGAAATTTCAGATTTCCAATATTTGCTACTTTAAGGAGTGCTGCACACTAATATGTTTGATTTTCTGAATAAATGAGGCATGCTTCCTTTTAAATGTGATAGAGACTTGATATTTGGTATATGGGCCAATCATCTGATAAAAAAAAAACCGAGACAGAGTTTATCAGAAATGTTCATTTATGGGATGTGTTTCACAGAAAAACTTTCAAAAGGAGAAATGGCAAAATAACAATCCTTCGGGATGAGATAAGACTTTAATGTAGCATACAGGTAGATAATTCGAAAGGAAGAAATGCTCAACTTAAGTTTACCAATATTTTCTTCTTTAGGGGGTTCTGCACTCCAAAATATTTAATTTGCCGAATAAAAGTGAAACGTGAATTATTCAAAAATTTACATTATTTGGGAGTTGCAAATGTACAGGAGTCGACATACACGTCTGTACCAATGGATGGAAGACATTAAAATCACAATTTTCCCTTACAATCAGCTCTACGTAATGTCACCAAAAGAAATGGGGGAGAGGGAGACTTTAGTTACCAAATATTCTGTTTTCTATTTCTTCAAATATCATTTCTTTGTAATTTAATGGATTCCTGGTCAGGTATATAACCCCCCAAACTCCCCTTGACAATGTCACTGGCCGTGCATATGACAAATGACATGTTCTGAGACTACTTCAATGGTCACTACATTTCAAGGCTAAGATTCCTGTATATTTAAACTTCCTTGATATTTCTTATGTATTTCAGTACTGGTCTTTTATTTTTTTTTAATTAGTTTACATGTATTTTCCAGAAAGTAGCAAAATTTTGAAATTGCTAGAAAGAAAATCTTTTATACGAGGCATGTTTTTTATGTAAGTACCGTTTTGCGATTCCGCCGCCGCAGCGCTACGGTCGGCGTTCCGCGCATGCGCGCTGGTTACCTACATCTCTTGTCTACGCACTGACGCCATTACAGTCTGATTCTTCATTGTATACGTTGTTTACTGAGTGTTTAAGATGCCTCCGACAATCGTGAGTCCCGCCGATTGTGAAGTACGGGCTGTTATACGATTTCTTAGTGCTAAAGGCGTAAAACCGATCGATATTCATCGTGAGATCTGTGAAGTTTACGGACAAAACATTATGAGTGATGGAATGGTAAGGAAATGGGTGAGAGCATTTAAAGATGGCCGCACAAATGTGCATGATGAAGAACGGAGTGGGCGTCCTTCGGTCTTTAATGAAGATTTGGTGCAGAAAGTGGAAGAAAAGGTGAGAGAAAACGGACGCTTTACAATTTTATCAATGTGCGACTGGTTTCCTCAATATTCTCGTAGTGTTTTGTATCGCATTGTGACCGAGAACTTGAATTACCGGAAATTGTGTTCACGTTGGGTTCCAAAAATGTTGACGGATTTGCACAAAACCCAACGTTTAGGCAGTGCATTGACTTTCCTTGAGCGGTACCATAATGAAGGTGAAGATTTTTTAGACCAAATTGTTACTGGTGACGAAACATGGGTGGCCTACGTCACACCAGAATCAAAACAACAATCCATTGAATGGCGACATTCATCATCACCCAAAAGAGTGAAGTTTAAGCAAACAATTTCTGCCCGGAAAATCATGTGCACAGTTTTTTGGGACAAAAAAGGAGTATTGCTAGTGGAGTTTCTGCCTCGTAATGAGACAATCAATGCAGCGTCTTATTGTGAGACATTGAACAATCTGCGTCGTGCAATCCAGAACAAAAGACGTGGCAAGTTGAGTAAGGGTATCGTTTTGCTGCATGACAATGCCCGTCCACATGTGGCTAATCGGACCAAAGATCTCATCAAATCTTTTAAATGGGAAACTCTAGATCATCCTCCATACAGCCCTGATCTGGCGCCCAGCGACTACCATTTGTTCCTGCACTTGAAGAAACACCTGGGTGGTCAGCGTCTTCAAGACGATAACGAAGTCAAAACAGTTGTGATACAGTTGTTAACAAGTCAGGCGGCAGAATTTTATGAGGAGGGTATTCAAAAACTGGTGCCTCAATATTCACGGAAATTATGTAGAAAAGTAGATTAAGGTACAGGCTTTCATGTAGAAATAAAATTATTGCGATATCTTTGCACGTCTTTTTTTAATTCCAAAACGGTACTTACTTAAAAAACATGCCTCGTACTTAAAAAAAAAATTATCTTGATACTGTAAATTATTTTAAAATATTTTTTCTTCACAGTTTTTTATGTATTGTTTATTTTAAAAAAATTGATTATGTGATTTCATATTTTCACTATTCACTGATGGCTGAGTGCTCAACTGAATATGTCGCATATACAAAGTATTTGTTTCTTCTTTTTGCAAATATTTCAAGAGTAAACTTGAAAAATCTCTATTCTTGGTCCAAATGACCACAATAAGCAAGTTACTCTTCATTTTAAAAGGCTTGAAAAAAATCTTTTGATTAATATCAAGGTTGGCAATGTACCCCTTCGAGGTGGGATGGAGGTTAACTACCCCCTGCCCAAGGAGGGCTAATGATATCATATACACAAGGATTGTGTCATGGCTTTCTTTTTATTACAGTGATTAAAGCTATCAAATTTCATGTTCATTGATTTATAAATAATCCCTTTTATGCATGATTATAACATTTTATCATATGCTGCCAATTCGAATAAATTTCTTAATTCAAGTTTTCTCTTGAATTTAAAAATTTTTATCTAGTTCTAATAAAATTTCTAACTATACTATACTCATAGGTAATTACTTCGCAATCTTTATCTGAATACGATAAATAGCACTACTAAATGAGCAAACAATTTTTTTTAATATATATATATATATATATAACGTTAACCAGAAAAAGTTAGAATAATTTTTTTGTAAAGTACGTAAATTTTAGCGCTCTTTCTCAAAAACTGCTTATTCATGTACTTTTTCTTAATATTTCGAATTTTAGCATTCATAAAAATTGCATATTTTTTTGTTCTCACATAAAAATCATGAATTTTAATGTTCTTTCATAAAATATTAAATTAAAATTTATATGTAATTTATATATATATTGCTTTATTTATAATAATTGCAAATTTTGACATATTTTATAGATTTTTATAAAAATTATGAATTTTAGTGATATTTTGTAAAAATTTGCAAATTTTAAGGATCTTTCATAAAAATCACAAATGTAAGCAATCTTTCATAAAAAGATAGTAAATTTTAATGCTTTTTTTTTTCCTAGTAATCATGAATTTAAACAATCTTTCATAAAAAGATTGCGAACTTTAATGTTCTTTTGTAAAATTACAAATTTTATGCTTGTTTAAAAACATTACTTCTTTAACGCATTTTCTTAAAAATCGCAAATTCTAGCGTTCATTCTCAAACATTACAAATTTAAACATTTTTCATTAAAAATTTTTATCTTAATCATTTTAGGTTTTTGAAAATATTTTTCAATTTTTTTTATAATGTATAAAAGGATTGAATTTTTATATCTGTTAATGCTAACACAAAAAATGCTTATGCGTAGTGGATATTTAATATTTAACTCAAGAGTTACATTTTTTGTTGATCTGTGATTTTCTTTTCCCAATCTGCCAAAATTTCCAGTCGCCACCCACCTATTTCTTAGGTACCATGGTGATCTGGCACTCAGTTTGTCCCGTCCTGTTATAGGGTGTGGTTTATTTTCCCTTCAATCAGTTGCAAATTTTCTGTTTTTCAAAATATTTCTTAATAATCTTTTCTTGTTTTGAAACTAAATATAATTTTTATCATATAGGAAAACCATCTCGAGATCCACTACATCCAGATTATGCGCCTTCCTTTTCCTCATTTAACAAAAACGCTGTAAAAATAGGTCAGAAACTTCTTGAACAATATGAAAAAAGCTTCAAGCGTTCACGAGATGAAGAATCTTTAAAGAACAATTCTGATGGTATGAATTATTAATATCATATCTATGCTTAATGTAATGGTAAAGGTTTAGTTTTCTATAAAGACATCGTACCCTCAACTGTTTTGGGGGGTATTTATGGCTTTATCTTAGCAAGGCTTACTTACAGTGAGCCTTGCTTGTTAGTTTGCAACCATTACTTTGAAAATACTTTAATATTACATTTTTTTATCTTATACTGGGTTCCTAAGAAAGTTCTTAAGCATCCCAATAATTTTGTAAGGAAAGATTCATGAGTATACACATTTCAGATCTTTCTATGGTAAAGTAACCATACATAACTCTTTGCGGATGGTAGTCACTCATTCTCGTCGGAGAAAACTTTACCCTAAAGAACAACAGTCACTGATGTGCATTTTCATATGGAACATTTTTATTTGAATTTATTTATGTACTAGATGGTGTCAAATGCCCATACGAACAACTCTAATGTATTTTGCAGATTCTTGACCTTTACATAGGGGGGGGGGGATCCAATGAATCATTTCTCCATCTAGAGCCGTGAAATATGGTTTTGTAATATAAACAAATAGAGCACTTCTCGTAGCCTCTGCTATTTTATAATTGAGTTTCAGTTCTCATTTTGATTTTAGCCTAATGACTTCATTGGTAAATCATAGGAAGTTTTGGATTTAGAGGAATGTGGCAGTGAAATTATTAGGTTATTTCGGATAAAAGATTTGCTGAGCAAGAGTTTTTCTTTCTGTGGAAGAATATACTCGTAAGATAAATGAACCGGACAGTAATGAAAGTGATGCAGTTAGTAAAGATTCATGGAAATATGGTATTTCTGATTATGAATCGGAAAATGCAAGTGATTCTTCAGATTCTGTGTGTACTATTATTATTACGCCGCTAGCTTCAGTAGCTGTTTCTGTGAATGATGTTTGGACAAGAGATTTGAAAGATCTGAATTCTTGAGTTTTTGAGCATACCTGAAATCAATCATAATATTATGTCGCCTTATTTAGATAAGGAAATTGATTTTTTTAGGATATTTTTCGAGGATGAACTAGTAGAATTCATAGTAAAAGCAATTAACAAGTATTTTGTATTGAGATTTGTATGAAAAATATACATCAAATAAAAATAAGTATTTCTTTTATTCCTGAAAAAAGTGATTGCTGTGTGGAACAGGTGATTTTTAGTGAATTTTTTTCGAGAGTTAGGCCTAGTGCAAAAAATTACCCGTCCTGTGGAAACAGTATGGAAGCGAAGCTCTCCATCCTTTGGGCCACTGCAGTTCCTGAATGCCGCCGTTTGCAAAGGGTTAATTGAATAAAAGTAATTGCAGTGCTTCTAGTGGATAATTAAAAAAGTTAGGATAATAAACTCAGCAACAAAGCGATGTAGAAATGTTGATTACAAAGTTGTAAGGTAATGTCTAATTAGAAGAAATTTACATCAGGAATGCATGCATGTGTATGGAAAGCTCAATCAATCATCATGTATGGTAATTTGCATAACCCATTCTACATGCTGATTTTATTTCACAAATGGGTATTACAACACTAGTATTGTTTGCACATACTTGTGAATTGTTTATCAGTGTTTAACGATATTATCGTGGGGCTGCATATTTCGCAACTGATTAAGTATAACTAGTATTTATTGCCTTGTGTTTGTGCCATCATGAACACAAGGCATTAAATACCAGTTATACTTAATCATTCCTGATGTTGATTCTTACTAATTAGGCAATACTGTACAAATTTGTTATTGTTTTTCTTTTTAATGTATCTCACTTTGTTGCCAAGTTTATTATCCTAATTTTTTTAATTTTCTGCTAGGGGCATTGCACTCACTTTTATTTGCTTAGGCATGGTCGCTTTATTTATAAATAAACCTAACATATGATCATACAGGCTTTACACTGTTGATAGCCAAATTCACCATTTGCGATAGAGAATCCAAATGGCTACTTTTTCTTAAAATGGTGAAACTTAGTGGGGAAAAAAAATTATTTTCTTTATCTCATACAAGGTTATTTTTATAATATTTTATTAACTGCACAAAATAAATTTATAAAATGTTAAAATAACTTTAAAAATTTTATTTTATTTTTCAGATTATTATGGGGAAAGTACAGCTTTTTAAGAAAACGACAGTAGATTTAGCGAAAATTATTGAAATAGAATCTGTGACTACAAATTTTAAAATGGCCAATGAAAAATAAAAATGGCTAAATTGTGGCTAAAAAAAAAAAGTCCCAGATCAAGGCCTGGTCATGGTCTACACTTATGGACTTTTCCTTACAAAGTTATTGGGGTACTCAAGGACTTTTCGAGGAACCCTGTTTAATAAAATAAAATGTATGTATTAATCTTTGTTCACAATTTAGTATGCAAACTTTATTTTTTTAGCCAATTAAAAGATTGTCAAATATTCAACTTCATTTTAATTAAACTAAATTTTTTTTTATGTATTACTTCATTTAGTACAAATATTTGATTGAAAGTTGTATGAAGATATTGTTATGTTCTTAATAGAAATTCACTGTTATGATTTCTCATTTATATACCAGTCATATTTTTCTCTGAAAAATTATGTCTACTGGAGTCCGTTTTAATAACATTTGCAAAGAGATAGACTAACAAAGATTATCTCAACAGAAAAAATATTGTTCTTGAGAAAGTATTTAAATAATGTATTTTGTATGTATTACCTGTCTGTTTTATTTTTTATAACAATTGCACATTTTATTGCAGTCCATAAACACAAGAACCCTATTGATTTTAAGTACAACAGAATGTTTGGAAGACCTCTCCAACCCCCCAATTTTCTAATGCATTTTAAAAAATTTCAGTAATGATAAAAAAATCATTTCAGACAATTTTTCATCAGAAAAGAAATGATATAAAGTTTAGAATGCCAGCATGAAGTATTTTCGCAATATCACACGATTTTTGAATACATGTTGAGAAATCAGAACTTTAAACACTTTTAAATAAATAATTATTTTATGTGTAATTTTTAATTAAAAATAATTGGCACAATCTTTAGAACACTAGCATAAACGATATCAATATATGATATCAACTCAAGATATTACATAATTTTCACATAAATTTATCAAAATAATTATATCAAATTATAAAAGTAGTTTGTTTTATCAAATAAGTTCTCATTAATCTAGATCATTTCATTCATGAGAGACTATACTTTTTGTAGTATCTTTGTATTTAAAATTGTAGAGAAGATACATCTTAAAAGTCTAATGAATAGCTCTAAAAATTCAAGTTTTCATCAAAAAACCATGATTTTTTCAGGAAATGCTTATAATAATGTTACAATTTTTTATTTAAAATTTCTGTCTTTTAAATTCAAGATTTTAGAAATCTGTAATTTTATTGTCATTAACCTTTGTGATATCTATCTGGGATTCCCAGTTTCGCGAGGAAGACATTTGTTTATAATTTTGCCGCCATACCTCAAATGTCATTTGAACTGCATTTTTTTTTCATGTGTTTTTAATGGTGTTTTTATGCGATAGCAAAGGAAATTCAAACCATGTTGTGTTCAATATATTTTACGGTATTTTGGGAGATTTTTAAAAATCTGTATAAAAAAAATTATCAACTTTATCAAAATCCAGCTTTTAGAGGCTGTTGGTAATGTATCTGTTTCCCATTCAAGCCCAAACCAGAGTTTCTAACATTTTCTTTTTATAAGAGAAATAGATTTTTCCACACACCCTTCTTTTTACCCTAATTTTGGAGGTTTTCTACACATATTTAAAAATTATCAAATATTTAGAAAGTTTGGGGACCATCTCCAGTTTGATATATATGTTTAAAAGAAAACCGTGAGCTTCTAAGCTGAGTACTTCGGAATAAATGTGACATACATAGATACTCGATTTCATTCCATTAAATCCAATATTTGATTCCATTAAAACCTGTTAAACAGATTACTGTTTTATAGTTTTTTTTTTTTTAAATTTATTTTGTTGATTAAAAGTTATTGATTCTTTAATATTTTTTTCTTGCATTTGAAATATATTTAATGTTTCTTGCAACTTATAGTATTGTAGCCTTATTTTTCACATTAATGTATCATTTATCACACAGAGAAACCTATGACTGATCCACAACATCCTGATTATAATCCTTCTATTGCCACCTCTAATAAACAGGGAAGTCATGTCAGGCATAATAAAATTGGGGAATGTTTAGAAGATGAAGAATCTCTTAACATAATAGGTATGAATTTAAGAATTATCTTATGTTTAGACATAGCATATTGTAAATACTTCATATAAGGCTGAATATCTAGTAATTGAATTGTCAATTTTGTGTCCCTTGAGTTTTAATGAAATGATAAGCAAGGTAAAAAAATTTTTGCAGTATTTGTTTAGAATGTAGTCTGTTCTACATATTTTTCTATACTATTAAATGTAGTTTTAACTTCATAAAAATGCAAATTTATCATTTCTGCCACTGTTCTGTAATGATGAGTTGAGTTTTCATTTCCTGAATTATATAAATAGAAGTACACTGAAGTTAAAGAAATTATGATTTTAGCTTGTAAAATCCCCTTATTTATAAATATTTGTAATGATATTATTTTGTAAAATTTCTGATACATATTTGTCCCTGAGAATTGGTGACATTGCATTGTTGTCGAAAAATCATCTTTTTTATCAACTAGATGTGATTTTAAGTCAGTTGAAAAACACTGTTTGGAGTTTTATATTCTGTTTAAAGTTTAATAGCTTTTCTATTAACAAGTAAGTGAAAAATGTAATTTTATTACTTATTTTGAATTATTAAGTATACATACCTGTCCTTTTTAACATGCATTTAATTATTATTATCATGAATGAAATTTTAAAAGTTATATTTCTCCTGTTACTGCATAAAGATGAGTTATTAGTGCATGCTCTATTTTTCAATATTAGTTTCAATTTCCATGCAAAACAAAAACAACCTCTCTGCCATACCTGTCACAGTCATTTCTGATAGGGAAACATAATGTAATATACATTAAAATTCCATTAATCATTCTAAATAGCTCTGTTAGAAATCTGTAAAAACATCTCCAACAGCTTATTCCAAGAAAAAGTTCGTAGAGAATCTGGTGAGAACCTGAAAATTGACAATTATCAGATAATTAGCCATAAATTATCATTATCTAGCCTAGTACATTGTTGGTGATCGCCATTGTTGCACTTTATAAAAAGTAAATTCAGGTTTGCAATTGAAAAAAATATTTGTCGAAAATGTTGGCATTTACGAATTCTGCCAATGTCAACACCAAAAATCATGGTATACTAATTCTGTTATGCACTACTATACTATTTCTTTTCCAAAACAATCTTTAGAATTTGAAAATTTATACATCAAAACAAATTTTTCAAAATGTCAAAATAAAATTTGGTGAAAAAAAAATTTCCTTTGGAGAATAGGTTGATGAAAGTAATAAAAAAACCAAAACGGAGCTCCTGGCCTAAAGTAGATGGTGGTGTCATTCCAATGTTTTAACAACCGGTTTCTAATATTTTAACAATCTGCCCTGTATTTAGTTATCTCTTTCTTAAAAATTCAAGTTGTTGCAAGCACCATATGAAGTCATCTTAGGCGGGTTTCACTTTGCATTAAAAAATTTGCAGTTAACATTTTCATTTACAGTTAAATATCTGTCAATTTTCAAGTCCTAAAGATTTTTTATTAACTTTATGGCTCCTAGAAACTTGGAATAAATTTTTGGAAATATCTTTTCTAACTGATGTCAGAGCTACTTAACATGATTAATGGAATTTTGATATCTATTCATTATGTTCCCATGACAATAATAACATATGGGTTTGTTTCTGTTCGGCACAAAAATTGAAACTGATATTGGGAAACAAAATATACACTACACATAACTCTCTTTTATGTACAACTACACACATATGTGGAACAAAACTTTAATTAGTGTTCTTCATTTAACATCAAATCATTATTGTCACCATCTAGTGGATGAAAAGGATTATTTTTCAGACATCGTAATGTGACTGATTCTCAGGACCAAACTCGTATCAGCTATTTTTCAGAATAATATTAAAAAATTTTATAAATAAGCTTTTATTTTATATATATATATATATATATGTATGTGTGTGTGTATATATATATATATTTCAGATATCATAATTTTGCAAGCTTCATGAATTTATTTCGTTATTTATATTATTCACTTTTGATTTGACATTAAGGTATATGATGATTGATTGATAGCACAATTCTGCTTTAAAGAAAAAAGCATCTTATTGGACGGATATATTCTTTTAAGTGTTTCGAAAGTATTTAGGCTGTTTGTTCTTAGTGGCAGTTAAAAGCATATACTTTTCTTTTGACCCGAGAAAAGAGGTCATAAAAAGCGCCCTCAAAACAATTATAGTTACTTCTTGAAGAAAGTATTGAAAGTTATTATTTGTAACAGGTAGTCAACAGGAAAAATATACAAATGACTGCCAAGAGATGAGGTAAATTAGTATCTGGATTGAAACCCCTATACTGAACTAAACTCTAGAAATATATTTCTTCTTAGACAGTCTGTCTCTGAATACAGGTATGATATAAAGCAAAACTTGCAGCGAAATATGCTTAATATTGATGCAGTTTATGAAACATTGATAACCGATTTTAATTCTATAAGAATCATAGTCACAAAACCTGCACTGAGAACATTGTTCATACAAAAAGTTTTACCTCTTTCGACAGTCTAGACTAGACCGCTACTATTAATGAAACTTGTTGCACAGAACAGATGCTTCAAACAATCTTCTTTTGCTGTGAATACCTCAATAAGAAGTTTCATGAATGTTTATTATATTCGTAACTAGAAATTGAACCCAGTGTTGTCTGGGGGATTTGCATTGAAAGCCTTTGATAAGAATTACATCAGAATAGACAGTAATTTCTCGAAAGCCAAAGAACGTTTCAACAATATGTTCACTTATAACAAAATTAGAATAAAATGATTTGCTGCATCGGGGCACACACAGCTACACCATAACCGCTCATCTTAAATCCCGAGCAACATCTGATACATTAAATCAGATACATAAATGTACCCAGCGTTGCCCAGGATATAAGATTCAAACCTTTGATTAAAATCACACTGGAACTCACATCAAATTCTTGAAAAACAGCTAAATGCTTTAACAATACACCCTCTTACAACAACCACAAAAAAAAAATTGCTGCACCCCAGTTTCTCAGGCTATAGGATTCAAATCTTTGATTAAAAGGGTAGTAATTAAGAGGGTAGATAATTTACTGAGGATTTTCACTTCCAGATCAAAATTTTCTTTGAAACATCTATTTCTCAAATATAGCTATAGATAGAGCAGGGTTCCCACTCACCTGGAAAATACTGGAGAGTCATGTAACTGAAAAATGGTCGGGGGAAATCCAAACTTTACTGAAAAAGTCAGGGAAAATCCGAACGTTGCTCCAAAAAGTCAGGGAAATAAAAAAAAAATGTCTAAGAAAAAAACTGAAAAGCTCATTATATTTTTAATTTTTTTTTTTTAATTTTCACAAATATCTAAAATACTAATAGATGGCGCCATTGCTCCTTTTAATATCTTTGCCCCTAGATTTAGTACTGACAAAAGTCTTTAGTAGATGACAAAATAGGACTGGATTCTTTTTATTTTGACTTATTAGGTTCGGATAAAGATTTTACAGACATATTCGATGTTATTAAAATATACTTAATATTTTCACATAGAAACACTTATGTAGAAGTGGATTTTCTATTAATAAAAGCTTGCTTTTATACAGCATGGTTGAGCATACTATAATTGCTCACAGAGTTTGTGATACAGTAACAGCAGCAGGAGGTATAGCTAATGTTGTAGTTGACAAAAAGATGTTATCATTTTTTAAGTCTTCAAGACAAAAGTATATGATTCATTTAGAGGAAAAGCGAGTTGCAGAGTGTTGTTGTTGTTGAGACCCAGACCGTCCGACCTACCAGAAAGGTGTAAGGTAACCGTTTGGACGGCCGGGGAGTTGCAGAGTGTGAAAAAAGTAAAAAGAGAAATACAAAAAGAAGTAAAACACTTAGAAGATGCTAAAAATAGAATTAGGAAAGATTCCGAATTAAAACAAGAATTGTTAGAAAAGGACATAATGAATTTAAGGAATGTCAACGTATTAATTAAATTGATTGTTGTGAAAACGTTAAATTACTGTACTGTTTTTCAAATGCATATTTCCTATATGTTAATTGTTTTTCATTTGTTTGATAGTGTGTAAAAGAAATTGAATTTTTATAATACTGTTCCTGGTTATTTCATTGTATTAAATGCATAAAATTTAATTGTATGCATTTAATATGAATAACTGAGTAATTATTACTTAGTTGTTCATACCATTTTGATAACTACTAGTTTGTCGTGTTTGGTCAGGGAAATTGAAAGCTTGATTTGAGTGGGAACCCTGTAGAGCATAGATGATAACTAACATGGATTCAGCATCACATTCCAGGTGGTGGAGGGGGGGGGGGGGGGGGGCGTTGGGACTTTACTAAAGTTTTTCATTTCCTTCCCTCCACCCTCAATTCTGGTTAAAATATTTTCATTTTCCTTGAAACATCTGTTTCATAATAATCATTTATAGATAATAGAGCATAGATGATAAGTAATATGGATTCAGATTGAGTTTCTGGGGGATTCTGTAAGAACTCATGTTTCTTTTCTACCTCTAGCTCAAAATTTCTCCCTGAAACTCCCCCCCCCTCCCCCTCCCCCCAAAAAATTGGTTTATAGGTATATCTTAGATATGATGACTGATATGAATTTAGCATATAATTCTAATGGAAATAGGGTCTCACTAAGGATTTCCACTTACAGTTCTAGAGATATCAGTTCCAATTAAAAAATTTGAATTTTCCTTTCAACATTTATTTCTCAATATTGACTATAGATAGAGCTTAAAATGATGGCTGATATGGAAGCTTTGAATTTCAAAGGGGCCTAGGGGTTCACTAAAGATTCCCACTTCTGTTTCTGTGGATGTCACTGCCGATTTTGTCCGAAATTTATATGACTGTACGAAAAAGTGTGCAAGAGTATAAAAAATTAAAAATGCTTAATAATTCTGTCGAAAATAAGGTTTATATGCCACTTGCCATCCTATGCAGGTTCTTTCATAAATTTAATATTGTAGTGGATTGCTTTCTTTCTTTCATAATTTCTTTTATTTTGCCCTTTAAATATATTTTGTGTGCTTGCAGCTGATAAAATTGCAAATCCTTTTTGAAATAATTGTATTCATCATACAGGAAAGCTGCATACAGATCCACGGCAACATGATTGTGTTACTTCAGTTTGTGCCATTAAACAGCCTAGGAGTTTCTTACAATATAAAAGAAGTAAGAATTGTTCCAATGAAGAAGAATCTATTAAGACCAGTTACAAAGGTATGCATTATGTATTCCTGTCTTTGTTTAAACTTATATGTATTAACTTTACCAAGAAAAATTTTGAAAGTTAAAATTTTCAGCTAAGTAAAACTTTACAGTAAAGTGAGAAAGAGACTCACTTCTGTTTTATAATAAACATTGCATATATAAGCAGAATGCTCAACTGGATTTAATCACCCTTAATTCTGAATTTTTGTCACTCAGCAGCAAGAGCTGGGCAAGCTCAAAATTTGTCTAAAATATTTTAGAATTGTTTGGTAAAAATTTTAAATTGAGTTACCATTCTCTTGCTTGGATGTGATGTCCTGTCATAGGGTAGAAGTTCACTGTTATATTGAACAGTTATAATTTTACATATATTGGGTGGGGCTAAAATAATACCCTGCACTACTGCTGATTTAAAATAAATAAAGTAGAGGTGCTAATTATTCAGATCTGTCAGAATCCGGGGGTGATCTGTATAATCATGCATTTACATGTGTATTTTAAGTGGCGTGTGTAAAAACACATTAAAATTAAATTATTTTATTTACCTTGACTCTTTAGATGAAAAATTCATCTATTATTCTCTGATTTGAAGTTAAAATTTTGTTTTTGTTCTGCAAAGTGAAGTCCCACATTCTTTTTAAATGTAGTAGATAAGAAAATTGCCTCCTCTCCAACATTCTTCAAAGTTGCATCTCACCTTTATTTGCTATTTAGTGTCAATCACTGGAGAATGGGGACCCTGAATAGTGACAATAAATACTAGATCTACTTTTGTTGCGGACAGGTATGGTCATCCTAAAAAATATTCTTCACTTCAAATTCTAATTTGAGGTCAGAAAAGCATCAGTTTTTGGATGTGACATTGGGCAACATGCCTTTGTTCAAGACCTCCAGTGTCAATTATACACATACATGAAAAATAAATAAATAGATGAAACACTCACTATCTGGGATAACCGGTGATGTACTGTATTTTGTGTAATAAAAATAGTTACTGTAACACCCTGTTACCTTTCTACCCTTCTAAGTTCCAATTTTCTGGAAAACCCCAAGAATTTTAATCATCATTTAAAATCCCTTTAAAACCCAGCAAAATTTTCTTTCTCTTTCTTTGAAAGTTTGTCATATAGTGATGAAAATGGGAAATTATTTTAATATGTTTCATTTATTAACAAGTAATTTTCAGAAAACCACTTGGTAGTTTGTGCAGAAATTTCGCATAATTACACAATATTCTATGCTAT
This sequence comes from Amaurobius ferox, assembly GCA_951213105.1. NCBI lineage: Eukaryota > Metazoa > Arthropoda > Arachnida > Araneae > Amaurobiidae > Amaurobius > Amaurobius ferox. Next base: position 37,894,370 of record OX578152.1, on the reverse strand, counting down.
ATGGCCGTTGCACAATATCCTATGCTATATATTCTATGTTATGGCCGGACTATTCTATTACACAATAGTCTGTCCTTCCATTAAGCTGCTCTATGTCTCCGGATGAGTCGGTCGGCTTAGACTATCGACAATATTCTATGCACAGTAAACTTCTGTTAGTTCGGCATTCTGTGGTTTGCCATGCCTCTAGAACAGCATGCAAGTCTATTCGGCTTAACTTAGAAAGTGTCGTGAGCTTAGATACTTTAATAAGAGAAACATTGATGATTGACAAACATTGAAAAAAGCTAAATTTGATCAGTTGAACAGTGTCTTTCTTCAGTGCGCATAGTTCAATGTAAAATGATCGAAAGACAAGTCTGTCATAGGGCATATGTTAAGTGAAAAGACCAAATTGTTTCACAGTGATATGAGAACTAACCAGAAGTTGAGCGTAAGTTTTCTGAAGGATGGCTAAACTTTGAAACTTTGACATGGCATTCATAAGTTAGACATTTCTGATGAATTAAAATCTGCTAATGCAGAAGCAGGAAATCGGTACCAAGAAACAGTTAAATCTATTGGTACTGAGCAACCTGACTGTTTGTCAAATTTATAATACAGATAAAACCAGCCTACTGTGGTGTTTACCAAACATGATTTTAGCAAATGCTATGAAAAGTGTGCTAAAAGACTTTAAATGAATAAAAAAATATTTGTCTCTTTTGTTTTTAATTAATTAGGGGGCTCCACCGCCCCTGCTTGTTACACTTCGCCTCCTACTCGCAGAGCTGACTTCATGAGCTATTTCAAACCAAATTAATGTTTAAATCGAAAAACAGTTTATTTCACCATAGTTCCCTATTATTTCTCCACAAATGTAACTACGCAGAGACTGCCATCCTTTTCATATGACTGGTTTTTGTCCTCTCATTGTGATGTCTATTAATATATTTCACCCCCTTCCCCTCAGACTAAAGAGATGATGAGATAGCCCCAAAGTGGTCCCAAATCTCTTTAGATAAAGGAACGAAGTTAAACGGAAACCTTTGAAAGCGATGTAATACTTGGAGTGAACCCTTTAAAAACTGATGTAAAAACCAGCCACTTGGCAATTATTTTAGTGGTTCCACTCCATTCTTAACAAATATGGTTTACATTAAACGCAAATAGAATGTTCAGGATTTTGAGACATGCCCATATATATAGCACATTATGTAGCATAGTTGTCATCTGCTCTTCAATGGAGACTAGAGATGTGGGTCGGAAAGTTTTCCTCTCTCTCTCTCTCTCTCTCTCTCTTTTTTTTTTTTTTTTTTTTTTTAAATAAATTAATTTGAAAATAGAATGTAATACTTTTTCTAAACTATTTTTCTGAAAAGCAAATAGCTTTATAAGAAACTTTTGATCAAGATATTTTTCAAGAAGATTGTAGAATATTTCCCTTGAATTATCAGTAAAGTTTTCAAAAGCAAGCTTAGTTAAGGAAAATAATAAATTGTAGCTATCAACTGCAGTATGCAGATTAAGAAATATTCATGCATAGAATATTATATATATTTCTAGATTTAATCCTCTTTTTAGCATTGTTTTATAATATATGTTTGATTGTAGCTGTAATATAAGAATAAATACTTTTAAAAGTCATTAAACATATTATTCCAGCTAAAATGTAATATAGAGAATAATTTCAAAATTTTCTGTTTCAAAATTTTTTGGAAAATCCACATCTCTAATGGAGACCATAAGAAAATAAAAAAAGCATGGAAATATTCAGAGAAATTCCTTTAGTTAGGCAAAGTGGGGAAGGGGATTTCTTAAAACTCCTAAGAAAAATATCAATGATAATACTTCCTTAGAGCAAACACTAACCACAGCTTCTAGCACATTAAAATTAATAAAAACACTCAAAGAATTTTCATTTTATATATTAACAGAAAAAATGTCATAGTTATTTTTACTTTCCTTATATACATAATGTATAAGGAAAGTATTGTGACGGGATCGAAAATTCAAATTAGAGTTTTCTACAGACGAGCATGTTTCAAACATCCCTGATCACGAATCAAACATTTTTGAGGTGATGTCTGTGTGAGTGTGTGTGCGTGTGTGTGTGTCAGTGAGTCTGTCTGTGGAGACCATAACTGACAAACGAATGGACCGATTCAAACGAAATTTGGTACAAAAATCACAATCCGTAAATACTGGAAGCCTATTGCTTTTATGCGTAATTAAATTTTCAAACCCCCCTACATTTTTGAGTGAAATTTTGAAAATATCGTCAAAAAATCAAAACCGTTAATAAAGTTAAGCAAATAGACATTTCTTATGCAATTTTTTATTAGAAAACGATTGACATAAATTTTAGAACGCTAACATGAACCGTTCTCGAAATATTGCACATTTTTCAAAAAAATTATCAAAAAGTCATATAAAATAAAAAAAAATATTTCCTATTGAGAAACATTTTCACTTTTCATATGTAATACAATGCGATAAATTTGGTGACATCATACTCGTGGATCTAGCTTGTTCCATTCATGAAAAAAGATACTTTGAGTAATAATTTTGTATTTGAACGCCAATAGTCATTTATCTGCTGTAAGAATAACTTATTTCTTTGTCCATAACGCTTGGTGAGATTTTGGCAACGAATTTGGTGGAATGTTGCCAACTTGGCGACTTTTTTAAATGTTGCTAAATTAATGAAAAACTCGCCAAATGGATAAAAATGATGCTAAATCAATGACGACTCATTGATGATGACGACATGGAAAATGACGACTCATTGACGAAAATTCAATATCTTGGAAAGAATATAAATAACTACTCAAGAAATAATCTATTTTTTTTTACTGTAAAAGTAGTAAATTCATTACATTATATAAGGAGAGTCATGTGCTACCCATATCAGATTTTTTATAGTTGTTTTCACTTTGTCAATACACTGTTTTAGAGTGTGTTTTTTTTTATAAGAATTGCTGTTGCTTAGCAATGTTTTCTTATCAGATGACGGAATGTACTGTTATTGAGACCTAGACCATCCGACCTACCAGAAAGGTATAACTTAACTATTTGGACTGCCAGGAAGTGCCACTCAATTTTGACCTGAACCCAGTGGGGAGGCATCCACAGGGACAGTACTCTCCTTCGCCTACCACCAACCTTTTGAAAAGACGTACGGACCTACATGTTTTAAGTGATGTTACTCTGCTTGAACACGGCGGCAGTTTTGGCAGTGGTGGAAATCGAACCCGCGCCTACCGAGTGCAATTCCTGCATGCTAACCACTGGGCTACTGCGCCCTCACGGAATGTACTGTTGTGATAATTATTATTGATTTATAAAAGTTTAATTATAAATTATGTTTTCTAATGTTGTTTTAATATTGATAGAAACTTCGTGTGAAGCAAGTTGTTCCCATGACCCTGTGGTCCCAAGTAGGGATATTGATGACAATTCTGTAGGTAGCAACCCAGGTCAAAAAAGAGATGTTGCAACAATAACTGATATAACAATGCAACATATTTCACAAATGGGCGAGGAGAATATGGATTTAAGAAAGAAGATCATCACTCTTGAAAGCACTCTTCAACAGTTAAAACTTTTGCATTCTTGAAAAATAGTGTAAAAACAAATGTAGATTTTCACTTCATGTAAATATATTTTCAGAAAAATAAATGTATTTTTTATAAATTATGCTCTACAGAGGATTATTTCATTATACACCTGTTTTTATTTGTATAATTTTTATTATTTTCTGTTATAAATATTATCTCTGTCCAAACCATGATAGGAGATCCGTAGTGCATTCTCTCTTTATCCTTGCTTTTAGAAAACTTGGTCGTGTATCAAAAAATGTGAAAAGAAATATACTTGTAGTTCAGTATCTTTCTATGTGGGTGTGTTTGGGGTGCTGTAACACTGTTATGTCCTAAACAGTCCTTGAAAAGTACTTATTTTTTCTCATGTCACTTAAAAGTATTTCTTTAACAAAAATAAACATTGAAAAATCAATTTCAGAAAAAATCAGTCATTTAAAACTATTGCAATCACCAAATAAAAGATGTCATGAACTACTAGTTTGCACTTTTTGTGGTTTTCCCTATACTTGTGCTATCATTTTATTTCCTTTTCTTTCAATTACATAGCAAGTAAAACTCTTTAAATTGGAGGTTGTCATTTCTTACATTTAATATAATGTACCATTAATCTTTCAGTCAATGCTATTTATTAGATAAGTGTTCAATTTTAAAGGTATTTTCTTATATATTTTTTTTATTTGCAATAATTAATTATTAAGTTAAGCATTTTAATAAGAAACACTATGAAAATTTAGTAGATTGTATATATTTTTATTATTTTTATTGATAAAATCTTGATTTCGTTTTAAAATATGCATGTGTAAATGCATGCTGGGTCCTTAAGTCTCTCTTTTTTTTTAATTATAAAGAGTGGGAACCCTGTAAATGTAAATTAACTAAATATAGTCAAAAGAAGGTCATGGGATTCCTGTCGTTCCTTTTGTGTAACATTAAGGTATTTTATGGTCAAAAGAACCTCTTACTGGGCTGTGAAAACTGAAAAGTAATACATGGTTCTTTTGGTTATATAATAGTGGCTATTCAATATGGTTCTTCAAACTTCAATGTGGTGTTTGGTTCTCAATCAACAGGGTTTTCTATTTACAATACCTGTGAAAATAGAAAGTAGTGAAGAACAACTTCTTGTTTCGGTATTCCGATCACAACTCGGGCCACTGATGACCCAAATGAGTGTTCCGATCAATGCTCGGAACACTTATGACCGAAATGAGTGTTCTATTGTTTTATTATTATTTTGTAGTGTATTAAGTTTGTTAAAAACCTATTGCTTTTACTTGTCAGAACAAATTTATGTAGTTACTCTCATTTTGTTAAAAAATGCATATGCACCCTTATCACAAAAAAAAAAAAAAAAATCATGAATTTCTGTCGAAAAAATTGATTCATCAAAATTTGAAATATTAATGGGTGCTTCTGGTTATATTTATATATATATATATATATATATATATATATATATATATATATATAGGGTGTCTCAGAAAGTTCTTCACAACCTTTATTTCCCTATATTGTTTAGCTGTATATATGCAGTTTCAATTGCAAAACTGTTTTAAATAAGACAACAATTTTATCTTATAACAGTTTTAAATCAAGAAATATATATGTCTGAAAAATATGAAATATTACTTTTTACACTGTACCTCAATCCAAATTTTTAAAGTTACTAAAAATTTCTGTTGTTACTAATTCCTCATGGCCTTAACGATAGCTGGACCAAGTCCATGAACCCATTCGCTCTTAGCATGGAGATTAAAGGAGTTAAAATTTCATATTAAGAAAATGCCAATTTCGTTTCAGACGATGATTCAGGTGGTGCTGGGATAAGATAAGTAGTTCTGCATTGCATGCAGCGATTATGGCGAAAGGCCTAAAATATTTATTTAAAATGTCAATTTTGTAAAGATAAATTATTAATGTAATGCAAATTAGAACTGAAACATTAAAGAATATTCCTACATATTCAAAATTATATTACCTTTCAATTAATTTTTATATCCACATATTCTGTACTCTCCACACAACTCTGAAAAACTACTGGTTAATTATACTCATAATTAGGGAACTCTTAATTTTTAAACAATCAAAAATACATATACTAAATACTACGCCTTTCTGTTGTGCCAATTAACAATAACAACTACTTTATTAACACTAGTGACACCTAGATATAATTATCAAAGCATGACATTTTTAAGTGTTTCATTCATAGGAGATTTATCTCTCTCTAACTCCATGGCCCTCAAGAAGTTGATCACCAGAACAGAAGACCAAAGATCCTCTCTTGTGAAACCAATGCATGACGGGAACAAAAGACAATGAGAGCTTCTTCTGTTGGTACAAGACCTGGAGCACACAATGGTAGGAAACAGACCAAAAATTTCTCTTCATACATTAACTTGCAAAATTAAAACAAGTTCGATCCTTTTATGAGCAAAATTTACCAAGATATAGCAGCTCAAATTTACAGCAGTTTTTAATGAGAAATCAGGAGTTGTACTCAAATTAAATTGCGAGACATATCAATTTGTCAGCCAGTGTCTGAAAATGAATACATTATTGGGTGTTGAATTCTCTGGGAGACCTTGATAATCCTAAAGATACGTTATGAAAGATAATGTAAAAGAAATATCCTGAAATCTTTAATTTTTATTTTATATGGCTCCTTAATGCTAGGCCGAAATGATGGATTCACAGACATAGAAAAGTGATTTAAGTCATAAAATTCAATGTTTTATATCTGTAAATTTTGCTTGTAAATGAATTGAACTTATTTTACTTGTACATGTTAATGTATGAAGAAAATTTTAGATTGATGGACATTATAAAGAGTAAGATCTTGTATTCCACACTTCTCAATTTAAGTTACATTGTTATTTTATAATTGGATGTATATATCTGCGATTAATGATGGAGAAAATAAAGGTCATGCAAGGACTTTCTGGAACTCCCTCTGTGTATGACAGTCAGTTTATTATCATAAAGTAACAATTATTGCATGCTTTCCTAGCATGTGGGGTAAATATGATGCAATTTCCCTGAATGCATTCTTCTTTGTATTATGTTAAAAATTTATGGCATTATAGCCAGGAGTGAGCTGAAGCGCATAATTATTGATATTCTTGTACCAGTTACTAAAACATTTTAAAGTCTTTAGTACTGATTGTTAAATTGTGAGAAATGCTTAAACTCAGTCGTCTGTAATATATAATTGAAAGTCTGTTTGTATATTCTGTATTCAAATCAATAATTTTTTCCCCAAATTATGTATGCTTATTCTCTACTTTACAGTAGGTAACCCTATCCTTGTTTCTAGGAGCAGGGGTTATCGAAATATTAATAAAAACACCAAATTAAACCTTCCATAGAAATAGCATTATGTAGACAATTTTTTTCCTGAAACTTCAGCAAATTGAATCTTTGTTGAAAATTGAATCATGTTGCTTAACAACAGAATTTAATTAAATGTGTTTATATGGCAAAAGAGTTTTATTCATAAAATTGTATAGAATATGCGTCAAATCATCAACACTTTAAAAAATAAAAACTGCAAAAAATTGGCTAAAAAAAGTCTTTAATTAAAATCATCATCCACGACATATAAAAATTCACATCCATAGCACCTTCGGGCATCATTATGGCCTTCATCAGTGGCAAAGTGAAAATAGGTTGCGAAAATGAGCTTAAATACACTGGCCACAACCATGAGACAAAATTTGCATGTTTATCGTATTAAATACGAAACATTTAAAAAACATTTAATTATAAAATACAAAAAATAAGTTCATAAATTACAGGGTAACCAATAGACATGTCATCAAAAGCAAAATAAAGCAGCTACTGAATATCTAGAAACGATAAGAACGAGATGCCAAGCATAACTGAGGATCTGAATATGATCTTTACCGTGATTTTATTTGCAATATTATCCCATTCAGACCCACAGTTATATTTGGCATCTCGTTCTTGACTCACTGCATGTTAAACCATTGTATGATTTTCTGGATATTTAGTAGCTGCTTTATTTTGCTTTTCACTACATGTGTATCGGTTCCCTGTAATTTATGAACTCTTTTTCTCTTTGTATTTTATAATTAAATGATATCTTTTAAATGTATCCCCCCCCCCACACACACACACACACATATTTAATATGATTAATATGCAGATTTTGTCTCGCGGCTGTAGCCCATGTATTTAAGCTCATGTTCACCACTTATTTTTTTTCACTTTACCACTGATGAAGAGCATAATAATGCCAGAAAGCGCTATGGTTGTGAATGTAAGTTGTGGGTGGTGATTTTAATTAAAAACTTTTAACAGCTAATTTTTGGTTGTCTTTATTTTTTAACGTGAGTTTTATTCAATTTGTGCAATTTAAGTAATAAAGAAATGGATATAAAAATAAATTTTATAAATACATTGTATTATATTTTTGATTGAGTTTTACTAAAGATATAAAATTATGGGATTTGTTAATATTTTCATTTTGACATCATCTGTTTGATTTTGGTAAGAGTTTTTGAAAGTCATATGTTTCTATTGTGTTAAACCGATTGTTAAAACAGTATAAAAATGTTTTAGCATCTTCATTTTGGTATATGTTGAACCAAGCTTTATATTCTTTTGTAAATTGGTTTACAAACGAGACATTGATGTTTTATTTCTCAGTTTATAATTTCTTATATATCAAGAACCGAAATACTTTATATTTCTTTTTAGGAGAATTAAATATTATAATATGATTTTTTGAAGAACAATATCATTTAGAATACTACTGAAATTTGAACATATTTCACTCACAAGCAGTGCTAGGTATATGTACCAGATACAAATATATAAGAATACAGAATGTCAAGAATGTGTGTTAAAACAACAAAACTTATAAATGTGCTGCTTTATGTTTAGTCTTATTAGTTATCTAGTAGTTCATCAAATAATGTGAAATTTAAGCATTTGCCCTTGCCTAATAAATATTTTACTGTTTCATCCTTGCACATAAAATTTCCATTCCTCATAAAATTCTTAATTTGTTTTCAGCTTTCCTTGGATTCTTAGTTTTTAACACTTTGCAACATAGTTGAAAAGTATTTATTACTTCGCTCATTCTGTCTGTGTGTCTGTCTGTTCGCACGATAACTGCCGTAAAAATGACTTTATCAAAATGAAATTTTAGTATGTTGTTCAGACGGTCTGTGGGACCTATGGGAATATAAATGAATAATATCACCCACTTAGTTTTGGATTGAACCTGGGTTGAAAAAATGAAATACATTGAACCCTATGGGACTTAATTTTTCAAACATTTTTTAAGCAAATTTAAAATTCACAAATTGCTTTGAAAGTTTTAGAAAATATTCAAATTATCCCATAAAATATATTAAAAAATTTTCATTAAAATATATTCAGTAGTTCTTTAAATAAAAATTAAAATAATTATACCCTTTATATGAAGAGATCACATGACTCACTTCAAAATAAAATATGGCTTCCATCTTGTGTCAAAAACATTTGTCAAAATCATGATTTTTCAAATTCTAATTTATATTTAGTGATGTATCTGTCCTAAAACCGCTTTATTTTTGCTTAATATTTGTGCATCTGTATACAGTAAACAGTACAATTGCAATATATACTCTATAACAAAAAAATCGATGCACCAACAAGGAGTCGTCCAATTGTAATGAAATTTCGTATGCAAAGATATTTTGAGCAAACATGCAAATGAATAAAATTTGGTGTCCAATGAATAAATAGTGGGAGCTCCAGCGCATCGGAACTGCACATTCAGCAGGGGGATATCTGCAGGTGGGTATGGTCTAGGGGTGCCATCTCCTTTGATAGCCTGACCCCTTTAGTAGTCATTTCTGGCACACTGACAACACAAAGGTACATAGACAACATTCTATGACCGGTTGTGTTACCTTTCCTTTTGTGACACCCCGGACTTACTTTTCAACAAGATAATGCCCGGCCACACACTGCATGTGTTGCTATGAATTGTCTTCAAGCTTGCCCAACACTTCCTTGGCCAGCTAGGTCTCCTGATCTCTCTCCCATAGAGCACATTTGGGACATTATGGGAAGGCGATTGTAACCATCCCAGAATGTTGACGATTTAGCCTGATAATTGGAGACAATTTGGCAAGGCCTTCCGCAGGACACCATCCGTGAACTTCAGTCTAGTGACATCTTGCATCCAGGCCAGAGGTGGACCAACGCCTTATTACCATCCTCCCTTTGTATACGGTCAAACTCTAAATCATTAAATTGTTCTGAAATTTTAATCGTTTCTTTTTCTATATATGTTCTTGACATCCAACAATTCTTATCACAATCGGACAACTCCTTGGTGCGTCAATTTTTTGGTTACAGAGTGTATTTGAGTTTAAATGATCAATGCCATCCATCTTGTGTCAAAATTGTGATTTTTAAAGTTCTTTTTAATTTATATTTAGTGTTGTATCTGTCCTAAAACCGCTTTATTTTTGCTTATTTCTGTGCATCTGTATTTTGAAACAACACAATTACAATATGTTTGAGTTTAAATGATCATCAAACTTTGATTATTTCTACAAAGAAACCTAATTTTCACTTATGGAGAATGTAAACAAATTAGGCTGTAAGATGAGTTGTATAAGAATTGCTGAATATCTTTAGCACAAAATTATTTTGTTTTGGAGTTTGCAATATAGATGGTATGAATGAAACATTCATTTATTTTACATAGAGAAGCAGAGGATTTAATGGCAAACATTTTCGATGAAGTTTTATCCATAGAGTTAAATTACTTTTGCCTCCACGTTTTTAAGTAGAATAAATTATTGTAGTACTGCGATGAATGAAATATTTACTGCTTTTTCACAGAGAACCAGGCGATTTATATTTCGATGATGTCATTTGAATCAAGTTCGTTTTTTTACGATGAAGTTTTAAATTTTCAAATATAATTAATTATTGCAGTATTGTGATAATTTTAGAAAAATTACCACGGAATGTATCGCATTTTAGAGATGATTAAATAAAATTAGAGTTGGAAACTGTTTCATAATCAATACTTTATGCCTCATTGATCCTTCTTGTTTTTTTGTGTGTGTATGTATGTGTGTGTGTTTGACTTTAAATTTTTGTTTCACTTTATCTTTAAAGAAAGTTGATAATAACAAAATATATATATGATGTGGTCAGCACATGACTTTCCCTGCAGACTCATATTCACGTTATCTTTATTTCTTCAATAATTCATTAAATGGAGTTTATGCACAAATTGGAGTGCAAATTCAGTGTAATTTTAAATAATACCCATAATTATTTAAAATTACACTGAATTTGCACTTTTAAATCAATTTTCGTTCTCATTTGGTAACTGGACTTATTTTCAAAGGTGACGTAGCAGAAATACGAAAAAAGCAAAATATCTCGAGAACGGCTAGTTCTAGTGTAATGGGATTGGTCTTATTCTTTTTATTATTAAAAGTTACGTATGAAACAAGCATTTAAATGATATAGAGCATACATTTTTTATTTTTTTTTTATTTTAAGGATTTTTGCGAACCTTTTCGCAAAAAAATGCTTATACGATTCTTTCGAATCGTACCAAAATCTAATCAGCATCAGGGTAACCCACAAGCGATGTATCAATCAATTTTGGGGGAATTCGGTCCAATAGTTATTCAGCTACACTGGATACAGCAATTTTTGCGGACCATTTCGCAAAAAAAGACTGGCTCTTTTATCCCGAATTGTACCCAAAACTAATCAGTACCAGAGTCGCCCACAAGTGACTTACCTACCAAATTTTATGAAATTCGGTTCATTAGTTTTTTAGTTAAGAGTGGATACAAAATCTGCACACACCAGATGTCATGTTAAAAAGTTTTTACTTTCCCTGCAATACATGTATAGGGAAAGTATTGGAATCATGTCGAAAATCGCAACTCGAGTTTCCGACGGATCTACACTTTTCTAGACCTCTAGAATACGAAAAAACTATTTTTAGCGTGACGTCTGTGTGTGTGTCTGTCTGTCTGTGCAATGTATGTATCCACTCTAACTCAAAAACTTATGGACCGAATTTCATAAAATTTGGTAGGTAAGTCACTTGGGTATGACCCTGGTGCTGATTAGTTTTTGGTACGATTCGTGAAAACAAAAACCCGCCATTTTTTTGCGAAATGGCCCGTAAAAATTTCATGCATCCACTAGCTAAAATACTAATTGACCAAATTTCACAAAATTTGGTAGATAAGTTACTTGTGCAATACTCTGATACTAATTAGATTTTGGTATTAATCGGAAAAGCACAGCCTGCCTTTTTTTACGAAATGGCCCGCAAAAATGTCATGTATCAACTCTAGCTAAAATACTAATTGACCATAGATAAGTTACTTGTGGGATACTCTGATGCTGATTAGATTTTGGTATTCGAAAAAGAACAACCTGCCCTTTCTTACGAAATGGCCCTCAAAAATCGCCAAAATCTGAAAAAAAAAAACTACGTATGTTCAAATATATCTATTAAATGCTTGTTTTATACGTAATTTTTGATGTGGAAAAGAATAAGAATAACTCTAGGACTAACCGTTCTCGAGAGATTTGCGATTTTTCGCATTTAGTTATGCCACTTTTGGAAAAAAGTCCAATTACCAAATAAAAACAAAAATTGAATTAAAAATGCAAATTTAGTGTTATTTGATTCAATTAAACTCAATCTAATGAATTATTAAAGAAATAAAGAACATATGAGTTTGAGTCTGCAGGGAAAGTCATGTGCTGCCCACATCAGATTTTTACTTTCCCTGCAATACATGTTAATGTATAGGGAAAGTATTGGAATCATGCCGAAAATCGCAACTCGAGTTTTTGACGGATCTACACGTTTCAAGACCTCTAGAATGCGAGAAAATTATTTTTAGCTTGACGTGTGTGTGTGTCTGTCTGTGCAATGTATGTATCCACTCTAACTCAAAAACTAATTGACCGAATTTCATAAAATTTGGTAGGTAAGTCACTTAGGTATGACCCTGGTACTGATTAGTTTTTAGTACGATTCGGGGCCTTTGTTTACGAAATGGCCCGCAAAAATTGCCTGTATCCACTCTAGCCGAAAAACTAATGGGCTGAATGTCACAAAATTCGGTAGATAAGTGTCTTGTGGGTTACCCTGGTGCTGATTAGATTTTGGTACGATTCGGAAATAGATAACCTGCCTTTTGTTTGCAAAATGGCCCATCAAAAATCGTCAAAATCTAAAATAAACTACGTATGTTCAAATATATCCATTAAATACTTGTTTTATACGTAATTTTTAGCGAAGAAAAGAAATTAATTTTTTATGTGAATTACAGCACTAAAACTAGCCGCTCTCGAGATATTTTAGTTTTTTCGTATTTTCTCTACGCCACCTTTGAAAATAAGTCCAATTACCAAATGAGAACGAAAAGTAAATTAAATTTAATTAAAATAAAGGGAACGTGGGTATAAGTCTACAGGGAAATTCATGTGCTGCCCACATCAGATTTTTTCGTATTCTAGAGGTCTTGAAACATGTAGATCCGTCGAAAACTCGAGTTGTGACTTTTGGCATAATTCCAATACTTTCCATATACATTACCATGTATTGCATGGAAAGTAAAAATGGTGTTAGATTTTGTTCGACTCAATAACTTCTCTTTTTACTCGCGTTTTACTTCCCCTGCAATGTATGGTAATGTATAGGGAAAGTATTGGAATCATACCAAAAATCACAACTCGAGTTTTCGACGGATCTACATGTTTTGAGACCTCTAGAATAGGAAACAACTATTTTTAGCGTGACGTCTGTGTGTGTGTCCACTCTAACTAAAAAACTAATGGGCCAAATTTCATAAAATTTGGTAGGTAAGTCACTTGCAGGTGACCCTGGTGCTGATTAGATTTTGGTTTGATTCGGGATAACAGAACCAGCCTTTTTTACGAAATTGCCTGTGTCCACTCTAGCTGCAAAACTAATAGATCAAATTTTACAAAACTTGGTAGATAAGTCACGTGTGAGTTACTCTGGTGTTGATTAGATTTTGGTACGATTCAGTAAACAATAGCCTGCCTTTTTTGCGAAATGGTCCTCAGAAATCATCAAAATTTAAAATAAAAACTACGTATGCTCAAATATATCCATTAAAGGCTTGTTTTATACGTAATGTTTAACGATAAAAAGAATAAGATCAACCCCATTACACTAGAACTAGCCGTTCTCGAGATATTTTAGTTTTTTCGTATTTTCGCTACGCCAACTTTGAAAATACGTCCTGTTGCCAAATGAGAACGAAAATTGAATTTAAAGTGAAATAAATTGAATTAAAATAAAGAGAGCGTAAATATAAGTCTGCAGGGAAAGTCATGTGTTGCCCACATCAGATTTTGTATCTACGTGAGAATGGGCTGAAATTTTAGGAGGATTAATTTTGCCATTTAATTTTTAGCTTCAGGGAATATATAGTATATATATTTTTAATTTTTAAACGGCCTCCGAGTAAAACATTCGTTTGAAAACATTCTGCTCTCGATTTACAATATGTTTACAAAAATATTTATCTAAAACCGATGGTTCCAGGGTTTATAAACTTGTTCTTTCTATTTCTGAAACACCCTATATATATATACATTATTCTAAACAAATTAATTTTTCTTTCACAAAATCATACAATTAAATATTAAATTAAAGTATTCATTGATTAGAATTTCGTGTGCTAAATCTTTAAAATACGATCTTATTATAGGGATGTCTCAAGAAGAATTGATTGATATTAGATCTGATAATTCCCTTGAAGTGGAATGTAATGAAATAATAAATCTTGCAGAATTTTGGATAAGGCAGCAACGGCAAAAATATCTGTTAATCGCAAAGGCGACGTTCATATTTCGGAGGTGGGACGCGACATGAAAAAGTTTGAGAATCACCATCTCTATCTATAGTCCTACATTCAGTCCCTACGAGCCAGGGCCGTAGTCAAGTAGGGCCAGAGCGGGCTAAGCCCCCCTCCCCTCCCCCCAAGAAGTATACTCATCCACCCTGATAAAAATATTAAATTTAAATTTTTAGTAGTTATGTGAAATTTCATCCAACATGTCAGCCAAATTGTGCATAAAAAATTGCTTTATGAGAATTTTACAAATTACTTCGTTTCAAATATTTTTTAATTTAGCTAAATTTGTGGTTATACAAATAATCAAATTATTTACTTATTTAATTGAAAAATATTTAAATTAAAATAAAATAATAATAAAGGCACTATAGTATTTAGAATACTTTTGTATTGTTGCTCTGTTATACATTATTGCATTAAAATCAACTAAGAGTTAATATTAAGTGTTAACTTGTATTTACTTTCAGAAACATTTTTCAATTAATTAACAGCTTTGCTACTAGTTAATGCTTATTTTAAAATCAATTGTAATTACTGTATATTAATATTGATGTATAGTAACTGTATAAATTTTCCTAATCAACTCTTAGCTTACAAATATAAATATGCAATTACTTATTTGTAAATAATTTATGTGGATTGAAATATAAAATTATAACTATTATGGTTTGTGAATGCTGATGAGTAACAGTGTTTTTAGTGGACACTTCCTTCAAGCCTGTTGAATTTCAAACCAGCCCCTCTTGAATTTCGTTTCTGGCTACGGCCCTGAGATGAGCTTATTGGCAGCGATAGCAGGTTCTAATTTCTGTGGTTCTAATATCAGTTATCCATTGTGGAATGCTGGGAGGTAAAGGATTTAAAAGGGTGCACCCATTGTTCGAGCACCCCCTTCTTGTCCTAGGGGATTTCAAGAATTGCAATCACTAAACTAGTTTGGCTACCGGGCATGACTAGCATCTTCCTGTGTAGAATTTGTACGATATAGTTGTGTGAGTCGCGTTTGTCTGCTGCAATGCAGAAATTATTGAGTTTTTTGGGTTTGAAACCAAAGACAGAGAGGAGGCAGGGAACCTATGAGCCCCTCAGAAGAACTGAAGAAGAGGAAGAGAAAAATCTCCTGGATATGACAAGTAAGTAGAGTAAAATTTCTTAATTTTGTGCCATGGAGTTGTATAAAACTTTCCCGGGGAAGTTCCTTAGATGTGACGGGAGTTTTCAGTTCATATGTGGAGAGGGAGGACCACTTTAGATGACAAAGTAAATGAGTGATGATTAGTTCTCACTATTTGCTTTGCCACAAAATGACTGTTTTGTATATGTATGTGTTTAAGAGAAAGTTGATGCTGTTACTTTCCCTTCATATATAGTTTTTGTACAGGGAAACTACTGTGACGGGATCGAAAATTCGAAATCATGTTTTCGAAGGAAGAGCACGTTTGAACTCGAATCGAACGGTTTTGAAGTGATGCGTGTTTGTGCTGTATGTATGTTAGTATGTTTATGTGTGTGTGTACGTATATTAGTATGTGTGTATATGTATTAGTGTAGGTGTACACATATGGTAATGTGTGTATGTCTGTGCCATATGTATATATGTTAATATGTGTGTACATATTTTAATGTGCATGTGTATATATATGGTAATGTATGTCTGTGCTGTATGTATATATGTTAGTATGTGTATAATGTTAATGTGTGTGTGTATATATGTGTTAATGTGGGTGTGTACATATGCTAGTGTGTGTATGTATGTTACTCTGTGTGTGAGGGGGGGGGGGGGAGGGTCCGTGAGTCTGTGGACGCGGTATCTCCCGAACGAAGCATTTCGAAAATAATTTGCCACGATTATTACTGTAGGTGCTTACTGGAACCCTTTTGATTTTTAACGTAATCGAATGTTTGGAATCCCCCTCCCCTTAACTTCTGAATGAATTTTCTTAAAAATGAAGAACTTCAAAAACCAAGAATGATAAATGAATATTCATTTCATACATAATGTTTATTATAAAATGAATTATACAAACTGTGGAATGCTATCATAAACCGTTTATGACCTATAAGATTTAAAAATAAATTTTTGAAAAACCATTTAAGAAAAATCGGGATTTTTAATACTGTTAGATCATTGATTGTACAATGAAAACCCACATTTGAGTGAGTTTGGGGGAGACTGCCTAGCTTCTTGTTAGAGATAGAGGAAAAAGTCAATTATAAAGTTGTCTAGCATTGCAAAAGCATTCATGTCCCACCGCAAAAGTTAGAAAGGAACCCTAAAATAGCAAAGGTGCATGCAATCTAACTCCTGCCTGCCTAAAAAAAAAAAATCGGATGTGGGCAGCATATGACTTTTCTTATATAATGCAATTAATTTACTACTTTTACAGATAAAAAAAATGTTATTCTTATAGTAGATACTTATATTCTTTCCAAGATATAGAATTTTCTTCAATGAGTCGTCATTTTCATTGATTTAACGTCATTTTTATCCATTTGGCGAGATTTTCGTTAACTTGGCGACATTTAAAAATGTCGCCAAGTTGGCGACATTCCGTTAAATTCGTCGCCAAAATCTCGCCAAGCATTATGGACGGAGAAATAAGTTATTCTTACAGCGGATAAATGACTATTGGCTTTCAAATGCAAAAGTATTACTCAAAGTAGCTTTTCTCGTGAATGGAACGAGTTAGATCCACGAGAATGATGTCACCCAATTTATCACATGATATTACATATGAAAAGTTAACATGTTTCACAACAGTTAATATTTTTTTAATTTATGGGATTTTTTGATAAATTTATTTGAAAAATGTGCAATATCTCGAGAACGGTTCATGCTAGCGTTTTAAAGTTTATGTCAATCGTTTTCTAAGAAAAAATTACATAAGAAATGTATATTTGCGTAACTTTATTAAAGGTTTTAATTTTTTGATGATTTTTTCAAAATTTCACTCGAATCTTTAGGAGGGTTCTGAACATTCGATTGTGTTTTAAAACAATAGGCTTCCAATATTCACGGATTGTGATTTTTGTACCAAATTTCATTCGAATTGCTCCATTTCGTTCGTGAGATATCATCTCCACAAACTCACTAACACACACACAGACATCACTTCAAAAATGTTCGATTCGTGATCAGGGAAGCTAGCTCCTCCTCTGTTCTTATAATTCGGGTATTGGCTCGTGTGGCATCTTTGATAGATGTCTTTGCTGCCGCAGATACAAAGTGCAAAATATTCACGATGCATGCTTGTATAGACATGTAATAAGATGTCTTCGTTTGTTTTCCAACGTGTACGTTTGCACTGTTACATGCAGACTAATAAAGTTTCCTCTTTTAAAATCAGAGAGTTGTTTTGCAGCTTTTACTGTGAAACAGAAATGCTTAGTACTAATTTTACAACGGTCTACAACTTCGTAACTGACACAGAGTGAGACTGGGGCCCCATTTCACCTCTCTCTATATATAAAATGAACAAAAATATATTTCAAAAGCATTGCAATCTAAAAAAAGGTGTACAAAATGCGGTTCTTACATATTTTAATGGAATTCAAATTATTGGCAACTTTTTTATCATAACATGCCAAATTAGTGCGACTAATCTCCCTATATGTCCTCAAAATGAATCTATCCGCTGGTCAAACCTAGTCTGATGGCATACATTTTTAGAAGTAGCCGTTAATTTTTCGATGTTGTAAATAATTACTCCCCCCCCCCCTTCCCCCGATACGGGGGTCCCCCTACGTTAATCAGCCTTGAATTGACATATTCCTTCTATTTTTAACAGGAACTAAGATAGCCTTGTACCCCCGACTCCCCCCCCCAACAAAAAAAAAGAGATACACATACACACATACCCTAAAGAATATATATAGATATAATAACCTTGATATATACAAGGTAGGAACAAAAAGTTCGGAGACTGTACTGATATCTCCAACCCTGATTGGAGGAGAGGGGAACTATCTTACCGTGGCGTAGAGGCACATGTGACGCGACATGTGAAAAGGAAGAAACAGGTGTTTTTCCAGACAATACGGGTCAGTGAACTGTAGTCGTTCATGTTCGTCAAAAACTGAAATGGCGTTTGAAGAACATGTGCGAATATCAAATTCTGCCAGTGTTTGGGAAAATCGCCGACAGAATTTGATATTCGCGCATTGTTCTTCAGCAGGTGCAATGTTTCTGTCGGCGATTTTCTCAAACTCTGGCAAAATTTGATATTCACACTTTATTCTTCAAACGCCATTTCCGTTTTTGACGAACGAGAGCGACTACAGTTCACTGACACGCATTGTCTGGAAAAACACCTGCTTCTTCCTTTTCACATCTTGCGTCACATGTGCCTCTACCACAGCAAAATAGTTCCCCTTTCCTCCAATCAGGGTTGGAGATATCAGCAACAGTCTTCGAACTTTTCGATCCTACCTTGTGTGTGTATACATATATATATATAAAAATAAATTATTAAATCCAAAGTTAGAATGTATGTAGTAACTCATAATACACTATTCCAAAATTTTCTACAAATACAAAGAAATTAAGACAAAAAGAGGAAATAATAAAACATAATGCAAGTCATAAGGACAAAGACAATCAACAAATTTCAAAAATGAGGAATGCAAATAAGAAAACAAAAAAATCAAGCAAAAAAGCTTGCACATGGAGGAGATTTAGGCTTACGAGATTAGGCTTACGAAAAGTTCATTTCGAAAAAATTCTCATCGGGTCCATATATCTTTTCGAAATGAACACAAAAATGCTTGTTTCTGAAACACAAGATAGATTTTATCTATAAACTTGTGTTATATGGACGACAAGCATAAAGATTGGAACAATAAAGGAAACATAAATACCTCAAAACGCACCTCTTCAGTGCAACCATGACGAGCAAAATATGACTGGATCATCGTTGCCATATGCCAAAATGAAAAGATGTGATTTGCTGTTGCCAAAGAGAGTAATAAAAACAGTACTGCGCAAAAGCAATAAAATGAGTTATTCAACTGTTAAAGCTTCGAGATAAAAAGATGAAAATATAATTGCAGGAGAATGAAGAAGTACGGCTAAAATAAGATAATAAGGGGAGAATATGAGAATTTTAGGCTAATCGAAACTTATTAACTATACTATTGACTAAATATGCAGGATATTGATACATTTTACTGGTAATTTTGAGGTTATTAATGTGCAAAGCATGAAATTTTTTATCTGATAATCTATAAATTCTAAAAAGTTGATTAAGTATAATATTTCTAAACAATTGAATCGAGTTGCAGGAATTAAAAGGTAATAATTTATTAATATTAAATTTAAAAAAATCTTTTTTATCATATAATTTAGTAACTATCCCATGAGCAGGTTCTATAATTAGATTTAAATCCAAATAATAAACATTATTACTAATAGAAGTTTCATTAGGTATTAATTCCAAATTATCCGGATAGAAATCTATATCTATGACATAGTTATCAGTAAATACAAGACAAATCAGATCATCTACATATCTATAAATTTTATAATCAGTTGAAGTAAAGAATTTTTCATAATGATATAGGTATAAATTAGCTAACATACTGCTACTACAGCCACCTTGTGGAACACCTGAGACTTGTAAGTATAATTTATTACCTTGAAAGATATAATTATTGAAAAGAACAAAATGGAGAAGCTTAGGAAAATTGGTAAATTTTGTAAGATTAGAATGTTTAGTAATATAAGCATTATATAAAGCTAAAATGACATCATATAGATCAGTGATCTTAATATTATTAAATAGATCTTTAAAATCAAAAGTTTGAAATCCTATTATTTTACCATGCGTTTTTAATTTATTTTTTAATTCCTTACTGTTATTTAGAATAATGTAGCTATCACCAGAATCTCGTAAATTGCTATTTAGTACATTTAAATAATTTAGTAATAATTTACTAGCAGTGGTAGAGTATGAATTATGACCACTAGTAACAGTTCTAAATTTAATAGGATTTTTATGAAATTTAGGTATAAGCACAATATATGGAAATGTCAAAAATTTATTATTAATATCTAAATCACTATACATATTGATAATTTTCAATTTGATACTATTAAGAGAGTGTGAATCAATTTTAAATAGACTATTATTTTTTAAATAATCTAGCAGATATTGAATATAGAATTTTTTACAAATAATAGCATAATTATTAGAGGCTTTATCTACATAAGTAATAACAAAAGATCTATGTAAATCATTAACAGAATGCTTTATATTATCCATATTATATATGGATCTAGATAAATTAATACTACAAATGGTATTTTTAATAGATCTTAAAATAGTAAATTTCCACATATTAAATGCCTCTAAAGGCTGAGCATATTTAGAAGCTAATCCATAAATAAATTTATCAAGGTCCAGATTGATTGACTTTAACACTTGTTTAGAATTATTACATGAAGGTAACCTGAATTTAGTGCCAAATGACATTATAGTTCTTATAGGGATGCTTCACGTGACGTCACGTCCATCTAGCGGAGAAAATCCTAAGTTCTCTTTGTACAAAAAAACGTTGAACTTGCATTAGGTTTATATGTAAAAGATACGTTTTGGTGTGAAATTTTTTTTAAAAAGTCATTTTATTAAAACTATCCAGCTGATATCATATATAATCATAATTTCTTTAAGATAAAGTAATTGAATTTGATAATGGCGATTTGTACCGTAATTAATTGTATCATTTTTTTCATTCCCTCGAATAATTGAAAATATAGGGAATAAAATCAAGGACTTGTCTGTTAAAAGAAGCAAAGAATGGTCTTTAAGAATCAACAGAGAAGATTGGAATACTGAAAATTTAAAGCACAGGAAAGTTTGCAGTGACCCCCCCCCCCCCTCCCGCCCACACACACACACACTTTTCAAGACTTTTTAATGTTACACTTATTTTTCGTTTAAAATAACCCTGGCATAAGCCAATGTTAAACAGTTGCCCCCCCCCCCCCCACTCACTTTTTAGAGTCAGGATAAGCCACTGGTGAGCTTTTTATTCATGGTGAGTACATTATATGGCACAGTATGCTTTTCAATTTAAGTTTAATAAATCTTTAAAAAAAAAGCGTAAATTTTTCTAGTTTTACAATTTGATTATACAATCATTGATTTATTAGCAATCAACTCCGTAATTTTTATTTTGTTTCATAAATGTAAAATTAAAAAAAATTAACATCAAATTAAAATCACTAAATTCAGTAGTAGATACCTGTAGGTTAATTTCGTTTGTGACAGACATGACATCAGATGTGTAATGTAGTACATTTGACATAGAAGATAATATTTCTAGAAAAATAAATTTTATTCACATATGTATATCTATATCACAGCTATTTCCTAGGGAAGTTTCAAAATCTCAATTTGTCTACTTATTTAATATAAAATTAAAAACCCATCGTGACAGACATGACATAAAACCGACATGAGATTTCAGTGACCATGAAGTTACATCACAACTCTCTGAATTGGCAGGAGATTGATTTGTGGAAACATTTTTTTACCATATAACAAAGTTTCCAACTATGACCATGTTGATTTTCAAAAACATTAAAATATAACTTTTCTGTGAGTAATCTGCATCCATCATAAGGATCTTCACCTCAAATTTCGTTGATTTTAGCTTAATATAAGCTTTTATATCCAGGATCTAGCTACGAAAAATAAGATTTGTAATGTTGATTCATGGCGTTCTAGCTGTTGCTTGTACAAAGCAGTCCACTGCTCAAATTGTTGCTACGGAAATGTAACGTAGGTGAAACCTCTGTATAAAAATTTTATAAATACCGTAGCAAACTTATTCTTTCATTGGACCTTCAAACCTTTACGTGCATAAAAAATATATATAAAAATTATATACGTGCATAAAAAATATGCAATGACCCTATAACACTTATAGAGTTGTTGACTTGGTCAATGACTTCCTTGATATCGACCTTGTATATGTATATCATTGAAATTTTCTTTAAACTAGACTGGTATACACGGGTATTGTTAAGCAAATGTATCTTTATGTGACAAAATACATAAAAATTAATGTGACATTCCAAAATATTGAAAATAATAATTGGGTTTTTTAGTACAGAGTTGGCCAACAAAAATAATAGCGTTTTAATCAAATTAAAGCTTTTATTTTCGGCTGATTTTAAAAGAAGAATAGGCTATTGCATATAAAGGTTATCGCTGTTTATAAATTATGTCCATTAAAATTTACAAGCATTCAAAATAATGCAACAATTATACATTTTACTTTCCCTGCAATACATGGTAACGTATATGGAAAGTATTGGAATCATGTCGAAAATCGCAACTCGAGTTTTCGACGGATCTACACGTTTCGAGACCTCTAGAATACGAAAAAACCATTTTTAACGTGACGTCTGTCTGTGCAATGTATGTATCCACTCTAACTCAAAAACTAATGGACCGAATTACATACAATTTGGTAGGTAAGTCACTTGGATGTGACCTTGGTGCTGATTAGTTTTTGGTACGATTCGTAAGAACAGAACCCGCCTTTTTTTTTTGCGAAATGGCTGTAAAAGTTTCATTTATCCGCTCTAGCTAAAATACTAATTGACCAAATTTCACAAAATTTGGTAGATAAGTTATCTGTTGGATACCCTGGTACTGATTAGATTTTGGTACGATTCGGAAAAGAACAACATGCCTTTTTTTACGAAATGGCCCGCCAAAATCTAAAAAAAAAGACTAAGTAGTGTATGCTCAAATGTATCAATTAAACTCTTGTTTTATACGCAATTTTTGAAGAGGAAAAGAATATAACACACTCCATTATACTTTAGGACTAACCGTTCTCAAGATATTTGAGATTTCGTGCATTTTTGTTACGCCGATTTCGGAAAAATGTCCAATTACCAAATAAAAACAAAAATTGAATTAAAAATGCAAATTTAATGTTATTTTGTTCAATTAAACTCAATCTAATGAATTATTAAAGAAATAAAGAAAATATGAATTTGAGTCTGCAGGGAAAGTCAGGTGTTGCCCACATCAGATTTTTTCACCTTGTGACATTTTCTGCGTTGTTAGTAATATATTATCTTTATTATAAAGTGTCATATCTAAAAAATAAACCACTTTATTTTTTAGTTACAAAATAAAACCACTGTAGATTTTCATATTTCTGTCAATGTTAACCACAATAATTTTAAAAAATCTGATGTCGGCAGCACATAACTTTCTCTGTAGATTCATATTCACATTCTCTTTATTTTGTCTATTATTCATTAAATTGAGTTCAATTGCACAAAACAGCACACATAATTATTTTAAAATACAATGAATTTGCACTTTTAATTCAATTTTCATTTGGTAACTGGACTTATCTTTAAAATTGGCGTAACAAAAATGCAAAACCACTAAAATGTCTCAAGAACAGCTATTCCCAGAGTACTAAAATTGGTCTTATTCCTTTTTTTCCTCACCAAAAATTACGTATAAAACAAGCATTTAATTGATATATTTCGGCATGCATAGTCTTTTATTTTATTTTTTGACGATTTTTGTTGGTCATTTCGCAAAAACAAAACAGATTATTTTCTTCAAATCGTACCAAATCGTAATCAGCATCAAGGTAACTTATCTAACAAATTTTGTGAAATTTGGTCTATTACGTTTTCAGCTAGAGGGGATAAAGTTAATTTTTGCGGACCATTTCGCAAAAAAAAAAAAAAATCTCGAATCATACCAAAATCTAATCATCACCAAAGTCACCCACAAAGGATTTATTTACTTATTAAATTTTATGAAATTCGGTCAAATAGTTTTCCAGTGAAAGTGGATACATGCATGGTAATGTATAGGGAAAGAATTGGAATGTATGCCGAAAATCGCAACTAGAGTTTTCGATCTACACGTTCTGAGATCTCTAGAATACGAAAAAACTATTTTTAGCGTGATGTCTGTGTGTTTGTCTGTGCAGATTTTCTATCTACTCAAAAACTTATTGACCGAATTACATGAAATTTTACAGGTAAGTCTTACAGCTTATTTTACAGGTAGTGAGTTTTACCCTTGTGCTGATCAGATTTTGGTACGAATCGGAAAAAAGAAACTTACCCCCTATACCCCACCCCCTCCCCATTTTTATTTCGGCAAAATGGTTCGCTTTTTATTTATTTTTTCAAAATAACGATGAAAAGAATAAAACAAACCCCATTACTACAGTGCCTAGAAATTTTAAAAACATTATTAAAATATCAGAACCTCCAATGCTACGTAAATGTTAATTTCGTATGTAATCTTAATTAAGTTCTTCCTATAATACCTCACCCTTTTCTTTTTATCTTTCAATAAAGCACATTATAAGAGTAAGGGCACTACCTGCAATTACCGCCCACTTTCGGGAAGGAATTCAATCACAGGGCCGTAGCCAGGCGGAGGCCAGACAGAGGGGGCTATGTCCACCGCCCCAGAGGTATATTCAGCCTCCCTGATAGAAATATTAAATGTTTAGTAGTGATATGAAATTTCATACAAAATGTCATTCAAATTTTGCATAAAAAATTTCTTTGAGATTTTTCTTTATAAATAACTCCGTTTTAAAGAATTTTTAATGTAGCTGAATACATATTTAATTTAAAATATTTAAAAATTATGACAATAGTATTTAGGACTAGGCGAATACCCGTTGAAAATCAACGGTTTCGTAATAAGCAAGCAACCCGCCGAATAATGTAAATTTTTTAATAATTCGAGTTTCACATTTAATCTGCAAATCGAATTTATTTTGGTGTGCAAAACCCCTTAAGGGTGAGCGTCAGTAAATTTTCTGCCATATCCGCGCTTTGTTAACTTTCGCGGCACACATATTTCGCTGAAATTCTGCTCAAACAGTTGCGAAATATTCTCTTATAGATAAAATGCTATGCTTAGATTATATTAAAACTAAATTTAATACCCAATAAAACATAGAATATATGTTTTATATTAATTTAAAATATTTTTGGTGCTGCCATCTGTTGTCGTAATTTAATTCATACCGACTATTTTTATTTTTTAATGAACATTTTTAAATGTCTAATCCTTCTAATACGCTATTAAATACAACAACAGATCATATATAATGCCATAATCACGGAAACGTAATTGAACTTGGACTTGAAGACAAAACTGCAGTCCTCAGTGATGTACATTCAGATCCCTTATCAAATTTATAGAATGAGAAATTACCTTTACGTGATTGTGGCATTATTATATATGATCAGTTGTTGTATTTAACACTGTATTAGAAGGAATAGATATTTAAAAATGTTCATTAAAAAATAAAAATAATCGGTATGAATTAAATTACGACAACAGATGGCAGCACCAAAAATATTTTGAATTAAAATAAAAAATGTATTCTATATTTTTTGAGGCATTAAATTTAGTTTTAATATAATCTAAGCATTGCATTTTATCTTTCAGAAAATATTTCGCAACTGTTTGAGCAGAATTTCGGCGAAATATGTGTGCCGCGAAAGTTAACAAAGCGCGGATAGGGCAGAAAATTTACTGACGCTCACCCTTAAAGAAGAAAATATTGGAAAACTTAAATTGCACACTTCTTCCTTTCGAACTTATCTACCCATACACAAAATTAAAGTCTATCTCATCCGGAAGCATGCTATTTTATCATTTCCCCATTCGAGCGTCTTTGTGAAGTACAGCCATAAATGGACATTTAGAAAAAACTCTATTTGCCTTGGTTTTTTTATCAGATGATTGGCCCATATACCAAATATCAAACTTCTATCACATTTAAAAGGAAGCGTGTATAACTTATTCGAAAAATCGAACATTGTGGTGTGCGGCACCCCCTTAAGTAGAGAATATTGGAAAACTGAAATTGTACACTTTCTTCCTTCCAAATTATCTACCACTACACCGAATTTGAAATCTGTATCTCATCCCGAAGTATGTTTTTTATCATTTCATATTTCGAACATTTTTCTCTAGAGCATCCCCTTAATCGAGCATTTCTGAGAAACTATTCGTGTTGGGTGTTTTCATTAAATGATTAGCCCATATACCAAATTTCAAGCCTCTATCAAAATTTAAGGGAAGAATTTCTCGTATATTCGGAAAATCGAAAAGTTGGATTTGCGGCACCCCCTAAATTAGAAAATATTGGAAAACTGAAATTGCACATACTTTTCCTTTCGAGTTATCTACCCGTACATCAAATTTGAAGTCTCTATCCTATCCCGAAACATAGTTTTTCGTCATTTCACATTTCGAACGTGTTTCTCTGGAGCACCCTCTTAAACAAACATTTAAAAAAAATATTTTGTCTTGAGTGTTTTCATCAAATAAATCACTCATATACCAAATATCAAGCCTTTGTCACGTTTTAAAAGGGGCGTTTTTCTTTTATTTCGAAAATCGAATATTTTTGTGTATGGCACTCCCTTAAATAGAAAATATTGGAATACTGAAATTGTACACTTTTTTCCTTACAAACTAACTATCCGTACTCCAAATTTGAAATCTCTTTCATTCTGAAGCATGTATTTTTATCAATTCACCTTTCAAGCGTTTTCCTCTGGAGCACCTCCTTAAACGAACATTTTTGTAAAACTATATTCGTCTTGGGTGTTTTTACGAAATAATTAGTCCATATACCAAATTTCAAGCCTCTGTCAAATTTTAAAGGAGCCGTCTCTCATTTCGGAAAATCGAACATTTTGGTGTGCGGCATCCCTTTAAGTAAAAAATATTGGAAATCTGAAATTGCACATTTTATTCCTTTCGGACGGTTTACCGATACACCAAATTTGAAGTCTCTATATCTTATCGCAAAACATGCTTTCCTATCATTTTACTTTTCGAACGTTTTGGTGTGGAGCGCCCCTTCTACAGAACGTTTTCGAAAAATTCTATTTTCTCTGGGGGGGGGGGGGGGGGTTATCAAACTCCCGTGCCGTATACCAAATTGCAAGTCTCTATCTATTCGGGAAGTGCCTAAAGAGAGCGTGACAGACAGACGGACACTTGGCAATTAGTATATACTAGCCGAACATCCATTGAAAATCAACGGTCTCGCAATAAGCAACTCCCCCCCCCCCCCCCGAATAATGTAAATGTTTGAATGAATCGCGTTTCACATTTATTCGGCAAATCGAATATTTTTGTGTATAGAACCCCTTAAAGAAGAAAATAGTAGTGAACTTAAATTGCACACTTCTTCCTATCGACCTATATACCTATACACCAAATTAAAGTCTTTATCTCATCCCGAAGCATGCTATTTCATTATTTTCCCTTCCGAACGTTTTTCTATGAAGCACACCCATAAATGGACATTTAGGAAAAACTCTCTCTATTCGTCTTGGGTTTTTTATCAGATGATTGGGCCATATACCAAATATCTAACCTCTATCACATTTAAAAGGAAGCGTGTGTCAGTTATTAGGAAAATCAAACATTTTGGTGTTCGGCACTCTTTTTAAAGTAGCAAATATTGGAAATCTGAAATTGTACACTTTCTTCCTTCTAAATTATCTACCCGTACACCAAATTTGAAATCTCTATCTCATCACGAAGCATGTTTTTTAATCAATTCACCTTTCGAACGTTTTTCTCTAGAGCACTCCCTTAAACGAACATTTTTGAAAAACTATGTACGTCTTGGGTGTTTCAATTGAATGATTAGCCCATGTACCAAATTTCAAAGCAGGATATAAATTGTAAAGGAGCCCCTTCTCATTTATTCAGTAAATCGAATATTTTGGTGTGCGGCACCCCCTTAAGTAGAAAATATTGAAAATCTGAAATTGCACACTTTCTTCCTTTCGAACGGTTTACCCATGCACCAAATTTGAAGTCTGTATTTTATCGTAAAGCATGCTTTCCTATCATTTCGCTTTTCGAACGTTTTGGTGTGGAGCACCTCCTGTAGAGAACGTTTTCGAAAAATTCGATTTTTCCAGGTGGGTTTATTGAACGACTGAGCCGTGTACCAAATTGCAAGTCTCTATCGATTCGGGAAGTGCCTAAAAAATGCGTGATAGACGGACACTTGGCAATTAGTATATATAGATAGATAGACACTTTTGTATTATTGAGGAGTTCACTGTTGTACAAAACTGTTTTACAACACTGTTGTGCAACAATGTTCCGTGTTGTACAACGGTTCACTGTTGTACAACACTGAGTCAAAATCAACTGATAAGTAGGTAAGGGTTAATAAAGCATTAAGTTGTATTAAATTTGAGAATGTTTCTACAAATTATTAACAGCTTTATTACTAAATAATGCTTACATTAAAATCAATTGCAATTGTTATATATATTTATATTGATGTATAATAGTTAATAATTTACATGAATTGAAATATACTCGTATGATAGTAACTACTACGATTTATAAATGCTAATAATTAATTGTGTTTTAAATTGTGTCCAATCATTGAAAAGTGTATTTTTCCATCCGTCTCCATCCTTTAATTATTGCCCATTAAATTGACAAAACTTGCTTATTTTCATATTTTGACTTATTTATTATGAAATTATTCACATTAATTTTTACTTTCCTTATATACATAATGTATACGGAAAGTATTGTGACGGGGTCGAAAATTCGAATTCGAGTTTTCGACGGGAGAGCACGTTTCAAGCATCCCTGATCACGAATCAAACATTTTTGAAGTGATGTCTGTGTGTGTGTGTGTCAGTGAGTATGTGGAGACGATAACTGACTAACGAATGGACCGATTCGAATGACATCTGGTACAAAAATCACAATCCGTAAACACTGGAAGCCTATTGTTTTTATACACAATCGAATGTTCAGAACCCCCCTAAATTTTCGAGTGAAAATTTGAAAACATCGTCAAAAAATCAAAACCGCTAATAAAGTTACACAAATAGACATTTCTTATGTAATTTTTCATTAGAAAACGATTGACATAAATTTTAGAACGCTAACATAAACCGTTCTCGAGATATTGAACATTTTTCAAAAAAATTATCAGAAAGTTATATAAAATAAAAAAAAAATATTTCCTACTGAGAAACATGTCCACTTTTCATATGTAATATATTCCATGCAATAAATTTGGTGACATCATTCTTATGGACCTACCTCGTTATTCATGAAAAAAGATACTTTGAATAATACTTTTGTATTTCAACGCCAATAGTCATTTATCTGCTGTAAGAATAACTTATTTCTTCGTCCATAACGCTTGGCGAGATTTTGGCGACGAATTTGGCGGAATGTCGCCAACTCGGCGACATTTTTAATTGTTGCCAAATTAATAAAAATCTCGCCAAATCGATAAAAATGACGCTAAATCAATGAAAATGACGATTAATTGAAGAAAATTCAATCTTGGAAAGGATATAAATATCTACTATAAGAATAACATTTTTTTACTTTCCTGATATACATAATGTATAAGGAAAGTATTGTGACGGGGTCGAAAATTCGAATTCGAGTTTTCGACAGGAGAGCATGTTTCAAGCATCCCTGATCACGAATCAAACATTTTTGAAGTGATGTGTGTGTGTGTGTGTGTGTGTGTGTGTGTGTGTGTGTGTGTGTGTGTGAGTCTATGGAGACGATAACTGACGAACGCATGGACCGATTCGAACGAAATTTGGTACAAAAATCACAATCCGTAAACACTGGAAGTCTATTGTTTTTATACGCAATCGTATATTCAGAACCCCTCTAAATTTTCGCGTGAAATTTTGAAAAAATCGTCAAAAAATAAAAACCGCTAATAAAGTTACGCAAATAGACATTTCTTATGTAATTTTTAATTAGAGAACGATTGACATAAATTTTAGAACGCTAACGTGAACCGTTCTCGAGATATTGCATATTTTTCAAAAAAACTATCAAAAAGTCATAAAAAATAAAAAAAAATATTTCCTTTTGAGAAACGTGTCACTTTTCATATGCAATACCATACGATACATTGGGTGACATCATTCTCGTGGATCTAGCTCGTTCCATTCATGAAAAAAGATACTTTGAGTAATAATACTTTTGTATTTGAACGCCAATAGTCATTTATCTGCTGTAGGAATAACTTATTTCTTCGTCCATAACGCTTGGCGGGATTTTGGCGACGAATTTGGCGAAATGTCGTCAAATTAACGAAAATATCGCCAAATGGATAAAAAATGACGCTAAATCAATGAAAATGACGACTAATTTTCGAAAATTCAATATCTTGGAAAGAATATAAGTATCTACTATAAAAAAAACCTATTTTTTTACTGTAAAAGTAGTAAATTTATTACATTATATAAGGAAAGTCATGTGTTGCCCTCATCAGATTTTTTAAACTGTAAAATTAGTAAATTCATTGCATTATATAAGGAAAGTCATGTGATGCCCATATCAGATTTTTTAATTGTTTTGACACATTTAATATGATTGGGCAATTCAGTAAATTCTCGTGTAATCCCGGAAGTCCACAAGTATCCTTTTCAATCCTTCTCCATCCTCTAAACATTAATCATTTGATTAACTAAACTACCTTAATTTCACATTTTGGTTAATTATCCTTGTTAATTTTAACATTATTACTTTCCTTATATACATAATGTATAAGGAAAGTATTGTGACGGGGTCGAAAATTCGAATTCGAGTTTTCGACGGGAGAGCACGTTTCAAGCATCCCTGATCACGAATCAAACATTTTTGAAGTGATGTCTGTGTGTGTGTGTGAAAGTATGTATGTGTGTGTGTGTGTGTGTGCAAGCATCCCTGTTTCAAGCATCCCTGATCATGAATCGAACATTTTTAAAGTAATGAAGTGATATCTCTCTGTGTGTGTGTGAAAGTATGTGTGTGTGTGTGTCAGTGAGACTGTGGAGACGACAACTAACGAACGAACGGACCGATTCGAACGAAATTTGGTACAAAAATTACAATCCGTAAACACTGGAAGCCTATTGTTTTTATACGCAATCGAATGTTCAGAACCCCCCTAAATTTTCGAATGAAATTTTGAAAAAATCGTCAAAAATTCGAAACCGCTAATAAAGTTACGCAAATAGACTTTTCTTATGTAATTTTTCATTATAAAACGATTGACATAAATTTTAGAACGCTAACATGAACCGTTCTCGAGATATTGTACATTTTTAAAAAAAAAATCAAAAAGTCAAATAAAATTAAAAAATATATATATCCTATTGAGAAACATGTTCACTTTTCATATGTAATACCATGTGATAATTTGGGTGACATCATTCTCGTGGATCTAGCTCGTTCCATTCATGAAAAAAGATACTTTAAATAATACTTTTGTATTTGAACGCCAATAGTCATTTATCTTCTGTAAGAATAACTTATTTCTTCGTCCATAACGCTTGGCGAGATTTTGACGACGGATTTGGCGGAATGTCGCCAACTTGGCAACTTTTTGAAATGTTGTCAAATTAACAAAAATCTCGCCAAATGGATAAATATGACGCTATATCAATGAAAATGACGACTGATTGTCGAAAATTCAATATCTTGGAAAGAATATTAGTATCTACTATAAGGAAAACCTATTTTTACTTTCCTTATATACATAATGTATAAGGAAAGTATTGTGACGAGGTCGAAAATTCAAATTCCAGTTTTCGACGGGTGAGCACGTTTCAAGCATCCCTGATCACGAATCAAACATTTTTGAAGTGATGTCTGTGTGTGTGTGTCAGTGGGTCTGTGGAGACGATAACTGACGAACGAATGGACCGATTCGAACGAAATTTGGTACAAAAATCACAATCCGTAAACACTGGAAGCCTGTTGTTTTTAAACGTAATCGAATGTTCAGAACCCGCCTAAATTTTCGAGTGAAATTTTGTAAAAATCGTCAAAAAATCAAAACCGCTAATAAAGTTACGCAAATAGACATTTCTTATGTAATTTTTCATTAGAAAACGATTAACATAAAATTTAGAACGCTAACATGAACAGTTCTCGAGATATTTAACATTTTTCAAAAAAATTATCAAAAAGTCATATAAAATAAAAAATATATATTTCCTATTAAGAAACATGTTCACTTTTCATATGTAATACCATGCGATAAATTGGGTGACATCATTCTCGTGGATCTAGCTCGTTCCATTCATGAGAAAATATACTTCGAGTAATACTTTTGTATTTGAACGCCAATATTTATGTTATAAAAATAACTTATTTCTCCGTCAGTAAAGCTTGGCGAGATTTTGGCGACGAATTTGGCAGAATGTCGCCAACTTGGCGACTTTTTGAAATGTTGCCAAATTAACGAAAATCTCGCCAAATGGATTAAAATGACGCTAAATCAATGAAAATGACGACTAATTGCCGAAAATCCAATATCTTGGAAAGAATATAAGTATCTACTATAAGAAAAACCTACTTTTTTTACTGTTAAAGTAGTAAATTCATTGCATTATATAAGGAAAGTCATGTGTTGCCCACATCAGATTTTTTTTATTTTTTGTTCCTACTTTTCTTTGAACAATCAGTATGAACTCTGCTGTGCTATTTCAGTAGCCGGCGTTGAGACGTCGAATTCATTAGAACGTCGAATTATTTGTTCTAGTATGAAATATGAATGTATGCGAAAATTGAAAAGTAAAACGCTTCTCACATTAAATATGTTTCTTTTTAAGGATTAAGGCCGTCTGGAAGTGCGGAAAAGGAGCCCAACATGTACGACATTATAGATGAGAAGGAGGTGAAGCTGCTGTATGGTACTCGAGTCCCACAGGAGGAGTCATACGATGAGACTTGTGACAGACCCTACATGGCCAACTACAAATATGTGCCTGACTCAGACGAGGAGGAGGCCGCTAAGAGCAAGGCGAAGAAGGACACAAAGAAGGAAGTCTGTCAGAAAGCAGCCCAAGCGAGCAATCAAAGTATGAATATTATTTAAATAATCAAAATCATATTATCAAATTATGCATTAAAAAACATAAGCTGTGAATATAAAACTTTGCCCAAACTGTTGTCTAAACAACCGCAATTGCAATGCTTCGTTAATACGTTATCATACAAATTTGATGAAAAGTATCAACCGGTTTTCGAGGCAAAAAACAGTTCCCTTCATCAGGATAGAGAGTCACAGCAACCGCACGAGCTAAGGCAAGAATGTGCCAACAACATGAAGATGTATAGCTTTATGGTGTTTACCCTCATGGTAAATAAATAGTTGCATGCAATAAATAGGACTAAGGAGAATCGCAACTGTAAAGAACCAACTGGGAATCGAACCACGAATCTTCTTACTATGCAGAGCCCACTTCGATCATAAGAGCTTGCAATTCCGACCCAGTACCTCAATGGTAGAACGTCTACTGACCAGTTCGAAGATCCCAGGTTCGATTCCTGGTTGGAGCAGCAAGGTTCTTTACAACTGGCCAGCTGACGCTTTACCGTTGAGCTACTGAAACGGAATTGCAAGCTCCTACTGTCAAGATAAACTCTGCAGAACTTTCACTTGGCAAATCTAGAACCTTGTCGATTTACCTCTGACGAATAAAGCTTGCGCTGCTTGTGTGGTTCTGACTAAGAGGTCTGTTTCCTGCCTCCGAAACCGGTCAATACTATTAATCCTGTGTTGTACGTTGCTTTTAAGGAATATATTTTAATTATATTAGTCTGTTTGGGCTGTGTGTATAAAATTTCAAATATTTTTTTTATATTTCCAGAACAATAAATTGGTACCATACCATAAAGGCTCGCTGAAAAGTTTTTCTCTGAAGTAAATTTCCAGTCAACAACATTTCTCACCACCTTCGGCGTCCGGTGTTTTACGTTACCAAAGATTACACAATGTGATAAAGATGCCTTAATCCTCGTCAAGTATTATTGCACGAATATTGTTTTTCCTCTATATAGTTTTTATAGTTTTTAACTTTCTCTGTAATGTTAACTGTAAATACTTGTAACTGTAAAATTTTTGTGAGATTTGCTGCTGTAAAGTTCAATAAATAAACTTACATTTATGTTAAAGTACTTTTTGAGTATATCTTTTTGAAGCACAATACTTTGTATTCACAGAACCCGCCTATATGGGGCTGTTTCCAAAATAAGGATCGCGCTCCCATTGCAGATAACCTCATCCATGGCACGGTTTCGGATTCATTTTGCTCTCAGCACATGACTTTCCTTATATAATGCAATGAATTTACTACTTTTACAGTAAAAACAAAATAGGTTATTCTTACAGTAGATACTTATATTCTTTCCAAGATATTGAATTTTCATCAATGAGTCGTCATTTTCATTGATTTAGCGTCATTTTTATCCATTTGGCGAGATTTTCATTAATTTGGCAACGCCAAGTTGGCGACATTCCGCCAAATTCGTCGCCAAAATCTCGCCAAACGTTATGGACGGAGAAATAAGTTATTCTTATGGCAAATAAGTGATTATTGACGTTCAAATGCAAAAGTATTACTCAAAGTAGCTTTTTCTCATGAATGGAAAGAGCTAGATCCACGAGAATGATGTCACCCAATTTATCGCATGATATTACATATGAAACGTGAACATCTTTGTCAACAGTTAATATTTATTTTTAATTTATGGGATATTTTTATAAATTTATTTGAAAAATATGCAATATCTCGAGAACGGTTCGTGCTAACGTTCTATAGTATATGTTAATCGTTTTCTAAGGAAAAATTACATAAGAAATGTCTATATTTGCGTAACTTTATTAAAGGTTTTAATTTTTGATGATTTTTCCAAAATTTCACTTGAAGATTTAGAGGGGTTCTGAACATTCGATTGCGTATAAAAAAAAATCTGATGTAGGCAACACATGACTTTCCTTATATAATGTAATGAATTTACTACTTTTGCAGTAAAAAAATAGGTTTTTCTTATAGTAGATACTAATATTCCTTCCAAGATATTGAGTTTTCGACAATTAGTCGTCATTTTCATTGATTTTAGCGTCATTTTTATACATTTGGCGGAATTTTCGTTAATTTGGCAGCATTTCTAAAAGTCGTCAAGTTGGCGACATTCCGCCAAAATCTCGCCAAGCGTTATGGACGAAGAAATATGTTATTTTTACAGCAGACAAGTGATTATTGGCGTTCAACTACAAACGTATTACTCAAAGTATCTTCTTCCTTGAATGGAATCAGCTAGATCCACGAGAATGATGTCACCTAATTTATCGTATGGTATTACATATAAAAAGTGAACATGTTTCTCAATAGGAAATTTTTTTTTTCATTTTATATGACTTTTTGATAATTTTTTTGAAAAATATACAATATCTCGAGAACGGTTCATGTCAGCGTTCTAAAATTTATGCCAATCGTTTTCTAATGAAAAATTACACAAGAAATGTCTATTTGTATAACTTTATTAGCGCTTTTGATTTTTTGACTATTTTTTCAAAATTTCATTCGAAAATTTAGGGGGGTTCTGAACATTCGATTGCGTATAAAAACAATAGGTTTTCCAGTGTTTACGAATTGTGATTTTTGTACCAAATTTGGTTTGAATCGGTCCATTCGTTCGTCAGTTATCGTCTCCACAGACTCACTGACACACACACACATACTCTTTCACACACACACACAGACATCACTTCAAAAATGTTTGATTCGTGATCAGGGATGCTTGAAACTTGCTCTCCCGTCGAAAACTCGAATTCGAATTTTCGACCCCGTCACAATACTTTCCTTATACATTATGTATATAAGGAAAGTAATAATATGCTTCCAGTATTCATGGATTGTAATTTTTTTACCAGATTTCGTTCAAATCGGTCCATTCTTTCGTCAGTTATCGTCTCCACTGACACACACACAGGCATCACCTCAAAAACGCCTGATTCGTGTTCAGGGATTCTTGAAACGTGCTCTCCCGTCGAAAATTCGAATTCGAATTTTCGACCACGTCACAATACTTTCCTTATACATTATATGTATATAAGGAAAGTAATAACATACAAAGAATACATCTACTGATAAATTTGGAACTATCAATATATATATATATATATATATATATATATATATATATATATATCTATATATATATATATATATATATATATATATATATATTGTATATATATATATATATATTGTTTTTTTTTTTTTTGCTTTTTTTTTACATAATTCTTATTATTACATATTTCAAATATATATATAATATATATATGTGTGTGTGTGTGTTAAATATTTTTAAATGACATTATGTCTATACAAACTAATTTCTAAAGGTAAATATAGTTATATACATATCTGCATAAGCATGATTAAACTTAAACATCACTTATTCTCAGAGCTACCTATTTACACAATACACACAAGAACTTAACATTACTCATATAAAAGAACTCTAAAGTGAGTAGTAAGTACTCCCACATAAAATGACAACAAAATTGTGGCACATATAAGTTTTCTTGCCATCGTTGTATGTATCAGCTATTACATGCACACATGTGCATAATAAGGGCAAGACCGGTATCCATGGGTGATGTTATCTACAAAGGGAGCTCGGTCCTAGATTTTATGTTCCAAATATTTTTACTGTTTTAACCTTTTTGCTTTTCCTATATGCATAGTATAATATTTACAAGGGAAAATATTGTGAAGAAGTCAAGAATTCGAATTCGAGTTTTCTAATGGAAGAACAAACACATTTAAAGCACCCCTAAACTCGAATCGAACGTTTTTGAGGTGGTGTCTATGTACGTATGTTTGTTAGTATATGTGAGAGTCTTTAGATGCCATACCAGAAGAACGAATGAAGTTGGTACGATTATTACAATCAGATTACTGGAACCCTATTTATTACTTTCCTTATATACATAATGTATAAGGAAAGTATTGTGACGGGGTCGAAAATTCGAATTCGAGTTTTCGACGGGAGAGCACGTTTCAAGCATCCCTGATCACGAATCAAACATTTTTGAAGTGATGTCTGTGTGTGTGTGTGAAAGTATGTGTGTGTGTCAGTGGGTCTGTGGAGACGATAACTGACGAACGAATGGACCGATTCGAACCAAATTTGGTACAAAAATCACAATCCGTAAACACTGGAAGCCTATTGTTTTTATACGCAATCGAATGTTCAGAACCCCCCTAAATTTTCGAATGAAAATTTGAAAAAATCGTCAAAAAATCAAAACCACTAATAAAGTTACGCAAATAGACATTTCTTATGTAATTTTTTATTAGAAAACGATTGACATAAATTTTAGAACGCTAACATGAACCGTTCTCGAGATATTGCACATTTTTCAAAAAAAATATCAAAAAGTCATATAAAATTGAAAAAAAATCTTGTTGAGAAACATGTTCACTTTTCATATGTAATACCATGCGATAAATTGGGTGACATCATTCTCGTAGATCTAGCTTGTTCCATTCATGAAAAAAGATACTTTGAGTAATACTTTTGTATTTGACCGCCAATAATCATTTATCTGCTGTAAGAATAACTTATTTCTTCGTCCATAACGCTTGGCGAGATTTTGGCGACAAAATTGGCGGAATGTCGCCAACTTGGCGACTTTTTGAAATGTTGCCAAATTAACGAAAATCTCGCCAAATGGATAAAAATGACGCTAAATCAATGAAAATGACCACTAATTGTAAAATTCAATATCTTGGAAAGAATATTAGTATCTACTATAAGAAAAACCTATTTTTACTTTCCTTATATACATAATGTATAAGGAAAGTATTGTGACGGGGTCGAAAATTCGAATTCGAGTTTTCGACGGGAGAGCACGTTTCAAGCATCCCTGATCACGAATCAAACATTTTTGGAGTGATGTCTGTGTGTGTGTGTGTGTGTGTGTGTGTGTGAAAGTATGTGTGTATGTGTGTGTGTCAGTGAGTCTGTGGAGACGATAACAGACGAACGAATGGACCGATTCGAACCAAATTTGGTACAAAAATCACAATCCGTAAACACTGGAAGCCTATTGTTTTTATACGTAATCGAATGTTCAGAACCTCCCTAAATTTTCGAATGAAATTTTGAAAAAATCGTCAAAAAATCAAAACCGCTAATAAAGTTACGCAAATAGACATTTCTTATGTAATTTTTCATTAGAAAACGATTGGCATAAATTTTAGAAGGCTAACATGAACCGTTCTCGAGATATTGTACATTTTTAAAAAAAATTATGAAAAAGTCACATAAAAAAAATTCCTATTGAGAAACATGTTCACTTTTCATATGTAATACCATGCGATAAATTGAGTTACATCATTCTCGTGGATCTAGCTCGTTCCATTCATGAAAAAATATACTTTGAATAATACTTTTGTATTTGAACGCCAATAGTCATTTATCTGCTGTAAGAATAACTTTTTTCTTAGTGCATAACTCTTGGCGAGATTTTGGCGACGAATTTGGCGAAATGTCGCCAACTTGGCGACTTTTTGAAATGTTGCCAAATTAACGTAAATCTCGTCAAATGGATAAAAATGACGCTAAATCAATGAAAATGACAACTAATTGTCGAAAATTCAATATCTTGGAAAGAATATTAGTATCTACTATAAGAAAAACCTATTTTTTTACTGTAAAAGTAGTAAATTCATTACATTATATAAGGAAAGTCATGTGTTGCCCACATCAGATTTTTTTTACTGTAACAGTAGTAAATTCATTACATTATATAAGGAAAGTCATGTGTTGCCCACATCAGATTTTTTTAAACGTGATCGATTGTGAGGAAGACCCCTTAATTTTCGAATAATTATTTCTTGCGAAATTTTTTATTAGAAAACAATCCGCCTTCGGCGACCAGCCTGTTCGCTACCCTTGAAAATTCTGACCGTGGCATACACCTACCAGAAAGGGGTAAGGTAACTATTTGGACGGCCAGGAAGTGCCACCCAATTTAGACTGGAACCCAGTGAGGGTGGCATCCACAGGGACCGTCAAGGGGCATACATGTTTCATTAATGCTGATTCTACGTTTCTGTGTACACAACTGTAAAATGTATTACAGAAATAATGTACATGGCTCGACGTATAAATATATATATATATATGTATATATATATATATATATATATATATATATATATATATATATATATATATATATATATATATATATATATAATGATATGAAGGTCCAAAGATAGAATAGTGAGAAGTTGCAACTCAAAAATCCTAACTTTATAAAACCTGCAAAATGAAAAGAAGTATTAAATAGTGAATCTTCAATCAATTGGAAAAAAATGCAAATTTCGAGTCATCAAGCTAAAGATAATCAACAAATATCAATGGTATGGAATCAATAATAGAAAAACAAATAAAATCTAAGCGTCAATGCAATTAATTGAATTGTTCATTTCGACAAAACTCTTCGTCGGGTCCAAGTATTTTCTCAAAATGAACACAAAATATGTAAGTACACAAAATATGTTAGACAATCTGACGAAATAGATAGATTATATCTATAAACTATTTCTACTTGGACAACACACATAAAGATGGATAAACAAAGGAAACATGAATACCTGGGGAAAATTCTGCATATGCCCAAATCATTGGCACTCAGAATGAAGAGACCAGTTGATATTTGCTGATTATCTTTAGCTTGATGACTCGAAATTTGCATTTTTTGGTTCCAATTGATTGAAGATTCGCTATTTAATACTTCTTTTTATTTTGTAGGTTTTATATAAAGTTAAGATTTTTTAGTGGCATCTTCTCTGCATTCTGTTATTGGACTTTTATACTATTATTATTATTGAAATCACTTTATTTATAAGCTGCATGTGCGCTATAAATTAAATGTATTTTGCATCGTCACTCTTTATTATGTAATAATTTTAGTATTTTTAAATATTCATATTTGCAAAGTATCCTTAATTTTTTTAGCATACTTCGGTATTTATGAATATATATATATATATATATATATATATATATATATATATATATATATAAATTTATATATTTATATATATATATATATATATATATATATATATATATATATATATATATAGTTACAAGTACTTGAAAAACGTTTAATAATAGTGTACATATTTATATTTTAATGAAATTATCAAAATTAGACCGAAGACAATCTCGTGAACGGTAAATGTTAATGTTCTGAAAATGATGCCAAATTGAGGGCTTGCCCTTAGTCGGATTGTTTTGAAACTAAAAAAATCTGATGTGGGCAGCACATGACTTTCTCTGCTGATATCAAAATTCAAATTATCTTTGTTTCTTTAATAATTCATTAAATTGAGCAAAATAACACGCTTTATTTGAAATGACTCTAAATGCACTTTTAATTCGATTATCGTTTAAATTTGGTTATTGAACGTATTTTCATAGACCGCGTGGTGAAAAAACCAAAATATCTCGAGAACTCCTAGTCCTAGAGTAATGGGGTTGCTTTTATTCTTTTCATCATCAGTAATTACATATAAAACGAGCACTTAATTCATACATTTGGGCATACGTAGTCCTTTATTTTAGATTTTAATGATTTTTGAGGACCATTTCGCAAAAAAGACAGGTTTTTCTTTCAAATCGTATCAAAATCTAATCAACACCATACACGGGGCTAGACTAAAACTGCTAAATTTTGAGAAATTTGGTCAATTAGTTTTTTAGCTAGAGGGGATACATACGCTTATTGCGAGCCATTTCTAAAAAAAAAGGCAAGTTTTTTGTCCCGAATCATACCAAAATCTAATCAGCCCCAAGGGTAACCCACAACTGATTTAATTATAAAACTTTATGAAATCGGATTAATTAGATTTTGAGTAAGAGTGGATACATACATTGCATTGACAGACATTGCACAGACAGGCTCACACACAGACACACACACAAACGTCACGTTAAAAATAGTTTTTTCGTGTTCTAGAGAGTCCCAAAACGTGTAGATCCTTCGAAAACTCGAGTTGTGATTTTCGACATGATTCCAATACTTTTCCTATACATTACCATGTATTGCAGGGAAAGTAAAAATCTGATGTGGGCAGCACATGACTTTCCCTGCAGACTTATATTGACGTTCTCTTTATTTCAATTAAATTTATTTCACTTTTAATTCAATTTCCGTTCTCATTCTGTAACCGGGCTTATTTCCAAAGGTGGCGTAGGGAAAGTACGAAAAACTAAAATATCTCGAGAACGGCTAGTCCTAGTGTAATGGGGTTGGTCTTATTCTTTTCGTTGTTAAAAATTACGTATTAAACAAGCATTTAATAGATATATTTGAGCATGCGTAGTTCTTTAGTTTAGATTTTGATGATTTTTGCGGGCCATTTTGTAAGAAAAGGCAGGTTATATTTTTCCGAATCGTACCAAAATCTAATCAGCACCAGGATGACCCACAAGTGACTCATCTACCGAATTTTGTGAAATTCGGTCCAGTAGTTCTTTTTGCTAGAGTGGATACAAGCTTTTGCGGGCCATTTCGCTCAAAAAGGCGGGTTCTTTTATCCCGAATTGTATCCAAAACTAATCAGCACCATCCCCGCCCAAAAGTGACTTACCTACCAAATTTTGTGAAATTCGGTCCATTAGTTTTTCAGTTAGAGTGGATACAAAATCTGCACATACAGACACACAGACAGACAGACAGACACACACACAGACGTCACGTTAAAAATGGTTTTTTCGTATTCTAGAGGTCTCGAAACGTGTAGATCCGTCGAAAACTCGAGTTGTGATTTTCGGCATGATTCCAATACTCTCCCTATACATTACCATGTATTGCAGGGAAAGTAAAAATCTGATGTGGGCAGCACATGACTTTCCCTGCAGACTTATATTAACTTTCTCTTTATTTTAATTAAATTTATTTCACTTTTAATTCAATTTTCGTTCTCATTCGGTAACCAAACTTATTTTCAACGGTGGCGTAGAGAAAATACGAAAAACTAAAATATCTCGAGAACGGCTAGTCCTAATGTAATGGGGTTGGTCTTATTCTTTTCGTCGCTAAAAATTACGTATTAAACGAGCATTTAATGGATATATTTCAGCATACGTAGTCCTTTAGTTTAGATTTTGACGATTTTTGCGGGCCATTTTGCAAAAAAAGGCAGGTTATTTTTTTCAGAATCATACCAAAATCTAATCAGCACCAGGGTGACCTATACGTGACTCATCTACCGAATTTTGTGAAATTCGGTCCATTAGTTTTTCAGCTACAGTGGATACAAGCTTTTGCGGGCCATTTCACAAAAAAGGCGGGTTCTTTTATTCAGAATCGTACCCAAAACTAATCAGCACTAGCCCCGCCTACAAGTGACTTACCTACAGAATTTTGTGAAATTAGGTCCATTAGTTTTTTAGTTAGAGTGGATACAATATCTGCACAGACAGACAGACACACAGACGTCACGCTAAAAATGATTTTTTCGTATTCTAGAGGTCTTGAAACGTGTAGATCCGTCGAAAACTCGAGTTGTGATTTTCGGCATGATTCCAATACTTTCCCTATACATTACCATGTATTGTAGGGAAAGTAAAAAATCTGATGTGGGCAGCACATGACT
Organism: Amaurobius ferox; assembly: GCA_951213105.1. Lineage (NCBI taxonomy): Eukaryota > Metazoa > Arthropoda > Arachnida > Araneae > Amaurobiidae > Amaurobius > Amaurobius ferox. The sequence continues at coordinate 37,851,372 of OX578152.1, read as the reverse complement.
TTCCCTGCAGACTTATATTCACATTCTCTTTATTTTAATTACGTTTAATTCACTTTTAATTCAATTTTCGTTCCCATTGGATAACTGGACTTCTCTTCAAAGGTGGCGTAGAGAAAATACGAAAAACTAAAATATCTGAAATATCTCGAGAACGGTTAGTCCTAGTGTAATGGGGTTGGTCTTATTCTTTTCTTCGTCAAAAATTACGCATTAAACAAGTATTTATTTATTTATTTATTTATTTATTTATTTATTCAATTAACGTGGCAACTACAGATGAAATCCAGTTACAGTAGCCACACAAGAAATTAAAAAGTACAGAACATAGGATACAAGAATACTAATTAGTAAACATATCAAGCGCATTGAAACAGGCTTTTTTAAAACAGGCAGGGGTCAAGTTAAATATATCAATATCAGCACAATAAGTATTATATAGATCAACAAATTTATAGATAGAATAGCATTTAATATAGTTGCGCTTAACAATAGTATTGTGAAAAAGAGTTTTTTTCCTGGTATTATTGACAGGTATGTGGAATTCCAGGCAAGAAAGTAAAGTAGGGCAATCAATAGTATTATTTAAAACCTTATAATAAAACAACCTTATATAAATTTAATGGATATATTTGAGCATGTGTAGTGTTTTATTTTAGTTTTGTCGATTTTTGCGGGCCATTTTTTAAAGAAAGGCAGGTTATTTTTTTCGAATCATACCAAAATCTAATCAGTACGGGATTGTCCCACAGGTAACTTATCTGCCGAATTTTGTGAAATTCAGTCCATTAGTTTTTCCGCTAGAGTGGATACAAGCTTTTGCGGGTCATTTCGCAAAAAAAGGCGGGTTCTTTTATCCCGAATCGTACCGAAAATTAATCAGCACCAGACTCGCCCACAAGTGACCTACGTACCAAATTTTATGAAATTCCGTCCATTAGTTTTTTAGTTAGAGTGGATACAAAATCTGCACAGACAGACACACAGACAGACAGACAGACACACAGACACACAGACTCACAGACACACAGACACACAGACACACACACAGACGTCACTCTAAAAATAGTTTTTTCGTATTCTAGAGGTCTCGAAACGTGTAGATCCGTCGAAAACTCGAGTTGCGATTTTCGACATGATTCCAATACTTTCCCTATACATTACCATGTATTGCAGGGAAAGTAAAAATCTGATGTGGGCAGCACATGACTTTCCCTGCAGACTTATATCCACGTTCTCTTTATTTTAATTAAATTCATTTCACTTTTAATTCAATTTCCGTTCTCATTCGGTAGCCGGACTTGTTTTCAAAGGTGGTGTAGAAAAAATACGAAAAACTAAAATATCTCGAGAACGGCTAGTCCTAGTGTAATGGGGTTGGTCGTATTATTTTCGTCGTTAAAAATTACGTGTTAAACGAGCATTTAATGGATATATTTGAGTATACCTAGTTCTTTAGTTTAGATTTTGACGATTTTTGCGGGCCATTTTGCAAAAAAAGGCAGGTTATTTTTTTCCGAATCGTACCAAAATCTAATCAGCACCAGATTGGCCTACAAGCGACTTATCCACCAAATTTTGTGAAATTCGGTCCATTAGTTTTTCAGTTAGAGTGGATACAAGCTTTTGCGGGCCATTTCACAAAAAAGGCAGGTTCTTTTATTCCGAATCGTACCCAAAACTAATCAGCATTAGCCCCGCCCACAAGTGACTTACCTACAAAATTTTGTGAAATTCGGACCATTAGTTTTTTAGTTAGAGTGGATACAAAATCTGCACAGACAGACACACAGATAGACAGACAGACACACAGACAGACAGACAGACACACAGACAGACAGACAGACACACACACAGACGTCACGCTAAAAATGGTTTTTTCGTATTCTAGAGATCTCGAAACGTGTAGATCCGTCGAAAACTCCAGTTGTGATTTTCGGCACGATTCCAATACTTTCCCTATACATTACCATGTATTGCAGGGAAAGTAAAAATGACTAATATCATATAGTACACAATTTAAAAAGCTCTAATCCTAATCAGATATCCTTATCCAAAATTAAAATAAAAAAATATTTTAATATTCTGTGTAATATTTTTTTTAATTATATTTTTTCCTGTGTAATAATGTATATTTTTGTATATTTTTTATGTGTGTATTATTTTTAATGTATATTTTTTTATTAAATTATATTTTATTAGTTATATCTGTCTAATTGTTTTAATGAAAAATGTTCAATGCAGAATAATTTTACTTTCCATGCAACATATGGTAATGTATAAGGAAATGAAATTGTATCGAAAGTCGCATTTCGAATTTTCGCCGGATCTTCACATTTTGGGACATCTAAAATACGAAAAAAATCTTTTTAGCTTGACGTCTATGTGTGTGTCTGTACAATGTATGTATCCGCTCTAACTAGTTGGCCAAATTTTATAAAATTTGGTAGATAAGTCACTTGCATGTTACTCTGGTGCTGATTAGATTTTGTACGATTCGTGATAAAGGAACTTGCCTTTTTTGTGAAATGGTCCACAAAAATCGCATGCATCAACTCTAAAAAATAAATAATTGTCCAGATTTTACAAAATTTGGTAGACAAGTCACTTGTGTGTTACGCTGGCGCTGATTAGATTTTGTGCGATTCGGGATAAAGGAACTTGCCGTTTTTGTGAAATGGCCCGCAAAAATCGCATGTACCAACTCTAGCTAAAAAACTAATTGTCCAGATTTTACAAAATTTGGTAGATAAATCACTTGTGTGTTACGCTGGTGCTGATAAGATTTTGTACAATTCGAGATAAAGGAACTTTCCTGTTTGTGAAATGGCCCGCAAAAATCGCATGTATCAACTCTAGCTAAAAACGAATTGTCCAGATTTTACAAAATTTGGTATATAAGTCACTTGTGTGTTACGCAGGTGCTGATTAGATTTTGTACGATTCGGGATAAAGGAACTTGCCTTTTTTGTGAAATGACCCGCAAAAATCGCATGTATCAACTCTAGCTAAAAAACTAATTGTCCAGATTTTGCAAAATTTGGTAGTAAATCACTTGAGTGTTACGTTGGTGCTGATTAGATTTTGTGCGATTCAGGGAAAAGAAACTTGCCTTTTTTGTGAAATGGTCCGCAAAATCGCATGTATCAACTCTAGCTAAAAAACTAACTGTCCAGATTTTGCAAAATTTGGTAGTAAATCACTTGAGTGTTACGTTGGTGCTGATTAGATTTTGTGCGATTCAGGGTAAAGGAACTTGCCTTTTTTGTGAAATGGTCCGCAAAAATCGCATGCATCAACTCTAAAAAAAACTAATTGTCCAGATTTTACAAAATTTGGTAGACAAGTCACTTGTGTGTTACGCTGGCGCTGATTAGATTTTGTGCGATTCGGGAAAAAGGAACTTGCCGTTTTTGTGAAATGGCCCGCAAAAATCTCATGTATCAACTCTAGCTAAAAACTAATTGTCCAGATTTTACAAAATTTGGTAGATAAATCACTTGTGTGTTATGCTGGTGCTGATAAGATTTTGTACAATTCGGGATAAAGGAACTTTCCTGTTTGTGAAATGGCCCGCAAAAATCGCATGCATCAACTCTAGATAAAAAACTAATTGTCCAGATTTTACAAAATTTGGTAGATAAATCACTTGTGTGTTACGCTGGTGCTGATAAGATTTTGTACAATTCGGGATAAAGGAACTTTCCTGTTTGTGAAATGGCCCGCAAAAATCGCATGTATCAACTCTAGCTAAAAACTCATTGTCCAGATTTTACAAAATTTGGTATATAAGTCACTTGTGTGTTACGCAGGTGCTGATTAGATTTTGTACGATTCGGGATAAAGGAACGTGCCTTTTTTGTGAAATGACCCGCAAAAATCGCATGTATCAACTCTAGCTAAAAAACTAATTGTCCAGATTTTGCAAAATTTGGTAGTAAATCACTTGAGTGTTACGCTGGTGCTGATTAGATTTTGTGCGATTCAGGGTAAAGGAACTTGCCTTTTTTGTGAAATGGTCCGCAAAAATCGCATGTATCAACCCTAGATAAAAAACTAATTGTCCAGATTTTACAAAATTTGGTAGACAAGTCACTTGTGTGTTACGCTGGCGCTGATTAGATTTTGTGCGATTCGGGAAAAAGGAACTTTCCTGTTTGTGAAATGGCCCGCAAAAATCGCATGCATCAACTCTAGATAAAAAACTAATTGTCCAGATTTTAAAAAATTTGGTAAATAAATCACTTGTGTGTTGCGCTGGTGCTGATAAGATTTTGTACAATTCGGGATAAAGGAACTTTCCTGTTTGTGAAATGGCCCGCAAAAATCGCATGTATCAACTCTAGCTAAAAACTAATTGTCCAGAGTTTACAAAATTTGGTATATAAGTCACTTGTGTGTTACGCAGGTGCTGATTAGATTTTTTACGATTCGGGATAAAGGAACTTGCCTTTTTTGTGAAATGGCCCGCAAAAATCCCATGTATCAACTCTTGCTAAAAAACTAATTCTCCAGATTTTACAAAATTTGGTAGGCAAGTCATTTGTGTGTAACGCTGGCGCTGATTAGATTTTGTACGATTCGGGATAAAGGAACTTAAATGCTTGTTTCATACGTAATTTTTGACGATGAAAAGAATACGGTCAACCTTATTACTCCAGGACTAGCCATTCTTGAGATATTTAGTTTTCTCATATTTTTACTACGTCGTCTTTGAAAATACGCCTAATTAACAAATGGAAACGAAAATTGAATTAAAAGTTCAAATTCAGTGTAATTTGAAATAATCATCTGTGCTACCTTATATAATTAAACTCAATGGATTAATAAAGGTATAAAAAGAAAGTGAATTTGAACCTGTAGGGAAAGTTATATGTTGCCCACATCAGCTTTATATATTTTGTAATGTTGTAATTTAGGGACTGATAAATTCTGTACAAACCTAATATACTGTCTGGCATAGTATGATAATACCTGCTGTTTTAAATATTCCGAATTGAAATACTTCGTTATTAGTTCAATATAAAATATTTGGCTAAATATTTCAACCGGTTTCCGAAGCCTCTTTCGTCAAAATAAAAAGCAGAACAACCACACTAGCAAAAGTCTTCTTGACTTTACTGGTCTGATTGCTCTGCTTTTTTATCCTGAATAAGTAGGAAGTTTTTTGCCTGCAAACCGGTTGATATATTTAGTCAACTATTCATGTTGTAACTATAATGAAATATATTTAATTTCAAGCTAAAGGAACATACTTTAATCTCATATATTTTAATTTATTTTCACAGTTATAATAACTCTCACAGTAAGTGAAACGCATTACTGTTTTATATATGTAATTTGCATATAAATGTTTATATATATTTGATTAAGATATATTACCGTGTTACTTCATTATAAAAGGTATTTGATTACTTAATAATAATTTTATTGTTATAGCGGAAGGTTCTTGTATCGAAAGTTTGTTATTAATCTCTCTTGATATTGTTACGGACATATAATATGCTCTCTGGAGTCGCTTTTGAAAACCAAACGAAAAAATACCCGTACGCACAGGCATTCTTTTCGATGATATGAATCTAGGATTGCCGGATGCTGAAGTTCGGAAGAGGTTTGCTAGATTTGGCAATTTATCGCCAATTTGGCGACTTTTCGAGAGTTCGAGAAACACTTCGAAATAACGAATTTTCTATGAGATATAAGAGTTTCTGAAGAGAGTCTATAAAGGAGAGTCCTCGATTGGAGAGCATTTGACGAGATACGAGCTACATTGAAGTGTGATAATGACGTCAGTGTTCTGAGAATAGTATCGGCTATTTGCTGTTTTTTACTGTACTTGTCTAGTGATCCTGTGAGATAATGATCGAGATATTTGCTGTATATTGCTCCTGTTTACGCTGTGCCTGTAAATAAACGTGTTAGTTTCCCAGAAATTTGGACTCATTCTTTTATCCTGAGCATACACCCACGATTCTAGAGAATGCATCGTAGCAGTAAATGACATATTTTATTTTTAAATACACCAAATATCCGTAAGAAAACAAATATACCGTAAGATTTATTATAAAAAATGAAGTAAAATGAAATCGATCGGAATTGACAAATTGGCGCAGGAATATAGAGCCCTCAAAGAATTGAAGGAATGAAACGGCGAAAATATCCGACGATCATTTACCTCTTGATGAAACGATTTACAAACATTGAATCGCATTGCCTCGTATGATGATCAAAATTTGCTACGTTAGTTTGAAAAATTTGTACAAATCAAGAATGAGCATTACTATAAAGTGAATATCTATTTATCATTTTAGTTGAATAATCAGAGATAAAATGGTGAGATTATGTTTTAAAAAATGCTTGTTATCATCGAACAGTGCGATACCCCTCTTATTAGAGCTCTTGACTGCAGTGGTAGGCAAAACAAACATGCCATATGCCACAGTTGTTAGTGTTTTTAAATATTATTTTCTTTGATTGTAACATAGCAATGTAATATTCTTAAAAGTGTAAGATGTTTAGCAGTGGCAGCTCGTGCATAGACACTGCGGGAGCGACAGTGCTTTCTCTTCCTCGCAGCCTGGCGTGCAGCTTCCTACTTGCGCATGCGCACATAAGAAGCTGCACGCAAGGTTGCGAGAGAGAGCACTGTCGATCCCGCAGTGCCTATGCACGAGCCGCCACTCATGTTTAGAATACAATATAAATAAATTCAAAGACAATACTTCTTTTTATCCAAAACCCAGATTATTTTTGGCTTTTTATTTATTTTCAGTCGCGACCTGACTCGCCCTGTGGGAAAGGTCGGACCCAAGCCTACAGGTCAGGCCCATATTGAAATAAAACAAAATTGAAATAAAATAAAATGCAAACGTCGACATAAAAAAAATTCAATATATTTGAATGGGGGTATCATATATCCACTGCTTCAAAATCGTCTGCTAGTGCGTGTACGTGTTTTTCAGTCACCTTTTACATCCATGATCTATTATTCATAAATTTGTTAAAGAGGCGGTTCTGAGTCATGGAAAGCTGTGTGAAAAAGAGATTTCCTTGAAGTTTCGCATATCTTAACTCTCAAGTAGATTGTTTTAGAGTTAAATTTCGTAAAAAATTAAATTAAATAACCATGCTGGCTTTAATTAATAGATTTTTAGACTGGATCAAGTCACTCTTCTGGAAAGAAGAGATGGAATTAACCTTAGTTGGATTACAGTATTCAGGAAAAACAACTTTTGTTAATGTGATATCTGTAAGATTTTGTACTCTTTCAGTATCTTAAAATTGTGTTTTTCAGTGTTTTACAGATTTTGTTTTCTCTATCATACATTTTATGCATAACAAATAAATAGCCAGAA